>CM054115.1:195618600-196218600 GCA_028673005.1 Tanypteryx hageni | reverse complement strand
GTGAATAATAACAGAAATAGTGACTTCAAATTAACTGTGCTTCACCTTAACATTCAGTGTATAAAAAACAAACTATATGAGTTAGAAATATTAGCTAATTCCTACAAGCCTCATATTATTTGTCTGTGTGAACACTGGCTTAAATCAGAAGAGGTTTCTTCTGTCAGACTACCTGGGTACTATATTGCTGAAATTTACTGTCGCCATAACTTCAAAAATGGTGGTGTAGTTATATTTGTAAAGGAATCTATTGCTGTGCAATGTCTGGATATTTCATACAAGCATCTCTCTGAAGAGAGGGACTTTGAATGTTCATTAATTAATCTATCAATTGGTACTCATAACATTTTTGTTGCCACACTCTATCGGTCACCACTTGGTAATTTTCCACTATTTTTAGACAAACTTGGTTTCTTCCTGGATTCCTTATATAATTCAGACCTTAAGTCAGTTATAATTATTACTGGGGATTTCAATTGTAACCTGTTGATAGATAATGATAGTAAATATGATCTTCTTAACCTTTTAAACACTTTTAATTTATATGTTGCTAATGATGGACCTACTCGTGTTACATGTCACTCTAAATCACTCATTGATTATATTGTATCCAACAGTGATAGCATGTCTGTTAAAACCAAAGTTATAACATCAGACATATCTGATCATTTTCCTATTTTAGCTTTATTTGATATCAGGGTTACCCCTAAAGATGTTATCTATCATAAACGTTCATTTTCTGATACTAATATGCTGTCATTTAGGGCCATGTTAGAATCCGAAGATTGGGGAGGAGTAGTCAATGATGAAACTTTTGAGGGTAAATTCAATTACTTTTACAATAAATTTATATTCTATTTTAATTTAGCATTTCCAATTTGCAAGAAAAAAGTCCATAAGAAACCATCATCCAATGAGTGGATAACTAATGAAATTAGACAACTCTCATTCTACCTTACAGAATTATACATCCTCTGCAAACTAACAGTTAATGATGAGTTACTTATAGAATACAGAATGCTTAAGAGGCATTATCGTAAAATGATAAACGAGGCGAAGCGAACATGCAATAACAGGAAGTGTCTACTGCTGTTAATAAAACTGGTGAAATTTGGAAAATCATAAATGAATCCAAAAACATAAGTGTAAACCACCCTATACCCGTAGTCAAAGATAGTACAGACAAGATTATTTCTGATCCTTCTATTTTAGCATCTAAATTCATTGATCATTTTATAAAACCACCCATTACCCATTCACTAAATGCTGATGCTTATAATAATATACCATACTCTATCAATTCACTGTTTCTCTTCCCAACTGATGAAAAGTAACTTGAATCTATTGTAAAAAATTCTGCATCTAAACACTGTTCAGGTCCGGATGAGATACCAATTTCCATAATAAGCTACTGCTACAAGGCAATAGAATCTCCCCTCCTATTACTTATAAATGAATCTTTAAGGCTTGGTATTTTTCCATCACCCCTAAAAACTTCCAAATTAGTTCCTGTTTATAAGAAGAAAGGAAACATTCATGACATTAACTGCTATCGTCCTATTTCAATCCTAAACCAATTTGCTAAAATTTTTTAGATAGTTTTTTATAAACGATTGATTGCATACTTTGAATCTTTCAAAATAATATCTCAATTTCAACATGGCTTTAGGCAGCATAAATCAACAACTGCCATTTTTCATGCAGTGAATTGCATTCTATCTGCACTTGATAATAAATTGGAATCTCTTGGATTATTTTTTGACTTCTCAAAAGCCTTTGATAACGTGAACCATGAACTACTATTAATTAAACTTGATAGGCTAGGAATAAGAGGTGTTGCCAACAACTGGATTAAATCATATCTTGGCAGTAGACCATTGCATACAGTAATTAACTAAATGGAGTGAAATATGTTTCACCTGAAAGGATAGCAACTATAGGGGTTCCACAGGGATCGGTTCTCGGACCTATTTTATTCTTGGTGTACATAAACGACCTCCCTAACATTTTTAATCAAATACCAGGTGCTAACGTAATTTTATATGCTGATGACACAAATGTCCTTCTCTCAGCTAAAACCTCTCTCCATTTAAAAAGCAATAGTAAATTAATTATTCAACAACTGAGTCAGTGGTGACAAAATAATTTTCTCGAATTGAATGCAGATAAATCACAAGTGATTCAATTCTCTCATGTAAATAAATATTGTGAAAATACTGTCCTGGAGATTGGAGGGAAACCCATGCCGGTTGTCGATTGTTCAAGTTTTCTTGGCATAATAATTGATTCACATATCACATGGGAAAACCACATCAATAGCCTGACAAGTAAACTTAGCTCAATCTGCTTTTTATTGCGAAATATTAGGCACACAGTCAGCATGGAGGTGCTCTTAAGCCTCTACTATGGAGAATTCTATTCTCACATAAGTTATAGTATCATTTTTTGGGGGTCATCCCCTCTTGCCATAAAAATTTTTAGGATACAAAAAAAGTATTACGTCTAATGGCTAATGAATCATACAGAAGTCCATGCTGTCCTTTATTTAGTAGTCTTAATATTCTCCCTATACCCTGTGTATATATTCTTACCTTACTGTTGTTTATTTAAAAAAAAATGTGATTTTGAAAAGAATTGTGATTTCCATCAGTTTGGTACCAGGGGATCTAAAAATCTTCATATTTCCTTTACTAGAACTAGGAAAGCATTAATGGGTCCTAACTCACTTGGTCCTCGTCTATACAAAAAACTCCCAGAAGGCTTGAAGAATATTAAAGAGCCTGAATTATTTAAATCTAGACTCAAAACCTTATTACTTAGTAAATTATTTTACTCAATTAGTGAATACCTAAATAATGACATCAAATAGGCTAGACTCTTATATAATTATTTTTGTCATTAACGTTTTGCTGTAACATATATACTCTTGTAAACTGTATTTTAATTTTCTTATGTTCTTATATTTAGATATATTGATTAGCTTTCCAAATCCTTTTCTTGTCCTTCTATATGTATGTTTCTGTATTTTTATTTTATTTTTTGACTTGTCCTATATCAGTGTAATGATCTCTGGATTAATAAATTTATTATTATTATTATTATTATTGTCCCTTTTTATGCTACCTAAATTCCCATCAAATGATAAAATGGTAAAAAAATATTTATAAAAAGCTCTTGCTGCTGCAGAAAAGCATTACTTCTTTTCATCTAAAACCCTTCTTCTAAATATTATTACATTTTGCAAGAGGTACCACATTCCTTAGCTTTCATACAGCAGTAGTTGATTGAAATACCCATTTCCCTTTGCCTTCCACCAAATGAATGGAAACTTTTGTCTAAAAAACATTATTTATGTCAACAATCAATTAACAATCAGTTGTGGAAACAACCGATTGTGTCCATCACTACACATAATATGAGTATAACCATATGCAATATCAATCAGGACTAGGGTGACACCTGGTAGCCATATGTGGAACATATCCGCACTGAAGATGCTTTTAGAGCGAGTTTGCTGGTAGTTCGGGTGCTGGTTGAACAGGCTTTTACTGTGGGTAGATTGCCCAATTCTTCATGCACATTTACAGATATTCTGAAAATATCATGCACAAATTAACCCTTAGTTAGTCGCGTGAAAAAAAGTTCCGTAATTAGTCGCGTGGGGTCAATATGACCCCAAAATGATTTCTAAAGATAAGCAATAATATATCAATTTATTTAAATTTTACTGTAAATAAAATCAATCTTACATTATAATACAATTATTTATTAATAATTTTTACAATAAACTTTGATTAAAATAACTTAAAATATTTTTTTGTATTTTCTAATCACTTTCCCTCTCCCCACATTCAATGCACTTCATTATCATATGGTCTTTGCAAGTAAAAGCTCCACAATTTCCACATCTAGTGGACACTTTACTGTCTTTATTTCTTGGGCAATGTCCGCATCTTCCCCTTGATAGTCCCGATCCCGTTGATGGACCTTCCTCCGCAAGTCCCTGTTGAGTGCATATGCGCTTTCGGAGATGCCTAGATATAAACTGACTCTGAGACCTCAAAATCTTTAGATCCTTTATTAATTCCTTCGATAATGATTTCAAGAAATTTCGCCTTGTAATTTCCTTTTGAACGTTTTTTTATGAACAATAAAGGCATTTATGGCAGAAACGTTCAGCAAATGAAAAAACACAGCTAACTGCCATCTTTTCGTTCTTCTGCCAACATTATAAGCAGCGCAGAGCTGATCGCATGTATCTACGCCACCTTTTGTTGCATTGTTGCATGAAGGTCGCGTTGAGGGCTTTATTAGGGATAGGACTATTTTTGCGGAGATCACTCACACTTGTGGGTTAGACATCGGTTGCGGCACGGTCACTTTCCGGCCCCCACCTACAGCATGAAGTAGTTTATGGCTGCCCCCAACTAGCAGAAAGATTCAAGCTCACTTCTGCTGTCACCGAGGATTGCCCTCGATGGGGCTTGGGACAAAAGTTGCCTCCTCGAGCGACCCAAGGGGTTCGTGCCGAGGTCCAACCGCGTCCTCCCCTATAAGTGTGAACGTACTTGGGACTTCTCCATAGAAACCCCGTTGAAAATAGGATTTTTATATTTTGGTCTAAAACGTCCCAACCGTGACCGTCATGCTACCGGTAGGAGATCCAAAAACTTTGAAGATTGCCGATCTCATTCGTGTTCGTGCTTATTCCGAAAAATAAGGGAGAAACTCGTGCTAAAAAGGGTGAGCGGTAATAAAAGGCAAACCACTTTCTTTTATCCTTTTTGCACATGGGTACTAAAAGCTTCATCCAATGAGGGTGATAAAAAATCTGCCAAAAGTCGCTAGAAAGATGTTCCATTTTTGAGAGTATTTCACAGTAAATGACGCAAGCATGTGATAAATAATTACTGTACAGAAAAGGGAATAATATGGATGTAATTCAATTATAAAATCTAGAAAATAGTTTCAAAAATCATGCATCGGTCTTGATAGAATACGTGGAATTCTGCGTCAAAGAAGTCATCCTCGGGTCAATTCTTCGACAGCAATTTCTAGAGAGATCACGTGCGTTTGTTTGTGACTTTTATTGCGGGTAGAAAACTATGGGAAGAAAACGGTTGCATGTGTGCGGCCGAAGTAAGAAAACACCTGGAGAATTCCGAAAAGAGGGAAAAGGGTACATTTGAGGGGGGAGATGGGAAGATGAGGGGTAACCAACCTATAGTGAAAATTAGTGAAGTAGAAATGTATCATAAGAGAACTAGTGTTAAAACAATGAAATACTGCTTATCAGGAAAATTATTTGTATTTCTGATGTGATAATAATAATGTATTGCGTTTAACCCTTCTAGACCAATAGAGAAAAAAGTAACAGGTAGAGAGATTTCAAAATAAAAGCATCTTTTTTAACCTCATATATACATAACAAATGGATACACACCAAAATAGCAGAGTAAAATAGTTTAATTTTCTCAATATTTACAATATTTATACTATATATCATCATCATAGGTAGTCTGTCCGTAGACAGGTCCGTGATTATTCATGGTTAAACCTGGTTCTCCATATACTCCTATTTTCCGCTGTCCTCTTCATATCTTGATAACTCTCTTTCCCTTTCAAATCGTCTATCAGCTGAAACCTTTTCCTGCCTCTTTCCCTTTTCCCATCTAGTTTTCCTTCTAACACATCTTTAATCATACTCTCTCTCCTCAGGTAATGTCCAACCCAGTTAGCCTTCCTCTTTCTAATAGTCTGTATAATCATTCGCTTCTCTCCTATTCTTCGTAGCACTTCATCGTTTTTCATCCTATCTGTCCATTTTATCTTCAGCATTCTCCTCCAAGTCCACATTTCAAAGCTTTCCAAGTATTTGATGTCATTTTTCCTTAGCGTCCATGTTTCTGCCCCATACAATGCTATACTCCATACGTAGCATTTTATCAACTTCTTGCGGATATCTTCCCTTATATTCCCTGTAAGTAGTTGTTTCTTTCTCCTGAAAGCCGCTTTTGCTTTTCCTATTCTAGTTTTGATCTCATCCGTACATTTTGCCTCTCGTGTTATGATACTTCCAAGGTATTTATATTCTGAAACTTGTTCTAATGGCTTTCCCCCAATAGTTATGTTCAGATTCTCTTCTTTACCCGATATTCGAATGACCTTGGATTTTTCTGTATTTATTTCCATACCGTATTTTCTACCTGTTATCACTAGTCTATTTATCATTTTTTGTAGCTCCTCTTCCTTTCTTGCTAGAAGTACTTGATCATCTGCGTATTTTACTGTTCTTAAAATCCTTCCTCCAATTTTGAAATCCCCTGTGCCTTCTAAAGCTTCTTGCATTAGACTTTCTCCATATATATTGAATAGGGTTGGCGATAGGCAGCAGCCTTGTCTTACTCCTCTACCGATATTTATTCCGCAGGTGTCCACATTCTCAAACCTGACCTTTACAACTTGATTCTCATATAGATTCCTAATCAGTCTCCTGTCTTTCCAGTCTACACCTATATCCTTTAATATCTTCATCAACTTGACCCAATTTACTCTATCAAAGGCCTTCTGCCAGTCTATGAAACATGCGCAGATATCTTGACTGTATTCTATTGCCCTTTCTGATATGATTCTAACTACTCCTATAGCATCTCTAGTTCCTCGTCCTTTTCTGAAACCGAATTGATCTTCCCCTATTATTTCTTCTGCCTTTTTCTCCAGCCTTTTATTAAGAATCCTCGTGATGATCTTCGATGTGTGTGACAGAAGGCTTATAGTTCTGTAATCTTTACACTGCATTGCTTTTGGCTTCTTCTTTAGAGGGATCATTGTTACTTCTAGGAAATCCTGAGGCCACTCTCCCGTGTCGTAAATCTTATTAATTAATTTCGTGATCGCTTTTAGTCCTTCTGATCCTATGACTTTAAGTATCTCAGCCGGTATTCCATCGCTGCCAGTGGCTTTCCCCTTCTTTAGTTCCACTATCGCCTTTTCTACTTCGCTCTCCATAATACTTGGTCCCAAGTTGTCTTCTTCAATGTTTTCCTCATTTTCCAGTTCTATTTTTGCCGCTCCTGCCTGTTTGCTGTATAATTCCTTAATGTATTCTTCCCATACCTGTGCTACATCCTTTGTTTCTGAGACTATCTTCCCATCTGTATTCATAATTCCTTTACCACGAATTCCATTAGACTTCTTATCTTCTAATTCCAGTGCCCTAGCGTACATCATATCGTACCGTCCTAACTTCTCCATCTGTTCTATTTCATCGCATTTTCCTTTTATCCAATTTTCTCTAGCTTTATCTGTTACCCTTCTCAACTCATTGTTTATACGCCTATAGTTGGCTCTACCTTCTTCAGTGTTAACGTTTTTCCATTTTCGTCTCTCATCCATTTTCTCCAGCATTTCCTTCGTGATCCATGGTTTTCTGATTTTCTTCTCTTGTTTTCCAATCTCTTTATCCAAGGTATCCTTGATACTGGTTTTAATTTCATCCCATTCTATATCAACGGTCTTCGGTTTGTTTTCCAACTTTCTTAGGTTATCTTCCAACTTCATGCTGACTACATCCTGCCTTTCTTTCAGTTTTTCTATACTTTTTCTACTATATATATAAATATAAAAATATCAAAAATAACAAATTTAAAAATAAACAAAAATGCAAATTTCTCTTCTAGAATGTCAGTGTCGAAGGCAGAACAAGTTTGGGTCAGATTGACAATACATTTCTGTAGATATTGACGAAAAAACATTGCTTGGGGTCATATTGACCCCACGTGACTAATTAAGGGTTAAGAGAGACAAGATTTTTAAAAATCAGTACAATGTACACTGCAAAAATTTCCTCCTATGCTATGTATGCATCTGGTCACACTACACTCTTTCCGGACTGGAAGGAAAGGTTTTATTTAATGCAACACTAAATAATGAAACGACCCCAGATGACTGGAAAAAGGCAACTGTGATACCTATTTACAAAGGTGGAATCAAAACCAACATGGAAAACTTTAGACCTGTTAGCTTGACCTCTGTAGTTTGCAAACTGATAGAGAGAGTTACTGCTGATTACATACGAGACTACAGGTTTCCCTCTCTTTATGCGGGTTCACTTTATACGAATTTGCTATTATGCAACAAACATATTGCTATCCCAATTTCATTATATGCATCTTTGATTCGCTCTTACGCTGTTACACGGCTAGTGCAATAAAAATGCACTACACCACAAGGTGACCATTCAGTCATTGTCTCTTATGCTTTGCGCATTAGTACCACAGTAAAAGAGATGAGAGGGAGATTTCATGTGATACTGTTTGAGCACACTTGAGAAGATTTGTCTATTGAGCATTTTTCTTCAGATCACATATGGTGTTTGGTTCAGGACAATAAACTTATCCAAAATACGAACGAGTCTGTCAAATGCATAGGTCGTCTCTCGAAATGCAACACAGAGAGCCCAGATTTATTGGAGAGGAAGACCCTTGGGTGTTTTCCCTTACCAGTCAGTTGTTCTCCCCTTCTTCACAAATTATGCCTTGGATATCTTCAGTCTTCAGTTAGGAGTTACCAGTTGTGCTTTTAGTCACTTTGTCCATTGTGCTGTGTGCATTAGTACTTTTTTGTATCTTTGTGATGTGTTTTTACCATGTGTTACCATTGAAAGAATGTCTTCCAAATGCATGGCTACCCCTCAAACCGAGCAAAAAATGAAGAGGAAGAGGACCGCATTGAAACTAGAGCAAAAACTCAAAATTTTAAAGCGTGCTGATGCTGGAGAAGGATCCGCTTCCATCGGTCGAGCCTATAACCTCAGTGAGTATACCATTCACTACATCAAAAAGAATGCTAAGAAAATACAGAGTTCCATTTTGCACTCTACTCCCTTATCTGCAAAGAAAACCATGAGGGTGTGAAACACAATTGTGGAAAAAATGGAGAGTATGTTAGAGATTTGGGTAGAAGACCACAACCAAAAGAGGATGAATCTTGCACCAGCTGCTATAAGGGCTAAAGCAGTGCAGCTGTATAAACACCTACAGCAGGAGCAGGGTAGTGCTGAATAACCATTCTCTTCATGTAAAGGATGGTTCGATAAATTCATCCATCATCAAAATTTGCACAGCAGCAAAGTTAGTGGGGAAGCTGCAAGTGCAGACCATGCTGCTGCTTTCACATTTCCCAAGGTATTGCAATACATTGTAGCAACCGAAGGGTACAGCCTGAAGCAAGTTTTCAATGCCGATGAAGCCGAGCTTCGTGTGCCTACATTAGCAGGAAGAGAAATGTTCAACCTGGTTTTAAAGTAGCAAAGGACAGGTTCTCGCTTCTTTTATGTAGTAATGCGGCAGGAGATTTCAAGAGCAAGCCATTGTTGGTACATCACTCACATAACTCACATGCTTTAAAGGGTGTGACCAGGAATACGTTGCCAGTGCATTGTGCAGCCAACAAGAAGGCAAGGGTGACAGGACAGATTATCGAGGACTAGTTTAAAAACCATTTCATTGCAGAGGCAGAGCAATACTGCAGAAAGGAGAATCTTAACTTCAAGATATTGCTCATCCTTGATAATGCACCTGGCCACCCAAAACATCTTACTACCAAAGACCCAAATGTGTCAATCTTATATCTCCCACCAAATACGACGTCTCTTCTCCAGCCTCTTGAACGGAGTTATTTCGACTTTCAAGGCATACTACCTATGGCGTACTATTTCCCAGCTGCTTGGAGCAACCGATAGTGCCAGTAAACCTTCAATTATGGAATGGTGGAAGGGTTATAACATCAAGGATGCCATCAAAAATATTGAGTATTCCTGGAATGAAGTCGAGACATCAACAATGAATTCTGTGTGTGCACTTGGTTCAAGATATCATCGAACTTGGGCAGAAGTTGGGAGGGAAAGGTTTTGCAGATATGGGAGAAGATGATGTTATAGAGGTATTCGATTTGCATGGTGAAGAACTTAGTATTGACAACTTAAGGTCTATCATCAACACCTATGAAGAGGAAGAAGAGGAGAAAGAATTCGAATTCGTTCCAGAAGTGAAGAACATGACATCAAAGAAGTTAACTGAACTCTTCACTTATGCTGAGAATCTAGTACAAATGGCAATGGCTATGGACATATTGTTGGCAGTGGAGATAGAATCTAATTGCACTCTCCATCCTAGCGAGGGTCTGTGGCAGTATTTCTTTCATAGGTACCACTAATCCTTTCGTCGGAAAGTCTCTTGTAGTTTCTTTCTTATCAGTTCATGGATATTTCAATTTTGATTTTGAACTGTTTTGGAGGATCGTTTTCAAGAATAGCTTTAATTTATTCTTCATGGCCCCTTCCTGCTTCATATACTTAAGGAAAGAGTACGGAACTGCTCTTAAATCAGTTTTCTATGCGTTTTCGTTGGAGAGGGGTCATTCCGTGTGATTGACTGAGAAGAAAGTAAGGGTGAGGATCACTGAACCTACATGTTCGGTGAGCTTTCATTATTTTAAGTGCTTTGACTTAAGTTTAAGTGTTATTCAGCAGAGTTCATTTTAAATATCGTTTCTTATAAAATAATTTTGAATTACACTACAATGCCTATGGTATGAAGTGCAGATAAATCTTTGACAGTTGCCGAAAAAATGTCTTTGTTGCGAGACATAGATGAGAAATCTGGATCGAAAGGTCAGCTGGCTGCCAATTACGGGATTTCTAATCAATCACTAGAAACATTTACAATTTGAATGAAATGGGCATATTTTTCAATATCTCACGTGACTATACTTGGTCTCTTAAGGGTGAGAAATGCCATGGTGGCAAGCACAACAACGAATGTCTTACTGCGGTACTCTGTGCCAATATGGATGGGTCCGATAAAGCCTAACTTGTGGTTATTGGTAAATATGCCAAACCATGGTGTTTTAAAGATGTAGATATTGACAGCTTGCCAGTGACATACGAATTTAATAAAAAGCCGTGGATGACAAGGGATGTGTTAAATAAAAAAATTATAATTGGTATTCAACGGCGAATGGCACAACAAAACCGAAAGATTTTACTGATTTTGGACAATTGATCTGCTGACTAGGTGTCTGAAATGAAACCCCCAAATGTTGAATTGTTGTTCTTGCCGCCCAATGTTCTCCAGCTGCTCGACCTAGGAATCATCCAAAGCCTTAAATGCCATTACAGAAAAAGATTTTTATCATCGTGTTTAGTTCAACTAAATAGAGCCTGTGCTAAGGAAGGTAGCCAGAAATGGATGGTTTTGGAAACTTGTCGACGCTCTTCAGTATGAAAATTAGTTACTTCCCAAACGATCAGTAATTGCTTTAAAAAAAGTGTATTAATTTTCCAATCAACAGATGAACTCGATGACGTAAAAGTAGAAGAAGTTATCGAGAATAATGTTTTGGGGTCCATAAACTTTGAAGACTATGTTTCCTTTGACAATGACTTGATAACTTCCAACAATTTATGATTGGGTGATTCAGAAGTCATTGCGAATGATGGCATCATAAGCGATGAAGTCACAAATGAAGAAGAAGATACTAATGAAGCATCAATTAAGCCACTGTTATCTAAGGAAGATGTATTTCAGTCTCCATAAGGTGAATTGCAATTTTCAATGAATAATTCATTCGATGAATTGTGGTTCGGTGAATTTACATTTCTATGAATTGTGTTTCCATGAATTGTGTTTCGATGAATTGTGATTCGGTAAATTGTGGTTGGTGAATTGTCCCTTGCAGTTATTTATCTTTTGAGTTTTTACCCTTTTTAAACTTTGCAGTTGGGAAAACAAGAAGAGGAAGGAAGTACAATTGGATTCATTAAAAAAAAACAGGAAAGTGCTTTAGAGAAATTCCTTTATAAGCCTGGCCCATCCACTCATCCATCACCTTCATTATCAGAATTGATATCTGCAGCTCAAGATTTATTATGTGAATCTGAAAAATGCTACAAAAGTGATGAACCAGCCCAATTTGAAATATTTACTGAGGAAGATAATAATGAAGAACAAGAAGAAGACATGCACCCTGTTCACATCTCTATTTTAAGTAGCGATCCTGTCTTCTGGGAGATTTAACTAGAGAATTTGTTGCAAAAAATGGCGTTCTACAGAATTTAGAGGCTGATTTCAGTAAGAGACAATATTCTAACTGCACTCGCTTTTTAACAAAAACTAGGTTTGAATGGCAATTGTTAAATAAAAAAACAGCCATGTAGCTAGTTAATATATTCTGTTAGTACTGGTCGAGTTTTTTTGCGGACTGTATAGACCATTTGGTAGTGAATCAGTTTTTTCTAAAGAAGGATTCAATGATTGGAAAAATGTGTCAAGAAGGGTTTATGAGCACATGGCCAAAAGATTAGCATAATTAATTTGAAGGAAAGCGATTGTCATTTGAGTTGGATCGATTGTAAACTGATTGAGCATCTAAAAGAAGTAATGACTTACTGGTGAAAAGTATTGCATAGGGTTGTAGCAGTTATATTTTCATTAGCTTCTTGAGGACTGCCTTTTAGTTGAGAAGAAGTTTTCTGGTCCCCAAATAATGGCAATAATATGATGGCATTGGAATTAATTGGAAAATTTCAGTTTCTTGGCTGAACACATATCTCGTCATGGTAATAAAGGTAGTGGTAGCACTTCATACCTGTCATCCACTATTTGTGATGAGTTTATTGGTGTCATGACAAGAACAGTTACACAAGTATTAATGGCCAAGTATTTTTCTGTGTGTTGATTCTATGCCAGATATATCTCATACAGATCATATTGCTTTCATTATTAGATATGTTAAGGAATATGGGACTCCTGTAGAGCATTTTCTACAAAATACCGGCCACAAATCTGAGGAATTAGCTGACGTTATTGTAAAAAAATTACAAAAGATTAATATTGATATTAGCAATTGTCACAGACAATCTTATGATAATGACAGTAATATGGCCAGAGTGTACACTGGACTTAAAGAATTAAGCAGATTAATAACCTTGCTGTGTTTGTGCTATGTGCAGCTCATTCGCTGAATCTTGTTGGAACTAGTGCCGCAGAGAGATGCCAAAATGCAGCTTTATTCTTCAATATTTTACAAGAAATGTATAACTTCTTTGTAGTAACAATGCATCATTGGGAAGTTCTTTGATCATGTATTAAACCTATAGCTGAAGTTGTTGAGAACTTATCATTAATGTGATGGTCAGCCCAAGAGGATGCTTGCAAAAGTCTGCGTGAGACAGAGTGAAATAATCCAAGGTTTAAAAACAAACAAGAATGATTCATCAGAGAAAGCTACTACATGTTGTCAAGCTTTGGGGCTCTGAGATAATTTAAACAAACTGGAAACAGCCTTTGTGTGTAATTTATGGAATATAATATTGGAGAGATTCAGAGTAGTTAATAAAAAACTTTGAAGTGTTAGTATTGATATCAGCATGGTAGCAGAACTATGCCTCACCTAATAAATTTGTTTCAAAAATGTGCACACAGTATGATGAAATTGAACTAAATACAATGAATTTCTCTGGACTCATGGAATATGTCCAAAAAATAAGGAAAAGATAACCATTCTTTGATGGATTGCAAGGCAATGAAATTGAAATGACTGGAAGTGTTTTTGATTGAATACCTTTTTCCCTATATTGGATAACTGAATTCTGAATTAAGTAACGCAGTGAATTGTATAAAACATTCACAAATCCATTTGTATTTCTTACTAAAATATGTACCTAACCTCTGACACACACAATAGTCGTTTCCAGCATTGGTTGCATAACTCAAAATCACGTAACTGGAATTTTTTTCGATAGCAATAATATTATAAATGAAGATTGCTTACCCAAAGAGATTAATTTTTCTGTACAAAATTATATTATTTTCAAGTGTTTTTGATTTGTTATGCAATAAAAACATTAAATAGAGGAATAAATAAATTAATGTCTATTTATTTGCATTATGAATTTAGTAAAAAATACATTTGCATGAAAATAAAACTGAAGAAAATGTTTGTTGACCATTTTGACATTTACAAAAATTGTCTAAGGACAGTTGATAAGCATGCTTAATTTTCTCTTTGAAGAGATCCTTATGCATTCTGTAACTCCCTTGTTACCATGAAGCTTCTGTCATGGTCGTGATCATTATCGTCCAATAGCTTCAAGGCATCTGCTAAGATTTTGTCAGAGAGCATAACAGGCAGGACTACAGCAATCGACTCTTCTCCCTCCTTATCATGCTCCTCCATCAACTGTAGGAGATCTTCATTAGATAGTTCCTCTGTGTATGAGTCAAGTAGCTCCCTCACATTATCGTCAAAACTGACATTTCTGGCCATCTCCATGATTACATGCCTTGCATTGACAACATCATCCTCCACTGTGTAACCCCTGAAATTGTTCACCACCTCAGGTCAGATATCCCTCCAAGCCCAATTCATACACTTTTGAGTGACCCCATCTCATGCTTTGCCAACTATATCTATTGCCATCTTAATATTGAGTTTGCCAGAACTCCTTAATAGAGAGCTTATCTTCTCTGTTTGTATCTTTTATAAGCCTGGAGAAGGTTCCACAAAGATAATAGGTTTTATAAATGCTAATTACGCCTTGATCCATTGACTGGATAAGAGACATGGTGTTCAGAGGCAATAAAACACCTTTATTCCTTCGCTGAGATCGGCAAGGTTTGGTGGGTGCCCAGGAGCGTTATCTAGTAGAAGGAGAATTTTGAAAGGAATGTTTTCTCTCTTGCAATATGCCCTCAATTCCTGGTGAAGAAATAATCCATGAAAATCGTAGTAGTTATCCATCCCTTTTTATTACTGTACTACACTACAGGATGATGCTGCTTTGAGTAACCTTTCAGTGCTCTTGAGTTTTCAGAATTATAGGTCATTAAGGGTTTGACTCTGTAGTCTCCTAATTAGACCAGACTAAATCGGTCATTAGTCGCTTTGAAGCAGGGTGCCGATTTTTCTTCTATGAAGATAAAAGTTCTACTGAGCATCCCCTTCCAGTAAAGACTTGTTTCATCTTTGTTGAAAACTTGCTTTGCAGTATAACCTTCATCAATCATGGCTTTTAAAAGTTTAGGAAATTTTTCTGCGGCAAAACTATCTGCTGCAACAGCTTCTCCTTTTATTTTTAGATTATGGAAGCAGTGCCGAACCTTAAATCTTTCAAACCATCCAGAAATATCAGTATAAGATTTTGCTTCTCCTTTTGGTTTAGTTTTCTTTAAGCCATCATACAATGATTTTGCCTTTTCCTGAATGAAAGCAGTAGATAAAGGTATATTTTGTTGATTTTGATAGTCAATCCATGTAGTGGGCATCTTCTCCATTTTTTTCCATTATGGTAAAACGAATTATTGTAGATTGGGCTGAGCTCAATTTTGTTGAGCTTTTACAGCTTTCTTTAATTTGGGAAGCATCAGAACGAATTCTCCTAAGCGTGGATTCACTCAAACATAAAGCAAGTTGGATATCAGCCATACTATCTCCTTTTTCATATCGATTCAAAACGTCTAATTTCACTTCCCAAGTGAGTCTTCCTCTTCCTCTTAACAGTCGTATCACTGACAGTATTAGATCACTTAGAATTCACATTCACTAAGATTAGGGTTGAAGTAAAGCAAATAACATGCCCGAATGCCACAAAGCAGACTGACAAACTCATATTCACTAGGATTAGAGAAATAAACAGCAGTTCACCCATCTGAATGCCACAAAGTACACTGATAAACTGATCTAGCCAAGGGTTAGTGAGTGGCAGTGGGTGACTACACGAGCAACTGCGCTCACACTAACTTTGACTCTCCGTTCAGGTCCCATTGGAATAAAACTGTTAAAATAAAATGCTTAAAAACTAAATAAAAAATAACTCGTAGATTTGGAAGAAACATTTGTAGAAGAATCCCTTCACTTTCAGAATTATTTAGCTAGTAGTTTCGCAACTAGTGAATATAATAATCCTTCACTTCTGACAGTGGGCACACTTATTTGGGGAATAAATAGTCACTCTATCTACCGAAACATTGACATTGCAGTACGAATATTTTTGTGTATGGCAGCTACAAATTGCAGTGCAAAACAATTGTTCTCCACGTTGAAACAAATTTAAATCTATTTATGATCAACCATGACCCATGATCGATTAAGCAATCTTTGAACTTTAGCAATCAAAATGGATTTATTGATGTCACTGAATTACGATGAAGTCATCAATACTTTTGCAGCACAGAAATGTAGAAGAATGAACATTTAGTTCAGTATCAGAAATGTACATTAATAATAATAATTCTTTATTTCCAAAGACCATACAATTCTCAAAAATGTAGGTATAGGACACGTTACATGGTACAGGTACTCCCTGGGTTACATAGCCTCGACTTATGTAAACCCACACTTATGTAAATTACTGAAAAAATTTCGTTGTTTAAGTTAAAGTTTACATTTGCGGTTTTCGTAAGCGAGCAGGGACTAAATATGTGTGGGGAGGAAGAATGCAAGGCGTGGGTTGTACTGCGGTAGCCCCATTATGCTACCCTGCCACTGTTGCCAATCTAGCAAATTTTAAGCTATATCTACCAACTTTGGGTTCGAATTAGAGCCCTAAAAAAGGCCACAGCAACTACCTACGAATTTAGCAAATCGATTTAAAAATCAACCTAATTCTAGCCACTGGCTATAATTGTAGCATATATCTGCACTAATACAAATATAAAAATAAATTACATTATAATATTAACATAGTAACAGTAAATGATGTTATTTCATTTTCATCTGATTCTATACAACAACACACGTCTACAATTAGCAGCAATAATTCCTCTAGCTAAAATAAGATTTATATATCGGCCTTTCATTTATTCTTCAAGATAAAATACAACTGGTAGTTTTTTGTTATACGTGTAATTTCTCTACCTCTGTTTTACTATATCCTATCCTTAGTAATTTTCGACTTATGCAAATTTCGAGTTATGTAACCGGTGCTGGAACGCATTCATTACGTAACCCAGGGAGTGCCTGTATCTATAAGTAACATTTTATTTTATAGTAGGATGTAAGTAATAATCTTGTCTCTTTTAAACTTGCCATTGTCATGCAACTCAACTTATTTTGTTATTTTATAAATAACATTATTAATATATGATAAACACTCAAATAATAATTTTTTGTATATTGTCGAAATACTATATAATTATTATTTTATATAAATTTTAAATGAGGCTATGGTATCCATTTTTGGATATCACTTAAATGGTTAGACATGTAAATCATCTCTCCACCAAGAATAGCAAAATTTCAACTTTCTACATTCCAAGCTCTAAGAAAATTTGACATTTTACGCTTTATAAGAAATATAAGGCTCTTTCTTTTTTGTCTGATGATTAATGCCCAGTAACACATCCAAGTTGAGCGCCATCAATAGATGACGCTTCGAATTTGCCGAGATCCAAGCACCATCTATAGATGATATGCTACCATGCAGTTCCCTCTCTGATTTCCAAATTTTGCACCTCTGCATTTTGTAAGGTAAAGCGCTCGAACCTTCAGAAAGATCTCCTTTAAAGTCTCTCTTTTGTATGGTATACTTCGCTCCTTCATTCGAGTTTTATATTTTTGTTTGCAGCCCTTTTCTTTTCACATTTTTATCTATTGATTTATTGTTTTTCTTTCTTTTCTGCTTTATATATGCCTTTTGTTAATTTATTGTTTTATGTCTATTTTAATTTACTAAAACTTAAATTAGCCAAAATCGCGTTTTTACCAAATGAATTTCATAATTTAACATTCATATAGAATTAAATAGGTGGTTATATTAAAACAAATCTCGGATTTCTATAATCATGGTAAATACGACCCGGCTTGAAAGTGTTAATGCCCAACAGTGAAAATGAAACATTTTTTAATGATTTTTTATAAATTGTTCAATTAATAATTTATGTCTGTTGTTGCTTTACACCAGGGGTTGGCAACCTATGGCATGAGAAGAGATTTTAGTTGGCACGCAAAGAGACTGTAGAAATGTGTGTAGTATGGAGAACAATAATATATTGATAACAATTTTAAATTAGCAGACGCGTATCATGTAGTTGATATTTCACACAAGCGTAGTGTCTTTCCTTCTCAAAGTTAGAGGGTCGCCAACATGTCTAGCGACATATTTTTTAAAATTAGCAACAATGAAAGACCATTTGGTCATAAAAGATAAGAAACTATTACAAGCTTTAGGTTGTCTTTTCCTTTCACTGATTGTGCATGTTAACTTGAAGCAGTTTTAACACAGTGGAAGTCTTAACTATGTTAAAGTGATTTAATTGCTTTTCTGAAGTGATTTATTAAAACAATTAATAATACCATAATTTAACAATGTCACAGTCAAAATAAACGGCACAATATACATTGCACAAACTTTCTCATATACGTATATGTTTGATCTCACTATACTTATTGCCCCAAAATTAAATGTGTGCTTGGCAATTCACCGCCAATTATGTTAATAATGCGTAGCAACAGAACCAAAGTGACTGACACCATCAACCTCTCATGTCTAATATCTCTCACTAATAAGCGAATGGCGTTAACAGTCAACTATGGAATTTTAGACTAGGGAATCCCCAGGTTCCCCCTCCCCTATGACACATGCGCTGAGCGTTTTGTACAGAAATAATGCCACTGGACGATATATAGTAACTTTATTGGGAAATATGGCTTAGTTATTATTATTTGTGACATTAGGCTGTACGTTAGGATGGATTTCAATCAAAATCCTTAGAGCCATTTTTGGGTAAATTGAATTTTGTTTCAAAATATCCAAGAATAAAGTACCCTTAATTGTTGCGCAATATCGTTTATTTCTTCAGAATTCTTTTATAAATGATATTATCTATAAATATGAGATATCATTTGATTTAGTTTAACCATAAGGCTGTAGTAAGAGTTTGAATGGATCGTGGCGGAGATGTGACGTCATAAGGCTTAGGTAAGGTAGCTTAGCATACATTGTAATGTCACTGGACGGCATATAGAGAGTTCAAGAGATATATGGCTTACGTAGTATTATTTGTGACATCAGACTCTACAGTTGGATTGATTTTAATGAAATTCTCTGGAGCCATTTTTGAGTAAATAAAATTTTTCTAAAAATCGCCCAGAATAAACTACCCTTAGTTTTTGAGCAATATCATTTTTATGAAAAAAGGTACTGCAAAAGATGATATATTGCACAAATACTAAATATCATTCCATTTCATGTATGCGTTTGGGCCCTAGAACAGCAAACAGACAGACAGACGGCATGGCGAAACCCACTTTTATGGACTCGGGGACACCTAAAACGTATATTTCCATTACAATCTCGAAGTCGAATTTTTTCACGATAACAATACTTTCTCAATATACTACGTACATGAGAAAGTAAAAATCAAGACTGTTTCAGGAAGAATGGAGAGACAAATACGGTTTTATACAGCAAGGTGAACGAGTTGTGTGTGCCTTATGTAGTGAAAATATTGTTTCATGTATGTCTAGTGTCCAAAGACATTATAAAACAAAACATGAATTGTTGCTATCCATTTTAATTCAATTCTTTAGAATAATTCAGTTGCCTAATTGCTATTCTATTACTAGTTAATACCTTCTTTTGAAAATATTTCAATGATGAAAACTCATTTTAACATATTTTATGACGAAAAGATTTGTTTATATCATCGCTATCCATTTAATTATATTCCTTGGAGTAGTTCCATTTTCTGTTTTTGCACACACTATGAAATCTTTCTACAGACCCATAATAAAGCAGTAGAAATAAAATTAAAATCTAAAAATAATGGGAGGAAAGATAATCTTTTCTAAGGAATTCACTAATAATACATTACAAACGTGGAGATCAAGGTTATTAATGTTTAATGGTTTTTTTATGATTTTTACATTATAATTTCGTTTTAATTGCTTTAGTAATAATAATCAATGCAACATCAAAAATATTCAACCTATAATAATCCAAGAGGTTGATTAACCAGAAATACAAACAAACAAACAAAAATATTCAACATTGAAATTAATTTATACTTAATTTTAAACCTTTACGATGGTGAGATTTGTTTATATTGCTGCTAAGATATAAATGAATGATGACTAAAAATTGTAAAATAAAACTGTACAAAAATTGCTATTTAACTTTAACTTTACTTTTATGTACGTTTAAGTGTACTAAAAGCAAAATAACGAATAACTACAATTTTTGTGTAATAGTTGGGTGGCTTTTCAGCTAAATATAAATGTACAGTGAGGAGAAAACGAAATGTTTACACGAAAATTGAAGTTATTTTATTGTTTTTTTAGTGTATTTAAACGTGTATAAAAGTTAATAGGCTAAAAAGTAATTTTTATATAGTTTTATTTTATCTAACTCTCACTCCCAACAGCTTTCCTCTTTACGATCCTCCACCCACAGCTTATCTTCTATATATACACGACTCTGTATTTCATTCTACACCCGCGGATGACATATCACATCAAAACCAGGGTCGCTAATATAAAAAAATAGTGGACAATTACTAAGAGTTAAAAATTGTTTATGATAATGGAAATATTCCACAAAGTGACGATGCAAATAATTAAATCGATCACGTATCATTTCCGCGATTTTTCAGTTCTACAAATCGTACTAAGCGATCCAAACTTAACATGTGAAAACATTCGAATTGAACGACTGATTTCAAAGATAATAATACAAAACGGGTAATTAGGGGGATGATTTGCAACATGAGACAAAACATCTAATATTAGAAAGGAACGCGAAGGAATTAGACGGCAACTTATGAATGAAAAGGAACTACGAAGGTGGTGATGCATTGGCAATTGTAGCACTGATCTCTTGGATGAGGACGCGAATTGTTGATGTGTCACGAAAAACACCAATATGCGTGGAACGAAAAAATGCGACCTTTCTCTTCCGAGCGACGTTTCAGGCCTTTCTCGCCGAAGGCATACCTCTTTCTTGGCTCCATGCTGACCCGGTTGCTTCGTAGTCCAATTCTTGGCCACCATAATAAATGACACTTCCAACTGCCCACTCTCCTAGAAAATCTCAGGCGGAATTTGGACAATTCGAAAGACGATAGCTACGATCCATGATCTCGGCCGTCATCAGGGTCTAAGATCGAACGTAATAAGCTCTCTCCTTAACCGGCACAAAAACTGGACACTTCACTCGAGCGTATCAGTTACACAGAATACGAAAAATTGCAGAGATAAAAATGTCTGTCGACGAGAGAATGCTTGGTGCTCGAAGGATAACCGAGACAACTGTTTCGACATAAATGGACACGTTTTAGCGGTACTGTTAGAGAAAAATGAGCGAGGTGTGTCGAGTGGGCGGTTATATCGCCTACAACAGCTGGCATTCTCGAATCGGGAGGGAGCGCGCAGAGGGGCGGGAAGAAGAGCATTCGGGAGATCAATAAGTGTTCGCGACCACGAGGGATACACACGCAACGATAAAAGCACAGCGGAAACGCGCCGTGGTAAACGAAATGAGGCGCTCGTGTCATCGCTCTTGAAAAAGTTGCAAATACTTGAGATTTTAAAATTTTTGTTCTTCGGTTCATGTTTGTTATGTTCTGGTGGCCTAGCAAAGGATAAACTTGATTTTCAGGAAGTAAAGACGAGTAAAAAGGGGAATCAATGAAACTTGGTGAAATCGCGCAAGAGAGAAGAGCGGGGCAAGTATTTACATGTTGTCAGTTCGCAGCACGTAAATAACGGTATATCGTCAAATGTTACGAAGAAGGAGAGCAGTAGAGGAAGAGGGGAACTGGAGGAAGGGGGGAACTGGAGGAAGGAAGTCACTGGAGGAAGGGGGCCACTGGAGGAAGGGGGGAACTGGAGGAAGGGGGGAACTGGAGGAAGGGGGGAACTGGAGGAAGGAAGTCACTGGAGGAAGGGGGCCACTGGAGGAAGGGGGCCACAGGAGGAAGGGGGCCACTGGAGGAAGGGGGCCACTGGAGGAATGGGGCACTAGGGGGTAGAGGGATGATGGGGAGAGTTCTTAAACGAGGTTGGAGGCATTGGAGGAAGGGCACAGGGTACACCTAGAACTTTCAAACCCTGCAACTTTACCTTGCTTGATCCCAAAGCAAATATGGGTTTAATATACAATTATGTAGCTGTATGCAAAATAAATAAGATGATCCAAATGGAACTAATGATGCCTACTTTCCATTTAATCATTTATTTAATACTTACATATATTGGCTTTAATAGCATTAAAATCACCGCGGATGTTGCTTTTTGTTAGTGATTCCACATGTTCCACACCGAGTACCAGTTACCCAGGTACTCGGTTTTCTTCGATTTTTCGAGTACCTGGGTAATTTTGTTAGAGTACTCAATTATTATTGGAAAAATTAAAATTACAAATTAACGAATACTTCGACAGATTACAGGTACAATTATAATAATTAAAGTAAATTCTTTTAAAAATTTAAATAAATTACTTTAAAGCTCTGCGTTAGAGGTAAAAATGTCTGTAAATAATGCCACTATGGTTTTCACCTTGGCGTTACAGATGTGAGCTTTACATTCGATTGCAGAATCATCAAGTATGGCCAGATTGGTGCTGGTTCATGTCACAGTGTCAGCAGAGCTATGACTACGTCCGGGTGTGGGTGTCACTGATTGGCCCCAAAGTGATGGGATTGCATTTATACAAACATCTCTCTAATGAACTGAAAATCATCAGAGAAATTTCTGCTTTCAAGCATAAGTTAAGGACTTTCCTGCAAAATAAACTTTTATAGCCTCAGTGACTATAAGAAGGACCGATTATGTGTGCAATAATATGCTGATTGTAATTTTACTATGTAATGTCTTTTTTATTTTATTTTCTTTCACTCTGACTTTGTCCTATATCAATGTACTTGGATCTTTGGACCAATAAATTATCATTATTATTATTATTAATATAAACAATAATCAAATGGCATTATGAGTAAGCTAAAATTTCAGTTTAGTGAATATGGGACACTACCTCTTAGTGCCTGACATTGAGTCTAAAACCAGATGGTAGGAAGTTCACTTATACGGCTTATGAAATTGGAAGAATTCTCGATTACAAAGAGACACAATGTACATAAAATAAACAATAAACTGCAATAGTCAAACACCGATATAGCACCACTGTTTGCCCATCACTGATATTGGTGCTAAAGTGGGAGTGGCAGTAAATCCAGGTATATGCTTGCTGTATGTAATCATAAGATGAAAGTTCTGTTCATAATGATTCATGGGCAGAATGCGGGGGTGGCACTACATAGGGAGGTTGCTTAAATTGAAGCCTGACTGTACACTATTCTGGGAAATAGGGCAACACAATGAAGTATAGAACAATACCAAATGCACAGGCAATCTGGTAATCTTAGTTATAAGGAACAGCTATTGAAGAATTCATTACTTTAAGCTGACCAGACATCCTTTTTCAAACGTTGTCTTCCCTAAACTATTTGTGCTTCTATGTCCTCCTTTTGGAACAGTTTTCTGTTTTTGTCCTTCCTTTCACGTATGTTAACCAATGCCATGCAATTTAAGTAGATTGGCTGTCTCTGCACATACTAGTTACATTGTACCACTTGCTGCAGCATATGTGCAGGAGATTCAACTGTGAATTGACATCTTTGCCCCTAGGTATGGATCTCAGTATGCTAAACCTTCCGGCTTGCTTTTTAAAAGATTTTTTTCAGGTCTTTGGTTTTCTAAGGAATTATGAACACTTTGAATTCTACAGTGAATGTTTCATTTTTTACGTTATATTCATAAGTAACAAGATTGGAAAGGTGTACTCCATGTCGTAGGACACAGAGTTTCCAAATGCATTCTTTGAGATTTTACAATGTTCTCAATATTTTTCACACAGATGAGTATTTAACAAGAAGCTAGTGAGGTACATTGTGAAATACATATTGGTCTTCATGTAAAGTGGTTGTAATTTTTGTCTGATTTTAACCAAAATTGGAATCAGACAACCAATTTTAGAAAACTCCCCAATATCAAATTTCATTTAAATATGTTCAGTGGTTCCCGAGTTTTAACATGCAGACTTATGGATGGACGGAAATGACCTCCCCTATATGCGATAACTTCATGCAAAGAATGCATAAAAATTGCAATCATTGATTTTCGATCATTTTAAAAATTTCAGCCTCTCAAGAAACTTTGTTACAATAAATATACATGTTTTGAACAATTTTTGCTGAGAAATAATAGTTTTTAAGTAGTTATAACAGTTTTACTAACAAAAGAATAAGCTATATTTTAGCCTGCCTTGGTAGATCAAATCCTGCCAAGGGCATGGACGTTTGTGTTCATCATACTGGATTATATGTAAGAATGGACTTGATGGTCTAGATATTGCCCTTCAAATAAAAAGTCGAATTATAATTATTATTATTTTGTTACATTGAGGCTATTTTTTGTCAATCTTAAATATTTTTTACGTAGTTTTAATTTGTCAATGCTGGGATTTAATTTTATATCAAAGGTCGAGAACACTTGTAATTACTATAGGGTAACGTTGCAAGATTAATCCACTTTTGAACTGCAGTAATTGAAATTTATGTGATATGATTTAACATAATGTAAATCCTGATAAATACGTCTTGTGTTACAGTGAAAAAATTGTTTCTAAAATTATATAGAGGCATTCATTTTTTTTCTTGCAAGCATATAGTATTTTTTACTTTCTCCATACACGTAGTATTGTTTTCATGAAAAAAATCGAACTCGAGATTTCAACGGTAATACATGTTCTAAGGTTCCATGAACACGTTCTGACTAGTTTCGCGATGATGTCTGTGTGTCTGTCTGTTGGTCTGTATGTGATAGATTTTTGTGGGCGCTCTAACCCAAAAACTATTAATTAGGTCAACATAAAATTTTATATTTAACATTTTTATAAAAGTTAGATGATCTGATTAGTTTTGGATAAAAATCGGTCGACCGGAAGTGGGTGTTTACTCATGTCACTTATCCGTTATTTTGAAATATTTGCTTTAATATTTGATAAATGTAAAAATGTACCGGAATAAAAGTTGTAGGAAATTTCATTTTCTACAACCCTAGTTTGATACATTTTTCCATATAATGCTTTGTTTAAGAGATATCTTATATTTTTAGCTGCCACCACCATGCCACCTACAGAAGACTATTGTTAACAATTGACGCTTAGTTACGTCTTAGTAATGCTCCTTTTTCTTAATTGTCAACCGGAAGTAAATATTGACAACGATCCCAGAGCTAACAACATGTAATTTGCCATATAAATATGGAGAAAGTCATATGTTGCCCACATCAGTTTATTTTAATGAACAATATCGAATGTCGTAAGTCTGTTGCAGTGCATGGACTCATTTACAAAGATTACTGTATTAAAATAAATTTGAAATAAACCATCTAAGTAGGTTTTTCTCATAATCAAATTTGTCTTTCTGTTTTGTTAAAAATAACTGCATTTGTCCTCCCTTTCGATAAACAATATCTGGTCAACTTAATTTCTTTCCTAAATTGATCAATGTTAAACACTATGAAAATGATTCATTTCAATGCAACATTGGACAAAAAAAACATTTTCAAATAGCAACCACAATATTCATAGTATCCCTTTCCATAAATAATGCTTATTTAGGTAATTCATCAAAAAGTAATAAGGATACCCTATAAAAAACTGTTTACTAACTGTAACACAAGAATATCTTCAATTAAGATAACTGTGAACACTAAAACATCACAAATATTTTCAAAAGAGCTCCATTATTCTTTATTTACATATTTACTATTTATACTGCCACAGTTGTGACAATGAATAATGACATAACATAATTATTATCATTTAATAAAAAAGGCAGAGGTGCACAAATAAGCAATAGTAAGTAAGCAAAAGCATACAGCATCATTTAGACAGAAATCAAAATTTGTAAGTAGTTATTGTTAATCAACCACTTTCAGAGGAAATATAAATATCAACGACAACTAGGTTTTGAGACAAGTAAGACCAATAGACCAGAGATCCGCAATCTGATGCTCGCGAGCACAGCAGTGCTCTTTATCAGTCTTACTGTGCACTTCTACCATGCTAAAATTTGTCTTTCCTTATACCAATAATTCCATTTGTTCGTCTATTTTCTTTCTAAATGTAAGCAAGGACATTTTAATCACTTTGACTTTGATCTGATTTTATTTATGATCATTCTACTTTTTAAAAAACTATAGTGGTGCTCGCTGGGTACTTGAGAGTGTAACTTGGTTCTCGCTGCATTAAAGAGATTGTGAACCTACTGCAGTAGACACCAATAGGAGATCCACTGAGGTGTCGGGGAGACACATTTACATTCATAGATTGAAGCTTTGGGGTGATCCCTTCATCAGCACAAGAGAGAGACAAGTAATGGCCATGCAGGCATGGGGGTGGAAGGGTAATGTGGAGAGGTCGGGGATTGGAGGATGCAGAGCGGGTGGGGGGATGGAGGCGGCTTCCTTCTCTCAACATCTAGTTGCCATTGTAATATATATATATATATATATATATATATATATATATAATTATATATTGACGTTAAGGGCATATGCCCTTCATCAGCGATGGAGATAGAGTAACAGAAAGTGACACACTGGGTGGGGAATGACAGGGTGTGTGTGTGTATATATATATATATATATATATATATATATATATATATATATATATATATATATATGGATGTCAACAAGGTGTCTCTGTAGCTGAAGAAGGAGTAGTTCCGAAAGCTTGACGTTTGTGATGTTTCTGTGTTTTTATGTTATTTTACGTGTGTCGCTTCGACATCCCCGGGGCCTCGCCAACCTGAAGTCGTCTGATTGGTGAGTGCTCACTGGGTTTCCTCATCCCAACACCTTGTTGACATCCATATATCTATTTTACCTTCCCTTTTCCGTAAGTTGTTATATATATATATATATATATATATATATATATATATATATATATATATATATATATATATATGCTTACGGAAGAGGAAAGGTAAATATGGGATAAATGGATGGCAACAAGTTGTTAGGATAAGGAAGACCAGTGAGCACTCACCAATAAGATGATTTCAGGTTGGCGAGCTGCTGGCGGTGTCGAAGTGGCATGCGTAAAATGAACACAAAAAACACAGAAACTTTCGGGGATGATCCCTTCTTTAGCACAGGACAGAGACAACTATATATATAACATAAATAATCTAAATGGCAACAATGGAATTAAACTAATGCTAACCTCACTGGATAAAACACTGCTGGAATGGCCCACACTTGCATCATTAAAATCCTGACTGTGGCTATGTACCTTTGCACTTCTTGATAGCTTGTTGCAAAGAGTAATTACTTGCAGAGAAAGCTGTAAAGGTTATTACTGTTGTATCAATGAGATTAAAATTTCTGAATCTAAGAATTATGCAAAAAAACTTCTTCATCCTATTACCTTCCATCTTCTTCTTGCTTGAAAGGCCTTGAAGTTATCAATATTTATCCTTTTTTCCTTCCTTAATATTTCCTGATTTGAAGTTTTAGGCTGAAAAAATTAATGGAGATAAAAAATAAAATTAACCCATTCACAATATTAACAACAAAGAACAACAAATTTCCAAAAAGAACACCAGTATACATGCCACAGGACTTATAAGAAATAATTTGGGTCTGATATGCTTCTTTAACTTTAGTTCACTGACACACAGGTAAGTTACATTGGACAATAACCCTTAAACTTGGGTCTGGGAAGCAGAAGGAGTAATTTGACACCAAATAGTAAATTTTCTTGGAAATGTGACCAGTAAAAGATCTAAATGTAGGATTAAAAGCAAAGAGTTTAACTAATAGATTCAAGTACTCAATGCTTATGTGAATTTTAGAGTCATTTGAGATTGACCCTTTGGAATCATTCTGCAGAGAGAATAATTTATCATTTTATAGACATTTCAATATTAGCTGATAAAGAATAGCATCATCACTATTGCATGCATTGATAAATGGCTTTCAAGTCACCATTGAGACATTTATAAAAAATGGCTTGCTTCCTATATGATGATAAGCTGGCGCTTTTCAACGGAAAAAATCAGAACTAAGAGCTGCTTGGAAAATCAATTTCACACGAAAGTGGGTGATTTTCCTTAACTTGTGTGACAGCATATGCTGTCTGGTCCAGTATCCACTTTTACAGTTCATTTATCCTTTATGTATTTCTTCCATGAATCACAAATGTCTCTAAGCTTCTTGCATCAGGAAACCTTCCTATACAAATATTACCTCTCTTACCCCACTTGAACAATTTTTACTCTCAGTTGAAGACACTGGCATCAACTAGGAGGATGCTTGATGATTTAGAAGTGCTAAATGTAACTGAAAATCAAGGTACTGATGACAAAAGCATTCTTTCTTTTGCAAGTAATACATCTGAAGGATATTTACTATCTTCTGAATAATAAGTTAGAAGATGAGGAAAGTAATATTGAGAGATTAGGAGATTGACAGCAACGGTGCCTGTGTTTTTCAGTGAAATAATATCAATAGTGCTAACATTTTATATTACAAAAAAGGAAATAAAAAGAATCAATTGCTATTCCAAGTAAGAGTAATATATGAAATATTTGCAAAATATTTGGAGTGTGGAGTTGAGAAGAAAAAGGACAAGCGAATGTGCATTCATTCTGATGCAACAAGGCTAAAAGGATGTTACTTCTTAGAAGAAAATCCTCCTTCAGGAAGAATAGGATTAAGGAAGTGTGTTGTTTACTTACTGAAGAGAATAAGAAAAGAGACATTCTACCGCTGTATGAACTACCTGGGAAATACAGCCCTGTGTGTGGTACAATGCAATAAAATGCACAAATCTAACCTTGTCATCATGTCTGTGGTGATTAATTATTGAAAATTGTCCCTAATTTGATTTGTTTATAAAAACCAGAAGAGTGATGCAAATCATAAACAACCGTCAGAATATGGCACTCTATTTGATGTCATTTAATGAGACATACCATAAACCTCTCTATATATCCAACTGCATTTCTGACACATTAATGCAGTCTAACTTTTTAACATTGACCACTTTTCTGTTTAGGAAGTCATGCGAAACATGGTGAAAAACCTCATTGATTTTTTGTCAGTTCTTCCCAAGTCTTCGAGTTGCTCTTGTAAACCTCCTCCTTTCTTCATCTCCATAAAAAGAAATCACATGGGATTAAGTCAGTACTTATTGCTGGCCATTCTGTTGGACCTCGCTGACGAGGCCACTTCCCCATCATCCTGACAATGTTGTTTGGTATCGCTAAGTGGAGTGGTGTCCAATCGTGCATAAAAATTGTTCCATGTGTTCTCCCACTCTAATATACCTTGTCTCGCATAATTTCCTAAGATGTTCAGGTAGAAAACTCCACCCATAGTGTTTCATAAAAGGTATGGCCCCAGAAACTTGGCAGCAGTGAAGCCACACTGCACTAACTTTGGGACAGCCTTGTGCTCATTCACCTCTCATACCTTTGCCACCGCTCTCTGCCCAGTAAGGTATGTTGTGTCTGTTGACAAACTGACATGGAAGACTGCATCATCAGACCACAAGATGTTTTCAGCAGATCAGGCCAATCTTCCAACCAGCCCAGCATTACCTCTGCAAACTGTTCATTTGTCACAATCTTCTGGCAACAATTGTTGCACATAATGGGGTTCCCAGGCATGGAATTTCAATTCATGTTTGAACACTGAGCAAACTGTGCGCACTGTCAAACCACTCTCCCTGACCGCCTGACGAAGCGATTTTTACGGGCTGCATTCAAATGTCTGTCATGCAGTATCAACGGCATTCGGAGAACGTGATGTCAAAGGATGTTCACTTCACATCTACAGCTGATTCTGTCATCATTGGCATAATGTGGCAATTTCTGATAATCTACGAGTCAAGAGTGGCGTGTCTGCTTTGCTCTCTCCACTGCACTTACATAATGGAACTGCACACTTTTAGATAAAAAAGTAAGACCTTGGGTGTTAAAGGATGTGTTAAGTGAGCCTAAAACCTACAGTGATAAACACTTATGACCCATTTTAATGCATATAATTTTGTAAGTCACATGGTGAGTCTCACTTTTGATGCTTAATTATTAATTAATTTACCTGAATCCAAGGATGCTGTAAGCATTCAGTCACAGAGGCACGTTTTCTATAAGAAGAAAAGTATACAATGTTATTTGTAAACATATTCATTAACTATAAAAAAATGAAAAAGGAGAAACCTTATAACCATAAAAATTAAAAAAGTACACTACATTTAATAACTGATTAAAATACAATTAATAAGATCAAAAATACAGCATGATTCTATTAACCTCTTGACTGGAGGAAGCAAGAGACCAGAAGTGCATTCCAGTTGGGGAGTCAGGACTGAAATGTATCATTTTTATATTACCTCTTACCACATTTCTTTTTTCATATATTAAGGAATTAGTTAAATTTGTAATAAAGATTAAAAATTTGTAAAATAACTAATTGTTACCAACAAATAATTTGCTAATAACAATTTGTTAATAACAATTAAAAATATACGTCAAAATATTTTGAATCAAAACTTCTTATAAATTTTCTGGTAGAATAAATTAAAATCACTAATAAATTCCTTTTTACGAAAAGCAATCTTTAACAATCAAAGAGTGAAGCAGCAGTAAAAGTTGGATTTAGCATAAAACTTATACTTCTACTAAATATAAGTATCCACTTGTATATAGATAGTCTAGGTTTTCCACAAAGAATTTAATCAATTTACAATAATGTATTAAAAATAATCAATTCACAATTTGTCATTAATAATTAAATTGCTACAAAATTAAAATTTTCATACTTTATAAAATTAATAAATTCACAATTTGTCATTAACAATTAAATTGTTAAACAATTAAGATTTTAATACTTTTTAAAATTAATAAATTCACAATTTGTCATTAACAATTAAATTGTTAAACAATTGAAATTTTAATACTTTTTGAACCAAAGTTTTTCTTAATGTTTTCATTGACAAATAAATTACAAAGCAGTAGTCCCTATGCTATTTTTATATTGAGGAAAAAATAGAGAAAACAATTCTTTATAACAAAAAATAAATAAATAATAAATAAAGTAACAATAAAACTATGGAATTGGTTAAAAACAAAAGTCCTAAATATGATGCATTCGCTTACACACAGACAGTCTAGGAATCCTACAAATAATTTGATCAATTTACAGTAACATATTGAAATGCGTAAAATAACAATTTATTATTAACAATTAATTTGTTAAACAAATCGAAATTTTAACAACTTTTCAACCAAGGTCTCTGCGTCAGATTATTTATCGCTAATGTCAGTGTTTATGTACACAGCATCGCTATCGTCACTGAATTCTCCATCACTTTCTTCTAAAATATCGGGAATATCTTTGTCTGAAATCTTTCACCATTTATTTGTAGAAGCCATTTCACAATATTCACTATTAGAGGGACTGAAATCTATCAAAGATTTTACAGAAAAACAAATAGAAAAATTACTCTAAAATTTCCCAATGGTAACTTTCGATGCATGTACTACTATGAGCATGGGAAAACTAACCTCTATGAAAAAAGCGCATCTCAAAAATAATGATTCTGCAAGGGGCGGTGTGAAATATTTATTAGCCCTCGTAAACCAGATATGTCAAAGAGGCAAAATCGGTAAAAACACCAGATGAGTCAAAGAAGAAAAATGGGTAAAAATTCCAGATCTCAGAGTTCGTTCGTGCGAAATAGATTTTATTGCAGATCTAAGAATTGCCGACCAGGCGGTGCATATATGCAACCCACACAACACTTGCAGGGTTTCGTGACAAAGGGTCTACATCTTGGCAAATTTGGCTTAACCGCCATCTGTTTACATGAATGTGAACCTAAAGGACCAAGGAATACGAGGGGAAGCTAATAACAAAATAGCTCGTCACTCCCATACAGAAAGATGAAAAAAACTTTGATGACGAATATAACTGTCACGCTCAAATGGTTTGCACTGTGCTCATGACGAGTATAATTGTCACGTCCAGTCAAGTGGTTCAATTATTTTGAAGATTTTCCCCTCATTAAATAAGGACTATAATGTATTATAAACATATTCATAAATATGACTGATGACACAAGGCTGCCAAAATACATAGCATAAAATATTTAGAAAACTATTTATGTAGAGTAGAACTTGTCTCTAGTGACCACCACCCTTGGGACCAGAAACTGTTGGTCACTATAGAGAGGTGGTCACCATACAGAAATTGGCCCCTAAAAGTTACCAACAATTTACCCACACTAGCATGTACATCTAAAAATATTAGGCCTCTTGTAGGCATTTGCAGTATTATAAAATATGAATAAACAAGGCCATTTAAAACAAATTTACTGTAGTTTAAAACATTCATTTTTATAAAAAACAAATAATGTAACAATTACTAGTTACATGCATATCTTGAAATTATAGTTTAATTATTTATTTATTTTAAACTATTATTTTAATCACTTGGCTACATAGGATTTTTTTCACAAAAGCATCTAAGGTTTGTTGAATGGTTTTTCTTCTCTTTTTCACTATGTATTCATTTAAACAGTTTTCTGCACTACTGATATGTTTTAATATTTGTGTTATTTATTATTGCAAAACACTTGAGATTCTTTAACATATCAACTGCTTCATTGTAGGTCACTTCATAATTTATAACATCAGTAATATTTTCATCTTGTTGTTTTTGGTCTTCATCGCTATCTTCGTCTTGCAGTGTGTTTTCTTTATTCACTAGGTCTAATACTTTTTGTATTGCGTCCTCTTCACTGATCCTGTCAAATACCGGAATATCATTGTCAATGCCAATAATTTCACTAGAAGTAACACTATATGATGGTAGGGATTCTAACAAAGAATCAATGTTTACACATAACAAATCTTCACTGTTTCCTGTTAGTCTGATACAGGATAACCTTTAACTACCGCTTTGGTGAAACATTTAATAACTGTGTCTTGGCTAACTTTGACCCATGCATCACCAATCCACAGAATCGAATATGTTCAAAGATTTTTTCTACCTTTTTTTCAGTGTTAATTCCTTATGAATAGCTTGCATCTCGGCTACTACGAAAACACAGCTATACTGAGGGTATTAAGGATGGGGTAAATCTATGAGAGCGGAGTAACAGACCATTTCATCAAAAATTTAAGGGTCTGCAGCAGGAGAGGAGGCATTGCCTCCAACAATGCTTAATTGTTCTCAATCTGGAGCTGCCACAGCAGATTGACCATTAAAGGGCTTTATAAGAACTACACATGGCCACTTTAACAAGTCAGAAAAACCAAAACAACCCGTTCAAAGGGGTCACATTGCACAATAGACAAGTAGTGCAGTTTCCTATATACAGGAATCCTTATCTTTTTTGCCGGGGCCATTGAATTTCAGTCACTATACATGGATGGTCGTTATATGCAGGTGGTCACTTGATCAAGTTCTACTGTATTTTAAACTGAAAGTTGACATTTGAGAAGGAGAAAAATCCTATACTTGACCGGGAATCGAATCCAGGTCTCTCACTTGCCTGGTAAGTGCTATTCAGCAAATAGGAGACCTGGGTTCGGTTCCTGGTCAAGTATAGGATTTTTTCTCCTTCTCAAATGTCAACTTTCAGTTTAAGCTTTATGCACAAATGCATAACACATCATTTTATCAACTTTCTATCTTGTCATATATTTTAAGTTTAGAAATTATTGAACCATTACTTAAATAACCTGGTAAGATTAAGTAAATTTTGAAATATGAAAAAAATAGATTTCGATATTTCAATGGAAATGCACATTTTGAGTTCGCCTGAACACGTTTTGACCAATTTCTCAATGATGTCTGTGTATGTGATAGGAATTTTGTGGGACCTCTAACTCAAAAACTATTAATCAGAACAATGCGAAATTTTGTATTTGAAATTTTTGTTAAAGAGAAAAGTTGATTAGTTTTTGGTAAAAATTGGGCAACCAGAAGTGGGTGTTTACTCTTGTCACTTCTCCATTTTTTTGCAATATTTGCTTTAATATTTGATGAATGTAAAAATGTACTGGAATAAATGTTGTAGGAAATTTAATTTTCTACAGCATTTGTTTGAAACATTTTCCCATATAATGGATTGTTGAAGAGATATTTTTAAAACTAAATATTTTAGCTGCCACAACCACACCTCCTACCTGTGACTATTGTAAACAACTGATGCTTAGTTACGTCTTCGTAACGCTCGTTTTTATTTTCTTAATTGTTGGAGCTTCGGGGCTATATCCACTTTCAGAAGGCTAAGGTTTGAGTTTATTTCAGTGTATATATGTTATATATGGGAATGAGCTTCACGGCACACATACAATGATAAAAGGTAACAAATCTCCGAATGCTGTACTAAAATTTTAAAGTTGAGATACTCCACTAAAAAAGGGAAGGGGGGGGAAATTTTTTTTAGTCAATACTCCCTTCCTTACACTTTCCATGAATTGGCTTCACCGATTCTTTGTTTTATTTTGATTATTTTTCATGTTCTCTTCCGCCTTCTTTTGTTTTAACTTACTACAAGGGTCACTACATACCTTCCTTTTTTTCGCATACCTGATAGTTCCAATCACTTTTAATTATTCTTCTTAATCGGATTCACCAAGGTTTTATTTTTTATTTCTGACTTCAATTTGTTTTGTTTTTTATCTACGACAAGGGTCACAGCGATTTTTTCGCACACCCGATCTGTGTGAATGTTGAGTGTTTGTAGGTCTCTGGCACGGAGGAAACTCCCGTAAACCTCGGTTGGCTGACCTGCTGTCCCTGGCGCTGACCTTAAAAAGCCCTCAAATGGCAGGTGGAGTTTCTGGTTGTATGGGTGAGGTTTCCGTGTATTCAATTTTTAATTAAAAAAATTTTTTCCTGCTTTCCCTTTTCTTATTGGAGTATCTCAACTTAAAAATTTTAGTAGGGCATTTGGAGATTTGTTACCTTTTATCAGTGTATATAGTGTAGGGTGAGTCAAAAGCCCCTTTGGAAACTTTGGGGGCATGCTTGGAAGACCAAAACAATAAATAAAGTTCCCATTAACACAGGGTCGGAAATGCTTCCTTACCGAGATATTGCAACTAAATGAAGAACACATTTCTGTTACAAATTCTTTATTATGATTTAACTACTTCGTAAATTTAGAATAGGTATTCAAAATTCGATCCTCCCACCTCCGCACATGCCTGAGCACGATGAACACACCAGGACTTGTTTTAACTGTGTCACAAGCATCCCGCACATGTTGCCATAGCTCCTGCTCTGTGTTAACTGGCGTTGAATAAACCACGGATTTCAAGTGACCTCACAGGTAAAAATCGAAGGGGTCCAGGTCCGGAGACCAGGGTGGCCATGCCACATGGCCTCCTCGTCCAATCCACCTTTGTGCGTATTGTGCATCCAGGTAACCTCTGACTACGCGGCTGAAGTATGCCAGGACCCCATCACACATGTACCACATTCGTCCAAAGATATCAAGCGGTACGTCTTCGGGAAGCAGTGGCAAATCGTTGTCCAGGAATCTCAGATAAAGCTCTCCTGTAAGGCATGCTGGAAGCATGTGAGGGCCGATAAGCATGTCACTGACTATTCCAACCCAGACGTTCACGGAAAACTGATGCTGGAAGTGCGATTCTCTAGCTGCATGTGAATTTTTACTAGCCCAGACATGTTCATTGTGATAATTAAAAACACTGCCTCTTGTAAAGGTTGCTTCGCCTGTAAATAGCACGTCAACGTTCAACACAGGATTCATCGCCATATGGCCTAAGAACCACTGACAGAATTGTAGATGAGCAGGACGATCAGTAAGGAGAAGTGATTGTATTGGCTGGTAGTGGAAAGCATATAGCCATTCTCTACATAAAATTCGTGAAACATTAGACTGCGAGGTGTGACACCTAGTAGCTATCCTGGGAGTACTGGAACATACATTTGCTACGACTGCATCCAGAACATCTTCCTCCACAACTAGCGACCGCAGTTGACTAGCGACATGATGGTTTGGGCAGTGATCCTGTTTCACCGGCATGACGATCCACAGCAATGAATGTAGGTTCTGATTGCAAGCATCTGTTGGGGAATATTACTGCATAACGGCGACACCCAGCGCTTGCATTTAACATTTCACCATATGTTAAATGGATGTCGCATTATTCATCAAACATAAATTCCATACTGATGAATACAAATTATAAAATGTCCTAGCTGACAAAGGCACTTGTTCACTAAATTACAGGCTTTCATTCACTGAAACACGGATAGATTTGTACCCAAAATGTGGCGATGATCTAATAACAACACACAGAACCTGTTATCTGCTTTCTGAGTTGTTAGATGGGTACATGACGTCACCAAGGTCAGTAAAGTGGGGTCTGAACTAGAGGCCTGCATACCCACAGTTTACGCGGCCCTCGGGTACCCGCAGCAAAAGTTGCCGGTTGGGTCGGGTTTCAGACACAAAAGGCACCGGTGCGGGTAAAGAGTGGGTATGAAAACTAGTTTTAATCCCAATTCAATTTGCCTTGCCAATGTAGGCACAGGAACTCTTCACATGCCTTTTACTGCTAGTAAAGCACACCCTCACGGTCAGAAGTAGCATTATATAGGAAGATACAAATTTGCAATTTATGCAGGTCGGCATATCGCAGGCTTTGTGTATCATGTCTCAAGAAAAGGGTCTGACGAAAAAATGATTCCTTTTATTATATAAATAGATACAAAGTTGCAATTGACAAATGATTGTCGATTACATTTGTAGAAAAGAATCTAGGGAGGGGGTGAGAAAGAGTGAATAGGGTAATTATGTAATTATGATGGATTGGTTTGTGGGAGAACTCTCCCTTTTCACCAGTTGGTTTTGCCCATTCATGTAAGTAACATCCATCTTTGTGAATTCACTTTTGAAGAGACGTGGTTACATATAAGAGTGCCTATCAGCATTCTTTATATGTTATTTAACATTCAAATATATAGTATTTTTTCGTCAAATAGTCGCGTGCGAGTTGTATTATTTTATAATTTGTTTGCGAGAGAAACGAACGACAGTTATTTTACAAAATTACACTGATGAGTTATATGTGATCTCGGCTTTTGTGACAGAATATCAATCTACCACATTCTTAAAAGGAACCAATACCAGCTGATTGAACGGTAAAATTTTCAGTTATAATGAATGCATCATTCAATTATAAATCAAAATTTCAATCAAAATATTACATTTATCAGCCCTTCAGATTTGAACAATGAATACTGATCAGATAAGAATGAAGCTTTCGAGTTTAGAGTACACTCTAAGAAGAAAAGAAAATACCTAATCAAAATTTTGGGAAACGTTCTGTGAAATTTTAGATGAAAAGGGAGAACTGATTTCGATTGCAGTAGTTATAAAATGTTTACCGTTATGATTATAAGAAGCTGGAAACATCAAGTTTATTGCGACACAAGTGTGAAAATAACAAAGAAGGCGTGTCTAAAATTACAAATTTTCTTGTGCCGAAAAAATGTGATTTTACCAAAATTATCAGCTGAAAGGAAAAAAAGGTTTTAGATGGCTGTGTCGAACTTGTAGTTAGAGATTTAAGACCTTTCGAGATAGTATAAGTAGATGGGTTTAAAAATTTATAAAATTTCTGTTTTTCTTTACCCTCTTCTAAAGAGTGTGAAAATGTTAAAAACTGAAGAAAAGTATGAAATCTATGAGAAACTTAAAGTAAGTATTGATGAAATTAAAAAGGAGAAGGGATATGAAATCTAATCCATGACACCAAATCTGTGTACGCTTGTAGAACAACCGATAAAAAGATATAAAATATCAGACACCATAGTTCAGGTTATGGATACAGACACAGTAAATGATCATATTTCTCCAGACGAATTTACTGCATATATTGACTTAAAACTATCTGACAACATTACTAATAATTTTGATTTGATGAAATGGTGGGATAAGCAAAAGAATTGTTTGCCAAATTTAAGTATTTTAGCGAATCGTATTTTTGCAATACCAGCGACCAGTGCTCCATCAGAGAGGTGTTTTTGATTAGCGGAAGATATTGTTAGCGAATGAAAAAACAGTTTAGGTCCCGCAAACGTGGATGATGTCCTATTTTTAAATAGTCATTTTAAATCTCGGGGTAGATACTATTAATTAATGTTTCCCTTTTCAATTAAATTATTTTGTAGAATTGGTAATTTTTGTAAAAATAAATCGTAGATACTTTAACTACATTTTTTTCGATCTTAAAAATGAATGTTAATGTACTATTGCATTTCATTTTAATTTATACAAAATAAATGACTGACTCAGAAATAATATTTTTATTTTTTCACGATTTCTTGCTGGGTATTTGTGTCTCGAGGACCAGACAGTTAAAAAACATGGATCGGGTCGGACAATTAGGCCTTCTGTGCGGGTGCGAGTCTGCTGGTTAATATTCTGCCGGTGCGGGTCTGCGGGTACGAGTGGAAAATATCATACCCGTGCAGGGCTCTACGCCCGTGGACCGACCCGTCAACCAATGAGAGAGAGGGCTAACGGGTATATAAACCCTGGAGGATCCGGCCTCAGCACCTGAGAATCAAGGGCGTCATGACGTTCCAAGGGTGGTTTTTTGCTGATACCAGCCGTTTTTCTAAATCAGGTTACTGATCGATTACTTGAATGAATACATTTAACCGGAATAAAAAAAAGGCATCTTATTGCTGTAACATTTTATTGGAAAATTAATCATATTTTTATTATAAAATCTTTTATATGCGTTCATCCGATATATACATACTATATATTTATATATTTTGTGGTACGCCATTTTTGTTTCACATATCTCTTGAACAGATGATCGTATTAAAAAGATTGTCGCATAGATCTAAGATGTATAATTTGAAGGTCATACTCAATTTCGTATCCTTTCCAAAAACTAAACGATTATGGTTTAAAGTTTCCAAATGTCTACCTGGTGTCAGAGAGTCAAGGAGCCCAGGATTGACACCTGCCTTTGTAAAAGTTAAATTACGGAAGCATAACTGAGTTGTCTAAGGCACATTCCCGGTTAGAGGAATGTCATGGCTCAAATCGCTGTCGGTTTGGAATTTTTCCTCATTTCAAAATCTTTTATAACGTACAAATAGTCTGAAATATTTTTCTTATCTTCTCCTTTTAAGGACAACATCTTGTGAAACAATAAAATATTTAATTTTTTATTTGTTTTAAATTCGTAATTGTATCTCTTAAAATTACTTATTATAATCAAAGAAACTCGAAACTTGAACCAAAGAAACGCCTAATAAAATACTGTGAAACTCCGATTTAGCGCCGCCGTTTGTCCATCATTGATATTGGCGTTAAAGCGGGGGTGGCGGTAAATCGAGATATATGCTTGCTCTATGAAATCATAGGATAGTAGGTCTGTTCACAACGATCCGTGGGTGGTATGCGGGAGCGACAGTATATTGGGGAGCGCTAAATCGGAGTCAGACTACATTTTTATTCTGGTATCGTCGATTTTCGAAGAAGCGTCAAATCGAACCGCAAATTTGTTTGGAAATTTCTACGTTTTTGAACTAAAAATCTCTGGTGCCCACTGCGGTGACCGAATACGACAAAAATTTCCACAGATATCGTAACCCTCCTAGCACGCAGTGATTTTTAAAACTTCTAGTACAGAGTGATGTCTGAGCGAACCCCAATGTTTTAAGGTATTGTTTTAAGGCCAAATTCACCAAAATGAAAGAATGAGAAATGTTGTCAATGATAAATTGAAAAATAAGACATTAAGATTCTGCACATGCATTTTTTGAAAAAATCACTTAACACTTAACTGTTCCCGAACACCTACATGTTGTCACCGTTTCCCCCATCTGGCCGCATCGGCAGCAGAACCTTCTGAGAGTTTTCTTGCAGTGTCGATAACGGTGACCCAACATCCCACAATTCCAGCATTTCTGGATGTTTTCACCTTTTTCCGATCCTTGAGGGTTCATCACGATCAATACGGAACTCATCTGTTTACTAATTTTCCTTTCGCAACCAAACTCCAGGTCTACCATCTCGGAAGGCATCGGAGGTGCTTGGTATAGATCGCATTTCGCAAGGGTCTCCTCCACTGCTCTTCCTGCCGTCATTAATTCGTTCAGGTTAGAAAAAACGCAGGGAGGGATGTGTTTTAGGAAAACGGGGTTTAAGTTACTGTAAGCTAACTCCGCTAATTCAGACTCCGTTAACGAACGGCTAAGACGACCGTTCATGGTAGCAACGCAGGTGATATACTCGCTAACCCTCTCATCCATACCCTGCGTTCTCTTAAAGAGGTCCTTCTTCAACCGCATTTCATAATCCACGGGTAAGTAAGTTAAACGCAGTGCTACCTCAAAATCAGAGAACGACTGAAAAGAACTCCTGTTCACTCGGAACCACTTCAACACGTTTCCTTGAAGTAAATGGGGAGTCAAACGCAACATAAACTCATCGGAAACCCCCGTCATGCTTTGAAACTCGCCACACTCATCTAAGAAGGTTGCGACGCCTTCCTCAACGTTTCCAGAAAAGGTCAACCTTTTACGGCTCGCACATTTGATCAAATCTGAAAAATTCGCTCCGGGATTTTCTCTCATCGAGACCGCGCTCACTAGTTTTTCTAGCAGAGACGCCATTCGTTCTTGGGAAGTGAGTTTTTCCTCTGACTCTCTCTTTAACTCTCGGCAATGAGTACGAATCGTGGCATGGATTTGGTCGAGTGTACCTTCCGTACTCAACCCAAAACGCTCACAGTACTTCAGCGTTTCTGTCTTGGGTAAATCGTTCACCCAAGACGTACCTTTAGGAACGCCTCCTTCCGCCATCCTAATCAACGAAAACGCCAAAACCAAAGGGGAAGGAAATCGAAAGGTTCTAGTTTTCTCTCCCCGAGGTCCGACGGGGAATCAGCTACAAGGAAAATGGTTAGACCTTGGTCAAGGAAAGCAAGAGGATGGGAAAAAATTACGACAACTAAAGCTAAAAGAGAACACTAACCGACCTCGACTTTCTTTCCTAGCGTGGCAGAAGGAAGCCACTTGGGCCCCACGTTGGGCGCCAGATGTAACGGCGCTTGAATCCCCTCTCCCCGGCTAGCTCTGGGTGTGGGGAGGGAAAACAATAGCACGGGAACCGAAGGAAAGTCAGGTCACTGTGGTATGTGGGCGCCAGTACAGGAGTAAAAAAAGGGAGACTATCCGCCTGTACCCGGACGAATGGGAGGGAAAAGATAAGGAAGGAGAAGGAGCAAGGGAATCCCTTCTTCGTAATTCCCTCAGTGACTTTTACTCACACAAGTGATAAGTCGGAGATCATCCTTGGGAAATACAGGAAGGGAGGAGACGATAAAAGGAAAAGGAATGGAAAGAAAAAAAATGACGGGAAGGGAAAACAGAAGTTACTCGCTAACAAAATCCTAACACAACTCAGACCACTATGCCGAGACCTCCACGGCTGACTCAGGACGGCGCAAGAAAACCTTTTATCTTATCGCGTCGTCCCTTATAAACCTTCCTCGGAGCCGACAACGCTCCGCGCGGCAAGTACGGGAAAATAAGATAAACAAAAGAAAATCTTCCATCCGACGTTCGTCTTCTCGGCGCCACCATTAAAAACGTTACATTATATATTATATTATATATATTATAACGTTCTGCAGCATTAATCTTGCTATTCAACGGGCTCATTAGGAACTAAAACATATGACTAAGGTCAAAAACATACCAAATTGTAATTACTGCGAGTAGACATGTAATAAAGCGCAATAATGAAAATACATTGTTGGAATTTGGAATTCACGTTGCATAAGGTATTACTGTATTTATTAACAAAATTTTCACTATTAATGTATATTTTAATGATTTTATGACAAATGACTGCGATTTACTCCATATTGGAGATGAGTATGTTCGTTAGTGTCAGTATTGAGAACAGTAATAATCTTACCTTCAGCTTATAAGACGCAGGCTGATTTTGGGGGTTATTTTTCTGGAAAAAAGTGCATCTTATATGCTGAAAAATATGGCAATTCTTACAAATTGTTCAAAATGATAAGAAGATATCTAGGTATTAATAACTAAAAATCAAATAATTACAATGTGAAAAGGCATAATAAGTTAACTGTTGGTAATACACATCAACTAAGGGAAAAAATAAGTCTTACCGAGGATCCTTCACAAAAAGCTGAGCAATGAAATCCTTGGCAAGATCAGATGTTTGGCTGAAATATTCTTCATCAAATGAATAATTTCCAGCTACAATGTTAGAGTACGTTTCCTGTTTGTCCTCTCCAAGAAAAGGCGAAGCTCCACTAATCCTTGAAAATGACATGAAAATAGTAACTTGCAAGGTATAGGGAAATAATAATCTAATACATATATTAAAGAGAATTCTGTCTTTCTTTCTGTGTTTGCACAGTTACAGCAGTTTTTTAATTTGCATTTTAAAATCACTTAGAATTGCGATATGAATACGTGACTTGCACCAAACGACGCCTAAAAGAAGAGATATTCATTTTCCAGCCATCGATTTTTTAACACGCATTGAATCATTCTACAAATTCGTTATTAACAGGAAAATTTGGCTAAATTTTAGACGAAAATATATCGTCGTCAAAGGTGACGGCATTGTTGTTGACCTAGTAAAATTACATCTATATCTAAAAGCAATGACATGAACTTTGATATTATATTTGAAATAAATTGTGAGAACTCTTCTTATATATTTTGAATACATTTTAATCAAAAGGGAAGTAATGATGGCTTAATTTGAACAATAGGTTTGTTCACTGCAGTGCCATTTCTAAGGCGTGGAAGAAATGCGAACGAACATATGACCCCTAATATTTTAATTAGCTTTTTAGTTTGTTTACCTTTACAATGAAAGAACTTAGTAAGTAGCTATTTTAATTCACACATTTTTTGTAATCACTATAAATGCACCAGCCATGCGTCAAATATCTTGCTTAATTATTGAAAGAAATTGATCATAATCATTGTCAATATAGTAATTTGCTCTAAACTGCCAATAAAATTTGTAAACGAAAAGATATTTTCAATGTACGCGTGAAGTGTCTTCCTATTTGAAATGTTGAGTTGTCCATCATTACAATGCATTGGAGTCATTTCTGACTTAAAGTTTTTACCCTACATGTTTATTTGTTTTAAATTTAGATGAAACTTTTCACATAAAGTTTCAATCAGTTTTTGTCCTTTATGATTTTGTTTCATTGCAACCTCTTTAAGAAATGTCAAAAAATCGGATAAAATCGAATATAAACTTAAAATACGAGGGAGGAGAATGGAAGAGAGAAAAGGAGGAAAAATGGGAAGTGCTTTAAATTTAATCCACACATACCTGTCACATGTATGGGCTTTTATACTAGTGATAATAAATATTTTAAGGAAATGTGAGAAAAATTCAGACTTTAAAAAGAACAGAACAAACTCAAACTGTAGCCTACTGATATCCGATATATCCACAAAGTTTCGACAATAAAGAAAATAAAAAGGAGCATTACTAATATGTAACTACACAAAGTGTTTACAATAGTTATTGGTAGGTGGTGTGGTGGTGGCGGTTAAAAAATGTAGTTATTAAAATATCTTAACAAAGCATTATATGGGAAAATGTCTCAAACTATACCATAGCATATTGGATGTAGCCAGGAAGCTCCAACAATTAAGAAAATAAAAATGAGCGTTACTAAGATGCTAACTAATCGTAAAATGTTTACAAAAGTTTCCTCCAGGTGTTTTGGTGATGGCAGTTAAAAATATAGTTTTTAAAATATTTCTTAAACAATGCAATCTAGAAAAGAAAGCTTTAAACAAAAGTTGCAGAGAATAACATTTTCTACAATATTTAAATTTAATGTTATTATAAAGTATGAAGTTTTAATGGAGAAAATCAGTAAAAATGAAAAAGAGACCAAGAGTAACTCGGATGTTTACGAAAGCTCTTGGGGTCACAAAGACCGTCTTGTATACCCATGGATTCTTCGTGTGTCCACTTTACCATGAATTTTTCCTATCGCCTGCATTTCCTGAGAGGCTTAATATGACATCACCGAATGTGCTGCTTGTTACTCAAAATATATTTACAAATATCCACTTACACTTGAAGGACCTCTTGTGTATTGATAAGGAGGAAGAGCACTATGCAGTCTTTCCCACAGCCATTCTATACTTCAATCTATGACTTGGACTGACCACATTCGGTCGCATTCATTTTGTCGTGGTCCATACATAATTGTTATATCACGAGAATTTGTTTTCAAGCCATTGCCGTGGCCACATTTATCATACTTGCTCGTACTTTTCTCATAGCTATTCAAGTTTTAGTTAATTATTTTCCTGGAGATTTGTAAATCAGGAATTTTTAATTCTTTATTGACAGTGTTGGGAGGATCTGTTTTTCATTCAAAAGTTGAATTTTCTCGTATCATACAATAGATGGAACTGTACATAATTCTATGCTCAATTTTTGTTGCTTCGGTTTTCTAGTTGATCTACTATTGTACTTGTTTTGACATCTATTTTAATAGCTAAGAATTATGAATTTAAGAATAAAGAATCTTTTGTCTGGAATGCATCTAGAGTTATAACGGGGAAGTCAAGGGAAAAATCATGATCGCTCAACGAATTTCTGTTTTCCAACGCTTTTCAGGAATGCATGTTGTACATTGAACGATAATTGCCTGTATTCTCTTCCTGTTTACAGTGAAGGAGTTTATGTTTATTTACTATTTCATTGTTTCACCATGTCTCGGAACCCCTCCCCCACCTTTTTCACTGGCAGCCTAGGGTAGATAGACCCTAAAACAGTGGTTTCCAAATTTTTCTAATCATCACAACATATGTGTGCATAAGAGAGCAAAATAATTACATAAACCTATGTGGGATAGCTGCAGATAGACAAGTTTATAAGCTGCAAATATAATATGGGTATACAGAGAAACTAGCTGCAAATAATCAAAACTGTTAATATTAAAAAGGTATACAAAGAAACAACCAACGAATAAACAAAACCGCAAATATCGAGAGTTTGCTGCATTTCTTGTGGGAGATACATTTTTGCATGACACAATTTTGTTTAACACAGTGGTTTCTAGAAACATCTACTTACTCTACTGTAAGCCATGCATAGGGTTTAATGCTGTTCCACTCAAGTGTGAATTATATACCCTATTTCTCTTCACTGGGGTGAATAGAAGATTTTTCAGGGAAAAAATTATTTTGGTTCACCAAGGCAGTTAGAAAGGGCCAGGTCGTGTATCATCTCCAGCCGTGATTATACCTGTATTTTGCAACATTTACAGATAATATTATGGTGTGATAACAGTTAAATATAACGTTTTAGATGAAATTAATTCGTAATATAAATAGGGATGATCTAAAACATAAGTAATTGCTTCGAGACTTGTACAGCTAAATGTACTCTGCCTGAACTTGGCAATCATATTAATTAGGCTGTCCGAGTGCGCTGCACACATCACTCGTATAGATACCCTTTACTGATAGTACTTACTTAAACTTACATGCAAGATGATATTTTAATTCCTAATAAATTGAATGCATGTCCAATCCTGATAAGTATGCATTTCAAATCTAATGCTCACTTATGGATGTATCTCTGTGATCTTTTGATATATGGCACTAGTCCTCGGCAGTAGAATGTGTATCAGATGTTTACGGTTATCCACACAAAATAGTAGAAAAAAATAGCAGTACTGTTCGCATATCTGGGGATGCAAAAGGTAAACAAAGTGATGCTAGCACCACTGATGAGAAAGTGCCAAGAAGTGGAACTACCAGGAGGAAAGGAACTACAGTTGAGGACCCCGTATTCGGAATCCCAAAATTTGGAAAACCTAAAATTCGTAAGGTTTGCAGCTAAATTGGGTTTTTTGCATTTTAAACATCCACCATGTGATTTTTTGACTTGCCCCCATGTGGCACCACTGTCAAATATGGCAGCCAGCATCTGAAGTTACGAAAGATTAAAGGTATTATCATATTATATTATAAGGCATTTTCTTTTAAAACGTGTCATTTTTAGCTCCTAAGATGTCTAAAAAACCAAGAACCAGTTCTCAAGGTGGAAATACGAAATAGAAGCATTTGACACTCAGTATTAAACAGAAAAAGGACTTATTGAGGAAATTGGATAAGGGGATGCCGGTGAAGAGGTTAAGAGACAAATTCTTAAAAAAACAAAAGAAACAGTTACTTAAAACTTTTGCTGATAGTGATGTTCCAAGTTTAATGGCTAATAGGAAAACATTACATCAATCGAAGACGGTTGATGTGGATAATGTGTTAATGGAGTGGATCAGACAGCAACAAAGTGAAAATTTTCCTTTGGGCCGGTCGATCATCATGATGCAAGCGAAGTTGTTTCATTAGCAGTTGGGTCTCATGATTCATGCGAATACACTTCTGGGCGGTACAACAAGTTCAAGGGATGTCATGGTCTTCATTTGAAGAAGGTGAGTGGCGAAAAAGTTTCCGCCGATCATGAATCCACAGAGAAGTTTATCCAACAATTTGAACAATTGGTTTCCGATGAAAAGTTATCACCAGAACAAGTGTATAAAGCGGATGAGATGTCACTAATTTGGTGATATATTCCCAGGAAGACCTAAGTAACAGCCAAAGAGACATCGCCAGCAGGCTTCAAGGATTCAAAGGAATACTCACAGTTCTTGCATGTGCTAATGCATCTGGTATGCATAAGTGCAAACTGCTTGTCATTGGCAAAAGTAAAAATCCCAGGGCTTTTAAAGGGATCAAAATTTGTCCTGTGCATTATAGGAAAAATAGGAGAGCCTGGGCTACATCCAAAATATTTCTTGACTGGCTTAAAAATTGTTTTGTACCTGAATCTCGTGCTAACTATCGGAAGGCAGGTTTCCCCAATGATTGCAAGATAGTGCTGCTACCAGACAATTGTCTTGCATATCCAGTTGCAGAACTCCTACAAAAAGACCATGCGCATGCAGTCTATTTGCTTCCAAATTGCATGTCTATCATCCAAACAATGGATCAGGGCATTCTCCATTCCTTCAAATGCAGATAAAAGAATGGGAATTCAGGCATTTCAGAAGGACTTAAATGTAAAAGATGCATTATGGAGAGTCGAGAAGGCATGGGCAAGTGTACCCCAAGAAATTTTGTGAAATGAATGGCATAAGTTGTGGGCTTTTACACACTTTTTAGAAAATGAAGATGACATCACCCCCAATTTTAGAGGTTTTGCTATTTAACACGAAAAGCAAGAGGTGAATGATTTGTTAAAATATGCAAAAGAATTAACATGTGAAGAAGCAGAAATGTTAGATAAAGAGGTTGTTGAGGAATGTTTAAATGTAGACAATGACGCTCCTGTTTTTCTCCAACTCACAGACAGTGAAATAATTGAAATGGTTATGCATCCTGAAAAAGATGAAAAGACTGATGATGATATAGATGAAGGGGCAAATGAAAGGGAAGAAATTTCAATTGACAAGTGCATCAGTTATACTGAAGAATTTAATAAGGGACTGGAACAAAAAAGTTTTATTTCTGAGGAGCATATTATGTGGGTGTATAAAATACAAGAGGTTTTGGCAAAAAATAAGCCTAAGTACACGAAACAATAACTTTGCAGGATGTTTAAAAAAATTAAGGACTGTTCTGTTGGCAAAAGAGATAATTCTGGTTCTGTGTTCAACTTAAAGCAAAATATAATCACTCAACAAGAGAATTTTGTAATTCATATATAACATTATACTGAATATTGGAAGGCTCCTGAAACCAGAAAAATTTGTATTTTGTAAGAACTTCTAAACAATGCTAGTCTTAATATATTTTTAATTATATATTTGCATGTGTTACAATTTATCCCACTGAGGACCCAAAATCGAGAAAGCCTTTGGTCCCAAGCTTTCTGGATAAGGGGTCCTGAACTGTACTATGTGAGGCAACATACTCGGCACGCAACATACTCCAACTCTGCCCCCGGATTGGATAAGTTAGGTGAAGTGTTTTTGGTTTCTTCCCACTTTCCCTGTCCCACTCCCCTTGGGTTGGGTTGCTCTCATCTTCCATGGCATTACTCGTCGTACTCTTTGTACTTACAAGGAGAGGCTATGATCTTCTGGTCACGGATTTTGATGAAATACGACCAGGTGATTCTACATTGAAAATAAGGAGACCCGTGGCTCGGGGTTTTTGTGAATGGGCCCTTGGGTTCAAGAAATCAGCCTCGAAAACATGCAAAAACATCGTATGCAACTTAATAAGCCTCATTGTCGAATTGCTGATAAGAAAAGGAATGGCTGAATAGATAGCGTACCTAGCTCTTATGAAGCAGGCCCGGGTTTGATACCAAATGTTTTAATTTTTTTTTATTATCCCCCTCCCAGACCATTCCCCTCCATGTCACGTAACATTTTGCGCATCTTACCACTGTAAACTTTTAAAACTACTATAAGGGTATTTATCCAAGGTATTTACAAACTTTTTATCACATATACCGCAATTATAATGTCCCGTGGCATTAATCATGTTATTCAGCAGGCCCATTAGGAACTAAAACATATGAATAATACCAAAAGCGCACTGAAATTGTAATTAATGTGAGCGGACATGAAATGAAGCGCAATAATTAAAATAACTATACCACCTTTTGAACTTAGCAAATAATTGGTTCCGGAAAACTGACGTGAAATGCAAATTGCGAAGTGAAAGTTCTCTTTTCCCATATGGGGCTGTCCATAAATGACGTCACGCAATTTTGGTGGATTTTTGATCCCCCCTCATCATATTTCGTCACAAAAACTCAACCCATATATGACGTCACAAAGCTTTGACTCCCTCCTCTCCCTAAATACAAATTTGCAAAAGATATAATTGGTTTATAATCACTTTTTATTTATAAAAACACACAACAATATAACATTGCGTTCTGAATTACATAATGCTTTCGGTCAAGAGGTAAACCCGTAAATATCTTTGAATGGGCTTGTTTGTGCAATGATGTCAGATAAGTGTTTCTCTCTCTCACTCTAAATAAATTGTTCTCAAGAAATGCTGAACCAAGCACTAGCCCAGATCTGAAGACCCTTCCTCCTCCCTTTCCATATAGCTCTCAAGTGTTGATGCCTAAGAAAGAGAAATTCATCTCAAGACTAAGAGATGTCACAGAGCAGATAAACAGTGCCTACATCCCCTTCCACTACACAGTAGCTTTAGTACAGAGGTTTGGTTCATCTCAGCATTGAATAAAGGTTTTTAGAAGCCACAATTTTCATAACTATGTGAAAATTCAACCACAAAATTTAACGTATAATAAAGGTAAAAAGAAATACAGTAACAATTGCAGAATTAAGCACAATAAGAAGGCCCAAGGTTACTGTTTTGAAATATATCAAGTTTTTCAGAGTTAAGAAAATGTATTTCATCAAAAAACAAAGAATTCAAGTGATCTCCGCAGCGTACTCAGTATGCAGGACAACCACATATGAAGTTTTCATCCTGGGTACGCAGGACGACGTTGAGGGGTTAAGAATGCAATTAACTAAGACTATAACTAAGGGAAAATTATGTAAACTTCGAATATATGAGCAGCTATAAATATAATGCCTAACAAAGCTGGTTTTTGTGTTCCTTTGCCTTGCTCTAAAAAGCAGTTTCAAAGCCTCAAAAAAATACCCCGAAGATGTGATATGCAGAAAATAAAATAAAAAACCTACCCTAGAACTCCCAACCTGTGAAGAAAGAGGCTTCCTTGGAAGTAAACACAGACACAAATTTGTTTGCAAATTCTCAACAAGGATAGTTTATGACGCTTAAATGAATAGACGAGAGGTTTGCACCGAGACTTTTCTAAGGGAGATGGTCAATAGGGGTCAGCTTTTTGGTTCCTCTGTAAAATGTGCAAATTATGAAGGAAGGAACGGAATTATCTGATAGGACAAGTGCCGAAGATTTTTCCCAAGGGAGAAGGACCCAGTGTTTGACACAATGAAACGGTCTCGTATGAGAGTTTAAAGCAAGTGATTGATGTGTTACAGCCTTCGACACTCCACTACGGAAGGAGTGTCCTCAATGAGTGACGTAGTGATTCCTAAAGGTAATATTATTATTTTTAACTGTGAATTACTCCGACAATTTTTTGTTTAAAAATGATAATGTTGCAAATAGCTCACGAATATAATATGCTTAATTTAAATTAAAAAATATAATTAAGCGACAGGATTAACCAATAATTATGATAAAACATGCACATTTATTGGCATCCAGTGAGCTACATTAAATTATTAGTTTTATTTTATGTGTTTAATATGGGATGAAAGCATAAGAATATAGCCCTGCGGTAATTTGGCAACTGCGCACACCATAAGTGTAATGCTATCTTCTATGGGTGAAAAAGAGTATACGTACATAGTTTTCTCTGATAGATGGCATTGGTGTTATTTTTGTAATGTCACATTTTTCAAAACCCTCCTACTCCCCATTGTCACACATCATCACACAAGTTGGACCCCCCTCTCCCCTCCCACCCTTGGTGCGTGACATCATATATGCAATGTTATTTTCCCAGTCAACCGATAATATCACTTTTTTATCATAAATAATGCAGTTTAACGGAAAATAAAAGAAAACAACAGCAAATGAAAACCTAGAATCATAAAGTGAAAAAAATTCTTTTAATTATCTTCAAAATGGGCAATAGCAAATGAAAACCCAGCATTAATAGAGCATTTTCACATGCGATTTTTGATCTTCTTTTGTTCATTCCAAGGAAATTTAAATTGATGAAGTACTGAAATGGAATGTTGAGTACATGATGCACAGATGTATTCTTGAGTACTGCAACAAACATTTCCAAACCGCAAAAAAACACTAGCATTATAAAGTGGTAACATTTCTTTTATTAATTACGTTGGAAATGCGTAACAGAAAATTAAAACCTAGCATAAGAAAGCGATAAAATTTCTTTTAAATGTTCAAAATACATCACAAAAAATGAAAACGAAGCATTTAAGTGATTAACATTTTTTTAGTAATCGCGTTCAATATACTCGGCAGAAAATCTTACGTTAAAAGATGACAGTAACTCTTCGATTTCCATTAAAAATTTGTAATAAAAAATGAAAACCTAACAAAACAAAATAACATTTCCCTAAATTACGTTTAAAACATAAAGATAATATCAAATGAAAACCTCACATTCCAAAATGATGGCATTTCTTTAAATTTTAAACTAAAGTTTCAGGCAGAAAATAGTGGCATTGGTGGTGAAATTCAAGCTGAACTACAAAATAATTAAGTCGAGAGTTATCAGGTTTGTTTAGTTTGATAAATGCTAATAATGAGCATTATAAATGTAATATAATAAGTGCTTTTCTAGGGTGCCAAGTTTAAACTGAACTTGGAAATAAAAAAAGTAGAGGGAGTTCCGTTTGTTGTCATAATAAATGCTTGATGCAAAATGCAAATAATCGGCACAAAACAGAAGTAATGGTTATAAAAATTTGTGTCCCGAAGTGCAAATTTGCAATTGCAAACACGCAAAGTTCAAGAAGGTGGTGTAGTTGGAATTCACATTGCATAAGGTACATATTACTGTATATATTTACAAAATTTTCATTATTAATCATTAATGTATATTTTAATGTTTTTGCGATGAATTACTGCTAATTATTCCATTTTGGGGATGAGTGTGATTGTTAGTGCTAGTATTGTGTACAGTAGGTAATCTTATCTTCGGCGTATAATATGCAGGCTAATTTTGGGCATCATTTTTCTGGAAAAAAATGCATCTTATTTGCAGAGAAATACAGTATATGTTATATATTTGCTATGGTAGCAATTATACTTAAAGAATATTTTCAAACTACATAATGGCATACCAGACACCTCTGCAACACCTGTGTGATGGGAAGGCTTGGCCAAAGCGGCCCAATATTTTTTTTAGACCCTTAAATTTTTTTCCGGGACTTCAATTTTGTTTTGGTGGCAGAGCCTTCACATTTTCTGGTACATCATTGATTATAGGTATTACTGGATTCAACTCTTTTACTTTCTCCAGACGTAGTATAAGGGAAAGTACCTATTGTTTTCATGAAAAAAATCCATTTCAAGTTTAAATGGAAATACACGTTTTGAGGTCCCCTGAAGACGTTTTGACCATTTTCTCGATGATGTCTGTGTGAGTGGGCATGTGTCTATGTGATAGGAATTTTGGGGGTGCTCTAACTCAAAAACTACTAATCAGATCAATGCAAAATTTTATATTTGACTTTTTTATCTAACGGACAGGAGGTGATTAGTTAATGGTAAAAATCAGTAAACCAGAAGTGGATATTTACTCTTGTCACATCTGTTTTTTTTAATATTTCATTTAATACTTGATCAACATAAAAAAGTATTGGAATAAGTATTGTAGGAAATTTAATTTTCAACAACCTTTGTTCTATAATTATGTATAACAACCAATATAATTGTGTAATAAGTCATGGTTGAGGAGTACAAAATTTTGTGGAGGTGTTGTACTCAACATAAATTAAACATATATTTTTAGGCTGGTTTCCAAAGGAAACATAGCCTTATGAAATGGTCCTGTCTGTGTGTGTGTCCCCTACTAACAACATTTGCACCAATTGACTGATTTTCATGAAACTTGGTATGAGGCTCGTGCTGCCAGGGCCCATCTCCGGGCTATATTTTATTTGGCAAAGATTGAAGTCCTGGGTTCGATTCCAGGAACGTTTTTTGCCCATTTGTTTTACATAGGAAATCTCAAATCCATCATGCAGAGAGGTTTTCTTTAATACATTAAAATATCTTAAAATTGTGATATTGGAGAGAGGTTTGTACTGTTCTAAGGGGAAAAGAATGCAGATTCTAATTCTTATCACCGAATTTTGATAAATGATCATATTTTCTTGATTTTCTATTAAAACATAATGTTTTTGCATTTTAATCGCGTGTTATCAGATTGTTCCCATGGAGACGATTATTACCAAACTCGGCTTGAGCACAGATGAGTGAATATTTATTAAATTCGTTTATTTAAAAAATACATGCAAAATATGTCAGAAAGAGATTTTGACATTGTTTTTAGCAACTATTTTAAACCTGATAATGCTCTATTAATTTATTTTCCAATTTTTCTCTATCATTGATAAACTATGAACTATAAGTGGTATTTATGGTATGAGAATTCCTTGAAATGACTAACACATACTGAAACATTTCCTGTCAATATAAGTAATCAATTTGGGACATCAACTTTGGGAAACCAGCCTGCATTAGTCCTGGTTTTGGACTTTTTGTTGTAATATATATGTTTAAGAACCATTTCAATGTTCTTGTATATATGCTGGCATATAAGTTGACGTGGCGTATAAGTTGAACTCGATTTTTCGACTTGTAAGTATAATACTAGACATATATTCGTCATATAAGTCGACCCCCAACTATTTCACTTAAAAAAAACTTTGACTGAAGAATACGAGGAATTTTATTGTATTTAAAACCTAAATGTAATCTATTCCAAAAAATGCAGTATCGATTTTTGCGTTATTAAATCATTTGTTTAATTTAAGAAATATCAGTCATATACCGTATTTCCATCTATTGGTAGAATGTATTTCTAGTTATCCTTCGTTTCTGTAGTTGCAAATAGATCATTTATATTTTTGATATTCAGGACTAAAAATGTTTAAGTTTTTGGAATTTTTTTTGAGCTTCAAATTAGACAGAATTAAAATGGTTTCAACAGCAAAAATATTTTTGGAAACTGTACAACATAAATAAAACCAAGAGCTTCCGCTGGCAGCCCAGATTTTAAATCAATCATGCAATATAAATAGAGTGAAGACAAAACTGGACCAAAAAATTTGATTTCACCAAACTTTTACTCACAAAATGTATGTTATAACACCTACAGCCCACATATCCGTATATAAAGATAATGGCTCATAGCAGACTATTTCAGGAGCAACAAACTCAGGAGTTCCCAACATAGCTTTCATTTCATTTCCTTGCAGAAGACGTTGAGAAAGCCCAAAATCAATCAGTTTAATATGATGTGGATCACTCTTCAATAGCATCACATTTTCAGGCTGTTAAAACAATAACATGCATAGTTATAGCAAAAATTAGGCATATATATATATATATATATATATATATATATATATATATATATATATATATATATATACATAAGTGATAATTAAAACATATATTAAGGGGATTGTCATCAAATGAAATGTTAAAATAAATTTCAAAATTTTTCTTGCAACTAAATACAAATTTACATGGGGTAAATGGAAGGAAAATAAAGAAATCTATATACTATTAACGCCTATATTAAAACTCCTATTAAATTTACAGAGGATGTTAGACATAAATCACAAAGATGACTTTAAATGATTAATATTAAAGGAAATTTTATCATCTGTTATTAAAAAAGGTTATAAGTATTCCATGCAATTGAAATGAGGAATCAGATGTACACAAGTCATTACTGCTCATAAAAGGAAATAAATAGCTTAAGCCAGTAACTGATAAAAATAACATCTAACCTTCAGATCAAGATGAGCAACAGATTTTTGATGCATATGATTTAGACCGTCCAAAATTTGTTTAATGAAATATGATGCCTCTTCTTCTGATAACTTTTCTTTTGCAGATATGAAATCAAATAGTTCTCCTCCATTAACACTAAGAGAGAAAAATATTATGATGATCATATAAACAAAATTTTGAAAATGTATATGAAGAAGAAATTATATCCTTACAGTTCCAATATGAGAATTACGTGGTGGCGATTATCATAGACATCATGGAGGGATATAATATTTGGATGATTCATTTCTGATAAAATGCGGACTTCACGTTGTATATCAACCAGAAGTACACCACGCCGAGACGAAGCAACTCGTCTCTTTTTAATGAACTTGGCTGCATATTCATGACCCGAGGATTTTTCAACACAACGTTTAACCACTGCAAATTGCCCACTGTAAAGTTAAAAATGAGTTTAGCTATCGGAATATACTATATAGTAAAGGGTGGCAAAAACTTCAATAGTGTACATGAATCACACACTTTCCAATTTCTTCAAAAATATCATAGAATTTCTCTATGGCATCAGTCTTGAATTCCATAATAAAGAAGTGGCTACTGTCACTGCCTTAACATAACGCCGGTCCATCCAAAGAAAGGAATTGACAAAGTTACGGATGGTATTAAATCCAATAAATTATGAAATATCAAATTCCTGAAATAATAATTCATTAAAGCTTTCTGTTGACTTAAATCCTTTCCAGTACGTTTCATGAGGCAAACAACAACACTAGTATATTACTCAATTTCCATGCATGCGCAAACTAAAGACAATTTGTCTTGAAACAATTATTTTTAACATTTTAATATGAAGATTAATAAAGCATTTTCGAGTCATTAATACAAACAATTTACCATGGCTCACTTTCCATCAAATTTGACAAAAGGAATGTTGATATGCAAAAAAAATGGTCATGAAAATTTTCTCGCAATCTTTAAAAATTTTATACACTTTCAAAACATGCAATACAAAAGTTCAATGGTTAAACTGATTTCTCTAATAAATATTCCACCGTCACGTAAGCAGACGACCTTTCACTGTCATTTGTTCCATTACTTCAACTGTTACTATACACTTATAATTCTGCCGAGCAATATTCATAATTTACCTAACAGATGGACAGTCATAGCACTAGTTAGCAAATAATAAATACATCTAACAAACTCATTATCTATTGCCAAAATGAGCCTTCAAGGTCATATAAATGTAAGTGAAGATTATCGATAGCCCGTTGTTTTTAATTCTTTTAATAAAAATGCTTATTGATCGAATTCAACTTTGAAGCCTGTATTTTTTAACTTTAGAGACCCATGAGTCATTAGAAAGTCATACAAATATATATATATGCATTATATATACATATATATCATCAATTTAAGAACGGATAGCATATATATCAATCGTGTTCCTTCTTACCTTCGTTGCCTGCTTGCCTGATACATTACCCATAATTCTATGCGATTGGCTAGAGTTGACGTCATGTACCAAACATTACTGGCGTACAGGTGCCCGTATTTTAGTTAGGAAGAATTGTAACAAAATTTCAGGAGTTGATGTACACGTAACAAAAACCTAATATTAGGATCTTTAGAATTTATAGAAGTTACCATAAAGAAGTAATCAAATAATGGATTCCGAGGAGGAAACATTGTACGACGATGTGGACTCTGGCAATGAATCAAGTGGAGACGATGTAGATTTTGCAATGGAAGTCGAAAGTAACAATCCAAGGGAAAGACAAACGGAAGTTGATGAATATCCGTATGAAGTTCTATCCACAGAAGAAATCGTTCAACACATGATTGATTCAATTAAAGAAGTCAATAGTGTTGTCGAGGTGAGGGTTACCTTTCTTCATTCAAGATTTATTTTCAAGAAATTGTTATAGTGTAACAGAAATTTGAGAGGTTATTTCCACCCAGTAATAGTACAAAAATCTCTTCCTTAAGAATTATTAATTGTTTTTGTACTTTTGGTTCCAACCAGATACCAGTTACTACTACGAGAATTCTCTTGAATCACTTTAAATGGGACAAAGAGAAGTTAATGGAAAGGTTCTACGACGGTGACCAAGACCTGCTTTTTAACGAAGCAAGAGTTATAAATCCATTTCGAAAAACTGTTGTTAAACCCAAGGTATTGCATATGAAATACATTTTTTTGTTTTCTGTTGTTAATTTTAAATTCTACATTTGAAGTTCATGAATTTTGCACTCTTAGCTCCAGAAGAAAACTGCTTCAGGGACAGAGGAATGTGAGATATGTTTTATGGTTCTTCCATTTACTGTAAGTAACTTAAGTGAGCCACTTATTTGCTTTGCCTATACACATCAGGATTTATATTGATTTTCATTTTCTTCAGATGATGACTGGTCTTGAGTGTGGTCATAGGTTTTGCACGCAGTGCTGGGGTGAATATTTAACTACTAAAATAATGGAAGAAGGTGTTGGACAGACGATAGCTTGTGCTGCTCATGGTTGTGACATTTTAGTTGATGATGCCACAGTTATGCGACTAGTAAGAGACTCTAAAGTGAAGCTCAAGTACCAGCACTTGATAACTAATAGTTTTGTTGAGGTTAGTAATTTAAAAAATTAATAATCGTTCCTGTCTTATGGGATGAATACAATTGATAATTAAGGTAACTTCTGTAGTCATGTGAGTCAACTGTTTGCACTTTTCATCTACAAAGTATCCATTCTTAGTGGTATTTCAACAGATGTTGGTTATTTTAGCCGAGTCATGCATCTGGTTTGCTCAATGTTTCTATGGCTACGGGAGTTGTCCAGATCATCAATTAGTTGGTCATAGCTTTGATTAATGGCTACTTTCGCATTATGACCCCACATAATATTAATAATGGACTCTTGTTTGCTTTAAGTTCTGTATAACTACAACTGTTGCATATTTGTATCTAATTTTGTTATTGTATTGTTTTGTCTACTACCTAACCCAACACAGGGAGAGGAAATAGAATGCATTTAACCCCCAATCACTTAACCTAACCCCAGGGAATTGTTGGTTTAAGGGGGCGGCAGTCCCCTTTATGGGCTGCAACAAAACCTCAATGTGGTGGTTTAAGGGGAAGGGGGCTTGGCGAAATAATTCCTCCATGTTCACATTTGTGCTCTCCTTCAGGTTGGGTTGGTTTGGGGGTTGGCTCGATTTTCGTTCCATGTTCACATTTGCAAGGAATGCATCAACTCTTTGTAGTTCATTGCAAGTCCCTTGTTAATTTTTGTGATTTCTATGACAGCAGGAAAAAATTATATTTTGTGGGGTCAAAATGCGAAAGTACTTAATGTGTGTTAATAAAACAATGCACATACTAATACATGCCTATATGTATATATACATAATGTTTTTTAACCAACACAGTGTAACAGGCTTCTACGGTGGTGTCCTTCTCCAGATTGCAATAATGCAATAAAAGTGCAGTATGTTGAACCCAGGCCAGTGACGTGTAAATGTAGTCACACTTTTTGTTTCCTTTGTGGTGAAAACTGGCACGACCCGGTGAAATGTCATTTGCTGAGGAAGTGGATTAAAAAGTGTGATGATGATTCAGAAACATCTAATTGGATAGCGGCGAACACGAAGGTAAGATTATTTCTAGATAATTTAATTAATTGGGCTAGTTCAGTGTTGGTGTAACTAGTTGGACAAAATTTGAAATATCTTGTTTTGTTGCTGGCTTTAAGGATGACCTAATTATTATAACTTGACTATATTTTCATTGTTTCATTTCATTTGCTGTATTTTTACTTGTTTGGATCTGATTTCATTCCAAATATTACTCAAGTTTCCTAATTTTAGCTATTAAATATTCTAAAATTTATTTTGGCTGGATTAATTCCAATAAATAGAAGAGGGGATTACAGCAAAGATGACTGACCGACTGAAATTCTAGCTCCCAAGCATACAAGTGAGAACTTAGAAATGCTAAGTAAGAATTTAGAGGAAACCAGTAATGCTAAACATGTATTTAGCATTATTGGTCTTCTCTTAAGTCCTCACTTGTAACATTTGGAGTTGGAATTTCAAGTTGTCTGCATTAACCAGTGAGATTCATTTTGTATTATGCATAATAATAAATAACACGAAGGTAAGATTATTTCTAGATAATTTAATTAATTGGGCTAGTTCAGTGTTGGTGTAACTAGTTGGACAAAATTTGAAATATCTTGTTTTGTTGCTGGCTTTAAGGATGACCTAATTATTATAACTTGACTATATTTTCATTGTTTCATTTCATTTGCTGTATTTTTACTTGTTTGGATCTGATTTCATTCCAAATATTACTCAAGTTTCCTAATTTTAGCTATTAAATATTCTAAAATTTATTTTGGCTGGATTAATTCCAATAAATAGAAGAGGGGATTACAGCAAAGATGACTGACCGACTGAAATTCTAGCTCCCAAGCATACAAGTGAGAACTTAGAAATGCTAAGTAAGAATTTAGAGGAAACCAGTAATGCTAAACATGTATTTAGCATTATTGGTCTTCTCTTAAGTCCTCACTTGTAACATTTGGAGTTGGAATTTCAAGTTGTCTGCATTAACCAGTGAGATTCATTTTGTATTATGCATAATAATTAGATCTATAAAACTAAATTAAATTTCAGTTACATTTTAATCATCATAGTTTATTGTTTACAAAGGAATGCCCAAAGTGCAATGTTACCATTGAAAAAGATGGTGGCTGTAATCACATGGTATGCAAAAACCAGAATTGCAAAGCTGACTTCTGTTGGGTATGCCTCGGTCCATGGGAACCACACGGTTCATCCTGGTAAGAAAGTTCTTGTTGTTTTAATTAATGCATTTAATTATTGTAAATATTTTTAATTATTTATATTATTGTACTTTTAATGGACTTCTCACCAGTTCATTTTCCTTTATACTTTCAACATTCCTTTGCCTGATATACCTCTGCCTAATGGGTCTATTTTAAGTATTCGGAGGAAAATAATTTCAGGGATCCTTTCCATGTCATAAGCATCAATATAGTTATATGATGTAGCATGTGCTGAGATCAATGAAGAATATGCGATTTAATAATTTAAACTTTGTTGAAACAATAGTGCGTTGAATGACCTGAGAAAAAATCCAGATGACCATCTAACAACATAGAAAAAAATATGAATGTGACTGCCCAGTTAAATTTTAATGTGAAATATGAAAAAGGACTTGTAAAAGGAGGAATGAAAAAAGGAGAAGAAAGAGGAAATCGAACTCACGACCTCGTGTTTCGGACTCACTTTATGCTCACCACCACCAATTACTTGATCAATTATGCATGCATTAAGAAATTTATACTAGTTGACATGAAATTGCAATATTTAATAGCGATTTTTGGAAAAACTATCGTCTTTATACACCCAAAAGGGGGTTTGCAGTGTTCCTGGAATCCAGAGCTATACACCTAACAGGTTTCATAAAAATCTGTGATCCCACTCCTGTGTCCTTTCCTTGTTAGTCTTTCCCTTTTTTCTGATTGCCATATATTGTAGCATATAAGTCAATCTCGATTTTTGGGTTGAAAATGTGTTTATACATATACTCGAAGTATAAGTTGATCTTTCATTTTAAAAGTCTTAATAAATAGAATCGACGGATTTAGCCTTTACTTTGTGGAACTCCATAATAAATGAGATAATAACTTTGTAAAGACTCCACTTTATTCACAATGATGATGACTAGATCACAGTTGAAGCCAGTCATTTTTTGTTTTTCTTGAATAAAGTGGAATTTTTACATAGTTATTCTCACCTTCTCATTATGTCTTAATAAATATTCCTCCGGGCAAAATTCAGGTCCCATGCTATCAAATCTTTGAATAAAACACAAATACAGTGAAACTCTGATTTAAGTCGCGTTTAATCTTTAGAGTGAATTTTTAGTAAAATGTGGAAAGGTCATAGTTGTGGTCAGGGGAAAGTATATGGGAAAGGAACTGGGGTTCGTTAACTAAGAGAAAGTTGGGATTTTGGTTGTGGTGGAGGATTTCCGTTGTTTTGTTTTTCACATTTCACTAAGAATTCACTTGCTGCTCTCCCATAGTATCATTCTTTCCTTTATCTTGTTTTTCCCTTCCAACATCACTCTACCCACTCCCATTTCTTCTCCAGCTGACCTCAATGCCAACTCCCTTTTTCCGTCACATCTCCCCCTCCTATTTCTTGTTTATAATCCTCATGGTTATTTATTCTTGTTATCTGACGATGATGCTGATGAATCACAGCCACTCGAACATATTATGTGGAATTAACACCAAGTCATGTATTGTGTTTAATTTAGCAATGCCAAACCTAATCCTATTTTAATATGGAGTCCCATATAGCCTCAGCTTCTTAAGTAAATTTTACAAAAGAGATATATTCCTGAAAAGTTGACTGTAATGCGAAATTCTATAACCCATTTCTTCCCTAAACTTAAATTATTTTATTGGATGTATTCCTAAGGAACATTTTATTTATTTTGGCAATAATTGTGCATTATTACTGCGTTATGAGTTGAAACATTTAAAAGCTGTTTAAATAATTTGATGTACCACTTGTTATTTATTTACATTTTAAGAACTAAGGCTAAAGTTTTTGGTCTTTCAAATCCACTACCCCAATGCTTTGTTACATTCTAAAATGCAAACAGGTTTAAATTTGTCATATTTTTTCTGGAAATTATTGGAATGGAAGGTTGAAATGAATTCTACTTTTTTTTCCTTCCACTTCAAAACCATAATCCAATCACTAGCATTAGCAACATGCTCTCCTTTCCTCAACTTGGCTGATTTAACTACTTTGGAACATTTTTCCTATTTAGATGCAAAGTTCCAGCAACATCTATAACACGATTCATTAAAAATTTGGCCAAATCTGATAAATTATAATAACTGTCCATCCATAAAGTATAACCTTTTCTAAATAAAGGTTCAAATAATTGAATTACTATTGCTGATGCTTTGACTCTGTCTGAGGTTTCAAAAACTGAAATTGTGGAATCTAATCTAGAATAAAAATAAAATTCCATTTAGAAGATTTCAACAGAATATATTGCTTGAATGGCAGATGTCCCTTCCATAGTGTAAGAGATTCACCTACAACAGTAACATATTCCACTTGGGAAGGCTCAACTGTGGAAAGATTCCATAATGTAAATAAAAACTAATGTAAATTTCCACTAGACAAATTTATTCTGACCTGTTTTGCCTGTTACAGCATTATCACCTGATGATGCTGTAATGACCAAAACAGGTCAGAATTAATTTGTCTAGTGGAAATTTACAAAATTCATTTTTATTTACATGTACAGCAATATTGCAAATAAATCCTTTTAAAGTCTTTGTGATGAACGTGCATACTTTCTGACTCAGAATTTCATTAAGAGGTACATAAACCAGATGCCAAGCAAAGATACACAGAAAGAATATGAAAAACCAGTTAGAAGAGATGATTCCAAGGTCCAATCCCAAACAGCTTGAAGAGATTAGAAAAAATTTTCAAATTTTTTTTAGTGTCATGGGTGGTTAATCATGTATCCTTCAGTGATGTTTATAAAGCAGAACCTTTCTAGAAGACAATAGCATGCTTTGTGTCTCAGAAAACCGAATGATACAGTCCAAAGGTACTTTTTAATAAGGCATGTCCAAGAAGGTACTGGGAACCACAAATAGGGCCAACCTCCTGCTGACATATCTGACACTGAGACCCATGCCTAGGGGTTAACACTTTCAATGCGGCATTGAAATTCAGAATTTGTTGCTGGTGGCTGAATCTAGTTTTCAATGTTTTCCATTAGATTTCGGTACAATAAACGTTGGTTTACAAGAATTTAGTGAAAATACCAAAAATGGATTTTTTAAAATTTTTTAAAATAATTACTGGAATTCCAGTCATCTGCCACCGGATTGAGCATTGGGTCTGCCGTGCGGGTTTGCCTATCTATCACTGTATTGCTACGATTTGAAATTTTTTAGACCTGTTTTTATTACACTTGGTGGAAATCTCTTGCTACTAGGGCTGAGCTCCCGTGGATAGTTTTTGTCGTCGTAATTAAAGTCCCAGATTCGATTCTAGAAACTATTCATCCCATTTGATTTACATGGGAAATCTGAAATCCATCATGCAGGGTAATTTTCTCTAGCACATTAAAATGTCTTAGAATTGTAATATTGGTGCAGGATTTATGCTGTTCTCTGACAAAAGGAATGGAGATTCTAATTTACATCAAAATTTTGCTTTTCAATCATATTTATTTGAATTTTTCATAAATACTGGTGTTTTTGCAGTTTTTATCACTCATTACGAGTGCTGCCATTGCAACAACTATTGTTGGACTCGGTATAATCTAGTATAATACATACGTTGTTTTTGCCACACAAATACATGTGAGTAATTTAGTTTTCTGTTTTAGTGTATTGGTAATATTTTATAATGCTAAATAATGAAATTTGGAAACACAAAGAGCAACTCATCTGCAGAGATTTTAAAGCTATTAAAGCCAATACAGGCACATGCCAGGTTACATAAGCCTCAACTTATGTAAATCTGCATTTACATAATTGTAAATTATATACAAAAAAATTTTGTTATGCCTACGTTAGTGGTTTTCGTAAGCGAGCTCGAACTAAATCTATATGTATGTGTGCGGAGAAAGACTGCAAGGTGTGGGTTGTAATGCAATATCCCCGCTTTGCTACTCAGCCGATGTAATCATTCTAGCGAATTTTTAGCAATATGTAGCAACTTTGGCTTCGAATTACACATGGCCACAGCGACTACCTTCTAATCTAGCGAATCGATGTAACAATCTATCTAATTCTAGCAGCTGGCTACAATTGTGGTGTATATCTGCACTCATACGAATACAATAATAGATTACATTGTTGTTACATGTCTGTGTGGTTTCTCTCCCAATCCCTTCAGTCTTTTTCCGATCATTGATGCGGGTGCTTGATCTTGCAACATGTGTTCGCTTTTGCACAAATTAATGGAAGTGTGGCAATTGTAATTATGGCTGATAAGCATTTAGTATTTAGCATTTTAGTGAACAACTCTTTTGGAAATTGTCCTTGAATGATTAAAGTGACTTTCCCATAACTGCATAATATGTAAATGGCTTGAATTGCCTTCATTTCAACATGGAAATTAACAACTTGACAAAATTGGCATTCTACATTTTGTTTACCAAGAAAATGTCTATTGGATGCTGCGAAAGCAAACTGCACTTAGTAAAAACCAACATTTCACCTTTTGTAATATAGTATTGATTTACATCAAGAATTCATATCTTCTGCTTTCAATTCATACACTATTAGTCTTAATTTATTTGTAAACCCTGTTTTCTCTTAACTATATTCTATACTCACATTAGCCACTGCGTTTACATGCCTCTATTTTAACCGAGTACTTGTACCATACTGATGCAGTAAATTATACGTACTTTAATTTTCATAGATCGCTTTTTCGAAACAGCTTTGTGTGCCGAATAAATGCCTACAGGGACTGAATCCGGCCTGCAGGCCATAGTTTCCCCACCTCTGCTGTACTTTCCCTAGTAAATTTTGACTTACACCCGTCGTCAAGTGTGTTACATTTGTTTTGTACTAGTCTCCTCACCATTTTAAAATGGCACAATTAAATTTTTAGCATTATTTTACTTTTTTAGCAATTTCCACATTTTTTATAGTTTTAACTTTGTGAAATGTGCATTAGAGTATTTTACATTATTATTGAAAATGAAATCTTAATGAAAATATATTAAAGCTTTTTTTATTTATATTTTTACTTTAACATTTATTAAGGATGTGAAATATTGGAAGATAACAGTAAAAATAAATATTTTTACTGCAAGAAAGGAACAATCATCTGAGTCAGCACAGCCCTCACCTGTGACCAACAGTGTCACAAAATACAGCAACCATTGGCGGGTTAAACATGAATATGGATAAAATTAATGCATTTTTTCTTCTATTATTGAATTTGGTAATATTTTGTTTTATTTTGCTTTAAGATTTCATCCATTTGCCTAATGGACGAACTGAAGAGTATTAGGAATTTGATCACCTGTTGTTTGTGTAAATTTAGCTTGACTTAATTTATTTTTGTGCTTATGTCACCAAATATTCTGTCACTAGAGCCTTGTTTGTAAGTGGTATCAAAGTGGAAATGTATGCTCAAAATGCCAGCTGTCTGTCTTTATACCTTTGTAGATATAGAGAAACTTTTAAATGGGCTCCTATCTGATCCTGTATATCCCTCATGCTGTATTAATTTTTGAAGATTCGGCTGTTTGTTTAATTTTGCTGTTAATATCTTAGTTAGATACAAATAGGCAGTAAAAATTACTTTCCTTAGCCTTTCAATATGTATTTACCAGAATACTGCAGATTGTCTATATGAATCCTGAAACCCACATTATAACAGGGTCCTACTGTGTAATAATAAAAATGTAAATGGTTTAGGGAGATGATTTAGCTACTTCTGTTTTACAGAGCAGTGGTGAGCAATCCAGGGGCTGCATGCACCCCCGGGAGCATCAGCCTGCAAAGCTATGGTTAAAAAGTAATCCATATAATTTAACACACAAATTCATATAATGTACATTCATATTATGACAATAAAACACTTGAGATTGAAATGTTAACCCTAAAACTTAATTTAGATTTGATTTTTACTGATGTGATACCTCAGTATATGTAGTTAACATCCGATTCAAAGTTTAAAGCAGCCCGCTGAACCATTGACAACTTGCAATGCGGCCTGCCAAGGAATTTGCAACCACCAGTGCGGACCGCCATATAGTCAAGGTTGCTCACCACTGTTATAGATGGTAATTAATTGTGAATTCTTTTTTCTATTTAAAGGTATAATTGTAACCGCTATGATGAAGAAGAAGCCAAGGCTGCACGTGATGCACAGGAACGATCAAGAGCAGCTCTTCAAAGATATTTATTTTATTGTAACCGTTATATGAATCATATGCAATCTCTAAAATTTGAGCATAAATTATATGCATCTGTAAAAGAAAAAATGGAAGAAATGCAACAACACAATATGTCCTGGATTGAGGTAGATGGTGTTTAAAGTGAATGTTACCATAGCATTATATTTTCATTTCTAGTTTTAATCTGTTGAAAAACTCTGTTTTATAGGTCCAATTTCTTAAAAAGGCTGTGGATATTTTGTGCCAATGTCGACAGACCCTAATGTATACATATGTCTTTGCATACTATTTACGCAAAAACAATCAGTCGGTGATTTTTGAGGTAAGTGATTAAAGAATGTTACTTGTGAGATAACGTTAAAAGTCCTTTCCTAATTTTCTTGGAGCATTGGTCTAGGGGAAACGAGTTGGATTTCAAATATTTTTGCCGGGGTTCGATTCCCGAAGGGACCAATATTTTTTTTTCCGGTTTTTTTAAATTTGTTCACAATTTCCAGCATATCGTCGATAAAACCTGCAAAGCATTTTTAAAAAATGTATTCAATGCATTATAACTACTATTTTCTTCATCGTAATTCTTCACCGTAATTCTTAACGAGCATAATTTTACGGATCACCCATTCGCTTGACCATCTCGTCATGTATTGATCATGATTTAAAGTTCTTATTTTGATGACTCTCGGATCGCGATTTTCAAAGGGCATTTTCTCGTAAACGACGTCGAGTATATTGCACACTATGACAACAGGTAACTGAGCGTGATACCAGAAATGAGGAACATACGAGCGGGTATTCATTACATTGTAGGATTTACGGTTTCCTTGCGGACGCTACCGTCTTAGCAGACAATGTAGCCGCTTGCGCGTGATGAGCCATTCACAATGTTTTGAGCGTATATCGTAATTTTTACGTACAATATGCTTGTTTTCTGATTTTTTTTTTGCTCGTGAAAAAGTTTTAACGTTCTTATCTCGATGACTCTCGGATCGCGATTTTCAAAGGACATTTTCTCGTAAACGACGTCGAGTTGGCACCTAGGTAGAAATAGGAGTCCGTTATTTTGCATATAATTTCATTCTGCAAAGTCGAATTCCGATACGAGTGTCACACCTTGGGGGCTTCCCTTGTGAGACATGTCAGCTGATTACTCCGATCCCGTTGACGTAATGCCTGTCCCCTCTCCGTCTACCTTATCTACCAGTTCAACTCTTCGTTGTGCTGCCTGCCTGTTCGGCGATCACTGTGTAAACCTGAAGCAATTGTGAAAAATATTCTTTCTACTATTTTTATTTTTATTCCTTAATAATGGCTACTAGTAAAAGGAAGAAGCTGACAATTACGGAAAAAGTGAAAATCATTCAAGAAGTGGAAAAGAACCCAAGCATGCCTGCGATAGAAATTGCACGCAAATTTAATCTTGCACCGTCTTCATTGTTTTGTATAATGAAGAATAAACAATTAATACTTGACGAAGAAGTGAAATGTGGGGGTAAAGCCATCAAAAGAAAAAATATCAAATCATCACCATATGATGAAATGGAGAAGATATTGATAGAGTGGTTTGAGGGAATGCGCTCCGCCAACCTCCCAATCAATGGTGTACTGTTGAAGGAGAAAGCAATTAGGGTAGCAACTAGGCTTAGAATAGAAAACTTTAAGGGTTCCAATTGATGGCTGGACAGATTTAAGAAGCGCCATGGTCTTGAATATAAAAGTTTGTGGCGAAAGTGCTAGTGTGATGAAGGAGCTGTTGACTACTGGAAGACTGTAACATTGGTAAGGTATTTAGAAGGCTATAAGCCGAATGATATTTTTAATGCAGATGAAATGCATTTTTTCAACCTTCTTCCATCAAAAACTCTTGCTACTAGAGGAGACAAGTGCCATGGTGGAAAGAGAAGTAAAGATAGGATAACTGCACTTTTATGTGCAAATTCAGATGGCAGTGAAAAGTTGACGCTTCTAATAATAGGTAAATTTGCCAAGCCAAGGTGTTTTAAAAATGTACGGGGATTGCCATGTAAATATGCCAGTAATAAAAATGCATGGATGACAACGGATATATTTAAAACATTTTTGAAATCATTAGATGCAAAGATGGGTGGTGCAAATAGAAAAATTCTTCTATTTATTGATAAATGTCCGGCCCACCTTCCAGATACTGATTTTCTTCGCAATATTAAAGTGGTGTTTTTTCCAGCTAATTGTACTAGCCATCTGCTGCCACTTGACTTGGGCATTATTCACTCCATGAAGTACAGGAAGGCTTTGGTGCAGAAAGCAGTATCCTACATTGAGATGAATAAACATTTGAAACTGAGCGTCCTTCAGGGTTTGCATATGGTAACAGCTGCATGGAATTCAGTTACACCTCAAACAATATCAAACTGTTTTCATAAGGCTGCGTTCAATTGCAACAATGCTATGGAAATTGATGTAGATATCGATGTGATTGACCACGAAAATTGGTTGAAAATTGCACCTGACATGGACACAAATTTTGAAGAGTTTGTCCGGTGTGATGATCTTGAGAGTACGTCTGGTCCTCCACAAGACGTGGAAGAAATCTGTAATACCAAAGAGGCAGAGGAAGAAGAGGCAGTACAAGAAGAAGAATCAGTTCCCACACTTGGTGAAGCGGTTCAGGCACTTGAAGTGGTGCGAAGATATTTAACTTCTTTTGATGTGAACAGCACTACTATATCAAAAGTAAATTCTTTGGAGCGAGAAGTTCTGAATGTTCAGAGCACCTGCCAGGAGAAGCAAACAAGTTTGCTGGAATATTTTAATAAATAATTTTCTTGTAGCTATGTATGCTTGGTTTTTGAATAATTTTGATATTTTTTGTGAAATTCCAAATATATTTTAATATTTTCTATTTAATGTTGTATGATGAAGCTTTTTAAAGGAGGGATGAAAAATTGTTTCAAGATTTATGTCAATTTTGAAAATACTTTTAAAATTTTGAAATTATTTTTTGTAATCATATGAATGATTCATTACAGAAATTTTCATATTCAATAGCAATAAGGCTTGTTTGTCACTGGAATTTGTTTATAAATGTTTATTTTAAAAGTATTAATATAAGTATTGTGCATACAAGATTGAAAAATGGATTTTTATTATAGAGACCATCTTCAGTGGCCTTATTCTGGTATTATATAATGGAACTAATACACAAGCAAAAAAGATAAATTTAACTCATTTTAATTGAAAACCTCCATTTAATGAAAACCTCGATTTAGTGAAATATATTCTATTCCCCCAGCGATTCATTAAATAGGGGTTTTACTGTATGTGCCGTTCTGAAAGAGATGACACCACTAATGCGGGGAAAGGACTTTTTACTGATTCCCCTATGAATAAAGACCACGTACTATACACGACCACACCATGAATAAAGACCACTCTGTGAATACGAGCATGGTAATTGGCCTAACAATTGATGTCAATGACATTATTATGGGCATTCAATTAATTATTAAATCACTGTTGCGAATAAAAGTTTTGAACAATTTCTCCATTATCATTGATTTTTAATTATTAAATTGCAACTTAAAGTACTACAGCACTTATTTTAGTAATATAGACGCGAAGTTAATCGATAGAAAAGAAAGATTAAATTAAAGTAACTGAACTCAGAGCTTTCAGAAATGTATAAAATATCGTCAAGTCCGTAAAAAATTAAAGTTAGCAGCTTTTAATGACTTGGGTCTAGAAAATTTTGAATCACCTAGGCATAAACTCCTTTTAAATTGAAAAAATTGCTAATATATAATTAAATTTGGCAGCCATTACAGATTTGTTTTCGCATACCCCCTGGAGGTGCTTCGTGTACCCCCAGGGGTACATGTACCCCAGGTTGGGAAACTGCTGTATATGCTAGAGTGTCGTATATCGGAGATTATATCTCTAAATGGCAAAATGTTTATAGACAGACGTAACAGAAAAGCAGGAAATTATGAAAATAAATGAAAAACATTTATGTAATATTTTAGTGATATTTTATTCACGTGAAACAATACAGCACTGTTACATTTTAAAATCATGTTCCTGGGCATATCATTCATTTTTTATGGTACTCCTGGAAGCATGGTCTGAGGCAAAGGCCTGGTTGGCCATCGCAATCAGGACAAATTAAAGTTATTAACTTCCTGATCCCTTTTTGGTAGCACAGTCTGTACCTTTTCTGTTTCCTGTGGTTGCCCCCAAGTTCAGTGAGGTCTGGGAATTGAGAATCCCTATCTTTCTTTGGGAGGTTACACGGTAAATTCCCAGATTCAAGTGATAAAAGGGATTCAATCAATCCTATTTTAAAATCATAAAGATTCTTTTATCAACTATATTTATTGAATAAAATGAAGCTGTTTATCATCATAAGCTAAAAAACATGAATACCCAGCTTCTTGCACCATTTCAAGATTTTTCTCTTGCATGAGTAATATGCCATGAGCTGATCAAGGTGATCGATGCCACCCATGAGTATATTATATTTGGCGATGGCTTCAGGCCTTTTCGTAACCTCCCTTGTACTTCTGACTTCAACAAACCTACTTCCGAATTCAGAGGAAATCATCAGGACATCTTGTTTGTCCTTCCATTTAAGTACACATATGCCCTCATCCTTCCATCGCTCGATTATCTCCCCCTTTTTCAATTTCATATTGATGACCTCTTTCAGATTATCTCGCCTATTGGCCCTTAGAGTCCCCATGCAATGGGTTTTATGGTCTAACAAATCTTTTGTCAGCCTTACACTGTGCGTTATCTGCTGGTGCATGGTATCTGGCGGAAAATACGGTACTTTGTTTTTAAAGTGATTGAGATACAGCTCCGTAATATAAGGGACTTGGTAAGATAATTCAGGAGAGTGGATGAGTAAAGAGCGGTTAAGGACGATCTCTGGAAATTAATTTCAAGACAATTTAATATCAGATATAACATTTTTGAAATATACAAATGTATATATTGTGACAGAATGTGTAGCAGGTCAAACGTATGATTGTCTCATCAAGTGATGGGTGAAGCTCTTGCAGTGGGCAGTTGGCAAAAAAATGACGAATTGTATAGATGTACTAATAAACGTCTAGCGCCCCCCACAAAATTCTTTAACGCCCCCTTGGGGGTGGTACCGCCCACATTGGGAACCATCTAGGGCAATAAATTTGAACAACACTGGAACACTTGTTAACTCGGCATGAGCCTAAAACGAAAAAGTGATATATTTTTAATAACACGCTAATATTACTTGCAGAGATTTATTTTTAATCGATATTTTTTAAAGTGTACTTACTGATGTCGAATGGTTTCCCGATCCCTCTTCTCAATCACTTCACTGGATATGCGGCATACCCTTTATGGTACGATTTTAAATGCCCACCTTAGGTCTTGCTACCGATTTTAAATAGTACACATTTTTATTCTAATAAATTCGCAAAACTGATGATCTAGTAGAGTTTCAAATAACAACCATTTAGCAGTACAAATTATTTATCATAGAACAAGAACTCGCTATAGCCTGCTGTTGCACAAGTCAACGGTTCGCTAATGACTGCATATGATCAACCGAAGAAGTCCTAAACTGAGATGTAGATGCCCAAATGCCAGAAAATTAATAACAGGGATGGTGAATGTTTGTGTTATGAGTGAGAGACTCGAGACTCAAACCAGAGAACGATAAGCATTCTCACAGACTGGGGTTCCGATTGTTCCCCGCTTGAACACTAAAGCAACAGTGAGCCCATAAGTTCATCCAATTTTAATCTTGCCTGCAGCACACATCCAGAGCGATTTTCTCATGCTCCTCGCACCTTACATCTTTCTGAGTTTTGCTCAGAACCTCCAAGGCATGGGGCCCTGGTCGACTGCCCACCCAGCCTCCATAAAAGATTATCACTAACAGTTTAAATTTAATTTTTAGCACCACTATTCCTATTTTTATCGATTACATCTTACGCTTCATGCTTACAAGAAATAAAACGGGACATTTATGCGCCCCGAAAAAAAATTTGGGACACCGGGATAAATCCCGGGACACCTGGTCACCCTATTATATATGAAGGTTTTTACCTTAACACTTTCGGGACCACTGATGCATACACTGCGTCCGAGTGAGTGCGCGTGCCTACCCACCGACGCAGCATATGCATCCAAGGTCCCACAGTTTCTAACAGCATCCTCACCCTTGCAGGGAGCTGAGAATGGTAAGGGCAGTGGGCATCAGTTTCGGCTCAACCTTCACTGTGGTAGAATTGGTCCCAAGCTTTTTTTTTCCGAGTGATTTTTTTCTCTTCACTTGAAGCTCCTTGAAATTGTTGCGTCTTGTGAAATCACATTATATGAAGCATTATGTTAATAGGTAATAGGGAGTTTAGGTTCTTGAATGTCATATTCTAAACATTTAAGAGTACTGTTTTGACCGATATTTAAATACGTAAAATAATACTGTATTTATTAGCATAATCCCATAAATTCTCAAATAGTATTTACAATATTAAATAAAAATATTACTCAGTCGTATTTTTTGTAATTTATTTGTCCATATCAGAACCACAATAAGTGTAAGAAGTGGCATAAGCAAATAAATTCTTTTAGTTTTTGTGGATTAAAAGGAACTAGATGATGTCATGGATCGGGGAAGCAGTCACCGCAGCCCGCCGACGCAGCATATGCGTCCAATTTTATTTTTTGAAATTCCGTACTGATTTCACTTGTAATGCATAATAATGACATTTTACATATTATTCATGTATATAAGTGGCATAAGCAAATAAATGCCTTTGTATTATATTTATATTTGTCCATATGTGTTTACATGACAGTATTTAACCCTTTAACTGCTATGCATGACTTTAGATGTATTTTCGAAGCTGTTCCTCCTCTGCTTTGCACACCTAAAGACATATCTTAGATTTTCTCGTAACTGCTATGCATGTTTTGCACCCTGAAGCAGTAGAGGCATATTGCTGTCTCTCTCATAACTTGATGAAGCTATGAATAGAGTTTGCTCCCAAATATACCACTACTTTCAAAATACAATGTAATTTAAATACAATACACCCTTTGGTTCCCCCTTGTTGAGAAAACAATGGGTACAGGATAACAGATATTTTTCCATGGTCATTCAGTTGATTTCTAGCATTTGAAGAGTGATTTATTTTATCTTCAACTAAAAATAATATTACAAATATATTGAGCATAAAAATATTAGTTTTTAATCAATTAAACATTCAATATTTTAATTTTTAAATACATAATTATTAACTAATTAGTAAAATTAATAATACTTAAACAATTATTTTTTATTTTTCTATAAAATTGATGAAAAAGTAGATACAAATCTATTCGTTAAAAGCGGGAAGCTTGAAAAAAAGTATTCAGCAGTGGGGAGCATATTCAATGTCTTAGCATTTAGCACCAGCAGCACGGCAAGGAAACTAACAATGTAGCAGTTAAAGGGTTAATGAGGTTGTAAGTTTTTCTGCATATATACCATAGTAACTCCTCATCACCAACTGACATAGTAGCTATATCGAATGAATTCTTCATATGCTGCCAACAAACCTTGTCACTGTCACACTGGCTGCAATTTTTATTGACTTTAAATATTCAGGCATCCTTTGTTATAGTGCACTTCACTTAGTGCTGTGATTTGTAATTTTATCGAAATTTATAAATAATACTTAAACCTGTATTTACACAAGGGCAGCTTTATGGTGCATTCTCAAGAGAGAGGAATCCTGATTCTGTCTAAGTATTTGTTCAAAAATTACAAAGGACCCTGTATTTAAAGAAATCCTACTACAATAGACAAAGTTTATTTCATTTATCATTTTATCATGCCATTTACAGATAAAAAATTTGTGGATCCATGTTTTGAGAAATAAACAATATTAAACTATTAGATCAATTTTTTGGTGGATGATCTTAATGTCTCCTCACAGTGTCCTCTGGGTAGTTCTAAAAGACTAACAATTTCAAACTAACAAAAAAATGCGAAATTTTTCATAGGTTGCAGCTAGTAAATAGGTTAAGTTATGATATTTTGCTCCAGAATAGCTAATTCATTTAAATAACCTCCGGCCTCCTGAATGTGTTTGATTTAAACCCTGCCATGCTTTAGTGGTTAATGTGTGTGGATAGGCCATGTTACCTTTTATTTTCTCCATATGCAGAGAAAGTATTGTTTTCATGAAAAGAATTGAATCCAAGATCTTAAGGTCTCCTGAATATGTTTCATTATTTTCTCAATGTCTGTGTGCCCGTGTTTCTGTCTGATTTTGAGTGATAGGACCTATTTGGGCACTCAACTCAAGAATTACTAATCAGATCAACACAAAATTTTATATTTAAGATTTTTATTAGAAATTCAAGGTGACTAGATTTAGGTTAAAATTGGTCAACCAGAAATGGAGGTTTACTCATAGTTTTTCTGTTTTTGCTAAATGTCTGTGTTGGGATTTCATTAATCAATAAGGGACTAAATTAAATGGTGGAAAATGGTCAGTTTTTTGCCTTTTTGAAAAAATAAAGTTTGGAAGAAAACTTGAACTCGGATCTGTTCTAAATTTTTCCTGTATTATGATATGAATCCACAGTAAATATTTAAAAACTTAAGTAGGCTTCTGGTTTATTTGTTACCGGAGATTCATGTGGTATTCTCTGAAGCAATGGTCAATGCACAACCTTTTCTGCAAATGCAACACACAAAACTTGTCCTCTTCCTTATTCTTTTTCCCTTACATACCACACATTCCTTTTGCATTACTATATTCTTCTTATTTATTTCCACTTTATCAGGATAATGGCACTCTCCAAAATTATGCATAGAGGAAACATTTGCCCAGTGTCCTGGTGCTTTTCTGCTACTGTAGTCATCCATGAGGTCTCTGATTACATCCAAATAGAATTTTTTAGATGCAAAACTGGCTTATTAATAGCTTGTTTGTAGTAGATATAAGAATTTATCATCATCCTAGTTGGTGAATCAAAGATCAATCTATGCCACCATTTTTTTTTTAAGAAATATCCAAGCTATAGTAGCTACATAGCTGGTTGTCTCTATCCACTCCTCCATGAATTCGTTTTATGACCGTACAATCTGGGGACAACAGACTTCCACCTTCGACCCATCCTTCTGCATTGTTTTTACACACTGCTTTTGCTATATAGGTGAGTCATAGCCCACTGACAAAAAGAAGATACATAAGTGGATCGAATGTGAGCCACTGGCAGTTCCCTTTGTTTCTTTCTTTCCAGCCATTTGTGCTTGATACCAATTCTTTGGGATAGTCTGTGCGGTTAGTGTTTGCAGTACCAATGGCTCTGACCTTTCTCGGAGAGATCGGTAAATAGATTTGGTGACTTTAAAAATCTATCACAAATTATGCTAGAACCTGACCCAAAGGGAGGCTCTGCAAGAAACATCACGACATTTCCACCCAAATGCATATTATAATTTTTAATTGTCCCCTTTTCTATATACAATTCTAAGTAAAAAACATAACTCGATGTTCCATCTGCTCTTCCCCACCACTTGAATCCTCTTGTGAAGAAATAAATCCTGAGGTCCTCTTCCTGTTTTCTTTTGGTCGCCATTGTCAAATATAAAAAGGATCAAGTTCAAAAAATGTCAAATAGAAACCACTTATGAAAAAGACATGTAACTGCGCCAAACAGAACTTCAAACTATCTGTAAGCTGCTGGCAAAAAAAGATAGAAGAAGCAAATACTATGCTGTCGTCACACTAGAGGGCAGAAGAGAACAATACCCTAGCACTGATATATCGGTGCTCCTTCATTTCCGAGAAATGGAAAAACGAAATTGAGTAAAAACATTTTTGCTAAACAACTTTTCCTTTAACCATTAAAATCGAAATAAAAAGTAAAACAAAATTTTAGGAAAAGTTTTCTGCGCACTAAATGTTGTTTCACAATTGTAAATTATCTTAGTTTTGACATTAGGACTTATCATCTCTTCCTGCTATTTCTCTGTAGCATTGTATACCCCACCTGCCCTTGCTCCTCTTCCACTCTCACGACAATGTGCCATCTGCGCACACAGGTAACAATAGCTTCCTTGCCTTCCTCCCCGCCAGGAGTAGAGAAGGCAATAATCAAATTGCTGAGGCGTCAAAAATTTTGGCTTCAGACATCCTGTAATTTTTTTGTTGAAGACTTAATTTTAGATGGATTCAGCCCGTATTTGAAATTTGACAGTACAAAAATAAGACTTTATTCTTTTCTCCGTACTTGGGTTCAAGTCCCGACTTTGTATATTGTTTTTAAGTAATTTTAAAGTGCAAATAAGAAATATGCTACACTTGTTCAAATGGGTGAAATTAAATAAGAGAAAATAATTATTTTATCAGGGTGGTTGGAATTAACGACTGTCATAGACTACAATGCAGGTCACCCCAAATAAATGCTGAATTTTTGGTTAAAATCGAGTCATAATTTTGGTATAAATTTGCCAATTTCCTTTGCAGACATCCAGACACTCAATTTCTTTAGTGTGATGTTTCTTGCATTGTATGTTTAAAAAGTGTATAAATACCATTCCTTTTACTTGGTTCGAATTTTAAAATATTGCTTTCATTTTTCTAATTAGGACAACCAAAAGGACCTTGAAAGTGCCACAGAAACTTTATCAGAATATTTAGAGAGGGACATCACTCAGGAAAATTTGGCTGACATCAAACAAAAAGTTCAAGATAAGTATAGGTGTGTTTATTTCTGATGAAAATATTTCTAGCTGTGTTGTTGAAGGAGTATCATTTGTTTGTTTGGAAGATTATCAGAAATAAAATTATCAAACATGAAAGAATTAGATTTATTGTCCTTTAAAATACTCTACTTGCATGTATAATATAATCATTATATTTGCCATGGATCATTGTGTGTGAGATGCCATATGAATAGATTCAATAGAACTGCTTTTTTTCTTCCTTGATTTGGCTATTATTCTAAGATCATGTATCATATTACACATTATTTTTAACAAGGTCTGCAGTATGTATTAAAAATTAAAATTAACTGTAAAGTGGTTAAGTAGTTATCAGTCTTGCTATTTGTCAGGCCTCTTAGTACTACCAGATATTTCACATGGTTTTCCATCTAATTTACACAAAACGATTCAAGTAGCAATAATTTTCGTGAATTCATTTGCCAATTTAATTATGAAATGCTTTCGCATTTTTGGGTGCAAATATTGCTGATGTTCCAGACACAGGACATTTTGTTGCAAAATTTCAATACAGGAACCTCACGTTTAATATATTATGTGATGTGTACAAAGGTTACGTAAGATTGTAAATTTAGTTAGACTCAAGAGACTGAAATGTACCATAACATAAGCTTGTTTAATTCATAAAAAAACATGAGAATGTCTGTATTATCTGTTTTAGAATTTAGAACCACAACTGGGATAAGATTTTATTCAAGTTTCACTTGTAAATGGTATTGCATAACTTTTGCCTAGCAAGAAAAAATAAATGTATGTTTAAGCCCTTAACAGCAATCATCATGAGCTCCTCTTATTGTAAATTATAAGTTTAATATCTTAGGCATTATTATGTTCTTTTTCCTCCCCAAATATTGTATACTCTATGTTTTGCCATCAAGTTATTTCATGTACACTGCTCTAGATTGTTAGATAAGTCAGTACTGGCCTATTTATGATTTCATCTTAATTTTTTCTGTATTCCTTGTTAGGAAGTGGCTTATCTCAAGTCAATTAACTACATTTTTACTGATATGCATTAGATTATGTTTTTTGTTACTCTCCTGTCTCATAAACTAATGGTAATAATATGTTTTTGCTTACAGATACTGTGACAGCAGGCGAAAGGTGCTTCTTGAGCATGTACATGAAGGTTATGAAAAAGAATGGTGGGAGTATACAGAGTAATATACTTCTTGAAGTCATCTTCTTAAAGTGTCAAAAAAAAACGTTATTGTTGAAGAAGATCAAGTGTTAACTCGTGTCAATGACCCCAATTGTCAGTTGTTATGAATGGACTCTTCGGTGTGAGTTTTTATATTGACAAGTTAATGTTCTCAACTCACTAGTGATGGAGAGCCAAATGTTGCATGATTAGCTAACCGTGGAACTTTGCAAAACATTATTCCATGTACAGATATATTATCATTCATTGATCCTGAGAGTTATAATTGCAGAGAGGAGAAAAGAAGATACTATTTAGAGAACAAATTCATCTGTACAGTGTATATCAAATTCAACAGCTTGTACATTAATAGATTCATACATTTCATATTATTTTTAGAGGATATAAACTACCATCACATTAAATTTTTTTTAATGCTAAACTTTTGATTTTCCATGGCTAGTTCCTAAGTATATTAAAATAATGCCTTCAGTCATAAATACTTCATGTGATGGAATGACTAAAATACATTCTTTCAGTAAGAAAATTAGAGTTGCATAAATTATCTATTAAAATTATATTGAAGTCCATAATAAATTGATAAATATTCCATATGGCTGATATCTTTTCAATAATAGGCATAGATAGAATGAGTATAACCTGCAAATTTATTTGAAATTATTATTATTTATTTAGAATATTAACTCATGTCTCTCATGGAGAGGTGGTTGTTATAGTTATTATATATTCAGTATTTTAATTTGAAAGTACTTCAATGAATTTTATTTATCAATTGCTATAATTGTCGTTTCTTGTTGAAATTTAAATAAAGATGAAAAAATTCAGTCAAATGGATGAATGGGAATTTGCTGCTCCCTTATTCATTCTATGATATAAGAATAAAATTAATAAGTCCACAGTTCTTCAGAATTAATTAAATTCTGAAGATATTGAAGGTAGTTTCTTTTAGTCCTTACAAATGGTCTTTCAGCACCACATTATTTTTTATAATGCCATCAAAATATCTTATGCAGTATCTTATCTTGATTTATGACACTTGATTTATAGCTTTCAATTGGTTTAAAACATAATTATAAAAATAAGACACTGTTGAAGTTTTTATCAAAAACTTTGTGTTCTTGTAATCTCCTCTGTTAAATTTTAAATGCTATTGTTATTTATTAATCATTTAATGTTTTTGACATCAAATATGTTTATTGGTTTATGTATTATTTCATGCACGAGATGAAAAGAAAATTTTAACTTGGTGATTTGCCAGAAAATTACAGCAAGTCATAGCGTGAATAACGTTGGTTAGAATTGATTCTGGAATTCTGAAAGTTATTACAATTGAACACCTGTTAAAACAGAGGTGTTAGAAGGTGTAAGGAAATCCTGTGATATAGGCCAACAATGGTTGAAATATTATGTAGCGGTTGCTTATCTTTTGCAAAGCTTGTATCATTTACCTTTATCTTAGCATTTGCTTGCAGTCTCTCAATGTATTAAAAATTAATAATCCTGAACCCATTAATGCTCAACGTTGCAAAATTGCAACATTTTTAATGGCTTTTTTCTTTTAATTATTAAATTAGTAATTTATTTCTCATATTACTCTGCATTCTAAAAAATTATTTTCAATTGTTAAGACATTCAGCTATCAGTGTAGAAAAGGCATGTCAAACTGACAGCATTTCTATGCCTTACTGCAGCCCAAATGCTAATTTTTGTCTCAACTAAGCCACTTGAAATTTTGAATAAATACTCTATTTTGTGAAAAGGAGACAAAATTTTTCATAGTTACTGAGGTACAATAGAACATGTTTTCTAATTGCTGTTTTTATCAATGGCAAAACAGACATCCGATCATCTATATCACAGCTATCCAAAGTATGGCTCGTGGGCCCTTTTAATCCGGCCTGCGAGCCTGCAATAAGTCTAACATTTTTCACTAATTTTTTCTTACAAAACATTACAACAATCAAGGCATTCAGGAATTACAAATATGACAAATGAAGTGCCTACAAATGCTCTAAGTATGCATAACAGTATGTAATTGTATTTTCTTGTACAGGCGGACCTCGACTTACGAACAAGAACATTTCCTCGACAACATGAGAAAACTATGTAGCTCTATTATTTATCGAAACACGTATATTGTTGACATTTTTTAAAATATTTAAAAAAATTATTATAAGACCACACAATAATGCTTCTACATTTTAATAATACCTTAACTAACCTAAACTCTATTTGTAATGCTTCCTTTATCATCTGAAATTCGCTTCATTATAATCAATAGAGCTTCAAGGTTTCTTGTGTTGGTGACAGTATGTTTTAATGTAATAGTTGACTATTATTGATAGACTTAAGCATTCTAAAGTTAAAAAAATGTCATTTATTAGGCCTGTTTTCCACTGCAAGAGGAGTTCTGCAGCTAGTTTTACTGAGAGGCGTGTATGCATCGAGGCCTTCTTACCAGGTCATCCTATGACCCTTGGATACATAGTTACGCTGCTGCTTATGCCTCTTGAGTTTCCCTGTGCATTTGAATCTGTACTGGTGTGCAGTGACTATATATCCCTTTCTATTTTATAATACCCTTAAAAATATGGAAAGCAAGCGTAAAAGTAGTGATACTGATGGTGCTTCATCTACGAGTAGTAAAAAACGTCGAGTGCTATCGATGGAAACAAAAATGGACATAATAAAGCAATCAGAAAGAGGTGAGTTGTTTGCTTCCACTGGACATATTTATGATGTCAATCGTTCGACAATTGGAACCATTTTAAAAGACAAACAAAAAATTGTTGATTACATTCGCAACGCAGGCTCACTTCAGTCTGTGATTGTCAGTAAAAAATGGTGTCCTCGTTGAAGAAATGGAACGGTGTTTAACAATTTGGATTCAGAATCAAAATAGAAAAAACCAACGAATTGATTATAGATAAGACTAGAAGCCTTTTTCAGGATATTAAATCGCGTATGGGGGAAACAGCGAGTGATCCTGCTGAATTTATGGCCAGTGCTGGATGGTTTGCAACATTCAAGCGTAGGATAAATATGAAAAACCTTTCATCATCTGGTGAATCTGCAAGTGCCGATCACGAGGCAGCAAAAAATTTCCTGATGCATTGGCATCAATTATTAAAAATGGGGGTTACTGTTCTCGACAAGTTTTCAATGTTGAGATGTCTTTTCTGGAAAAGGATGCCTTCAAGGACCATTGCAACTGAAGAGAAAAAAGTTCCTGGATTCAAATTCTAAAGATTGTCTAGCCCTCCTTCTGGGTGGAAATGCCACAGGAAATTTTAAATTGAAGCCACCTTGTTTATCACTGAAAATCTGAGGGCTTTCAAGGGCATAGTCAAGGCAACATTTCCTGTGATTTGGACTTCGAATAAGAAAGCATGGGTAACATTCTTGCTATTTCATGAGTGGTTTCTTGATCACTTTGCTCCAGCTGTCAAAAATTATTGTAGGGAGAGTAATTTAGCCTTTAAAATTTTATTGGTCATCGATAATGCCCTAGGTGATCCTGTAACATTAGCTAACTTGGACTCAAATGTCCAAGTTGTCTTCTTGCCTCCCAACACCACTTCCTTACTGCAACCGATGGACCAGACGGTAATCGCGACCAACAGGTTTTACTTACGTCGAACTATAGCTCAAGCTATTGCGTATACCGATGCAAGATTCTTTAACCTTGAAAGACTTTTGGAAAGGGTACAGCATCCTTGATGCAGTTAAAAACATTGGTCATTGTTTGAAGGAAATCAAACATACGAGGATGAATCACTGTTGGAGCAAGCTGTGCCCACAGTTTGTTTATGATTCACAGGATTCTGAACAAACCAATGAGCAAATCACCCATGAAGTTGTAGAAATGGGAAAAAGTATAAATTTAGAAATGGATGCCTTAGATGTGGAGAAGTTATTGGACTCTCATTCAATTGAACTTATAAATGATGAGCTGATACTAATGCAGAAGAAAGTCAAAGAACAGGAAGATGACAGCAATGATGACAACACTTCTTGTCCTCCCACAAACGTTTTGTCTGCATAAGTTCTCGGCATCCTATTAAAGAAAATCGATGAGGCTTTGAAGGTATTAAAAGATAATGACCCAAATGCAGAAAGAAGTTCTACAGTTTATAAAGGTGTCCACAGAGAGCTATCCAGCTATAAACTCCTTTATAAAGAGAAGAGAAGAACGTCTTCAATTCAACTTTCGTTGAACAGATTCTTCAAAAAAGTAGATAACAGCACATCTTCTCCTCCATCAACTTCTCAGGCATCAGAAAAATATCCTGCATACTCACCTACAAATAGCTCCGCTGAACCAAATATTTCATCCCCTAATTCTTCAGAATAATAATCATGGTTTCCTCCCGTCAATAGATGTCTTGGAAACCCCACTGAATGTTCTCTACACGACTAACTTTGTACAAGGAAATTAATGTTTTTATTGAAAATAAATGAATTTATCCTAACTTCACTTTGTATTCCCTTTATAAGGAAAAAACTGATACTTTATAAATATTCAGGAACGGATTAATGAATTTAACATTGTTTCTTATAGAAAAAGTCAATTCAACTACGAACGCATTTCCAGGTATGCATTAAGTTCGTAAGTAGAGGTATGCCTGTACCACAATTTTCTTCCTAACTTATCAAGATATCCGCTCTTATCACTCGGAGCACATTTGGTTTCTTTCATTATGAGTCAAGTGGTTGTGTGCTTCATTACACGTTTTTATTTCTAGATAATTTCCATTACAGGAATGAGAATTGAATATTTTTTGCTCCTTAAAATAGTTATTCTCCATTTTTCTGATTCATGCCCAATGGAAAAATGTTAGGGCATATCGGAAAATTTCCTGGAAAATCAAATTTTACTGAACGATGGGTTCCTGTTATTTGCGGGGTTTACATACCAAAAAATGACCACAAATACAGAAACAGCAAATACCGGGGAATTTTTCCCCATAAAAATACATTACATAAGGGGGTTACATTTCGATTTTCCACTAAAATCACTCGTGACAAAAAATAGTCCATGTGACGAATAAGCAGAATGAAAAACGGGATACCAAAACATTGTTCCATAATACATGAATGACGAATAAGTTAAATTACAAATACCAAATCCATTTATACCGCTGACCCACTGCACCAATTTTTAATACAAAAATAGCCTATATATATATATCCATATTTGTATATTGGACCTGTATTTTCAAAAAAAATTTCGGCTTTGATAGTCCGGCCCACGAGCATAGAATTTATCGGCCAAGTGGTCCACTTGTGAAAAAGTTTGGAGAGACTGTTCTAGATAGCCTATTTGTCCAACTGTGGCCCTGATTAAACACTGTGATGCTATTGCGGCCCTTCTATAACATCTATTGCTTCAATGTTACCCTGGTATGTCTTGGTGTTTGACATCTGATGTAAAATAGATTATTAATTTGTTAATTTATAAAAATCATTTTAAAATGTTGCAAATTTCACTGTTGCTCATTTATGGGTTAAAACACAACATACCTTCCTGACTTTTTTGCATCATGATTTTTTGCAACCAAGTGCCCAATCTGTTTCAGTATTCGTTGCATCCTACCAAGTGGGAAGTCATTATAGCTTGATTGACACTATAGGGACAGTCACGCTCCATTCTCGTTCTAGTAAAATATTCTCCCATGTGTTTAGTACTAGCGATCACATTCAAGGCACAGTACGGTCACGTTCAAGGAACGATCCTTTCTTTCCTTCCCGTGACCCTCACCCCAATGTGTACACTTCCCGCAGCCTTCTGCTGTTCTTCTAATAGGAAAGTAGTGCACTACCAGAGCGACACGGCAGGATGGAATCGCCAAATAAACAGGAAAGGAAGTGAATTGGATTATGCAAAAGGTTAGTTATATTTACTTATAAATTCATTAATAACATTTATTACATTTTTTTAAATTTAAGAATTTAATTGCAAGATTATACAATATAATTTTTTAAAAAATTCGATGAACTTCTAATAGAATTTGTGAGAACCAAGCTTAAGCTATATGATTTAAAGTCAGCGAAATACTTGGACAATGTGGCGAAGGAAAATGCAAGGAGCGAAATCGAGCAGAATATTGGGAAAATAGGTGAGTTCAGATTTATGAATTTTACATTCTATTAATTGCCAAGGAACATCCTTGACTTGAATTGAAAAAAACTGTATTAATTTCTGACATTGAAAGCTTCTTTATGAGAGTTTGCTCCTTGCCTTTTCAAATTGCTTAAGTATTTGTTACTGGATGGCAAGTAATTACATTCTGACAACCGAGTATTGTCATGGATAATATTGTCAAGAATACATGTAGTTAAAATAATGTTGTCAACACATGGAGGATTTGCTGTAAGATTCCTAAGATAAAATCTAAATGTTTGAACTAGAATCCCAAATGTTCATTCAACTAATCACCGAGCATGGAATAATCTGTAATTAAAGATTTTTTTCTTGATATTGTTTTTCACCTCTGATCCAGGATACGGTCTCATCAAATTTCATTTCAAAGGAAAGGCTTCATCCATGATTATTACATATGGTGCTACCTGCGTGTTACCAGGAAGTGGTCTGTCTTCAGGTATATCAAGCAGTCATTTGTCTAAAGCTTTTCCTAGCACGGAATCGGCAAAAACTCCACCATCACTATTTTTTCCGTATGAACCTATATCTACTGCTATAAATCTGTAGTTAGCATCAACTAATGGTAAAAGAATAACAGAAAATGTCTTCTTGTAATTAAAATACAGTGATCCACTGTTTGCTGGTGCTTCGGTCACTACATGTTTGCCATCTAAAGCGCCTAAACATTTGGGGAAATTTCACTGCATCCAAAATTCTTCCGCAGTTCGTTGCCAGTCATCTCTTTTTGGAGTCAGAAGTGCCTCTGAGAGCAATTTGCTATTGATTGCTTTACAGACTTCTTGTACAGTTTTCTGAACAGTGAAATGTCCAAGGTGACAGCTGAATGCAATTGTCCTATAGGAGTTGCCTGAAAAGTTGTTACATTAATTAAATGTTGGTTGCTATTAATTAATTATAGGCTGTAAGAATTCCCTGCAAACTCTGTCTAAGGTTTGGCCAGACGAAGAGCGAGTGAGCAAATAACAGCCTGGCAAGCTACAATCGCAACTATGAACAGTCTTGTTTTGGCATTCGGTTTGTGACATGGCATCATGGAAGTCACTTCACAATGCTCTACTAGTAGAAAATTCATTTGCAAAATATTGTTTTCTATTAAAGAAAAAGATATGTGGTGTTCACCCGATCAACCAATTAAGAAATGTTAATTAGATTAAAATTTCCTTACTAAATTTAGGCATAATTAGTAATGTAAATAAAAAAATAACTAAATTTCCGTTATACAAATTTATGCTTGCAGAGGGTTCTATCTATATGGAGGGGAGGAGGGTTAAATGAATAATAGGCAGGAGGGAGAATATACAATCAGTAATGAGATCATTTAATAACAATCACAAAGAAGTTACAAAGTAAATATGATATTAATTCAAAAGGTTATATAACAGTAAGGCAAACAAGGTTTGTAATTAGAAAATGGAAATAATTAAAAGAAATTACAAAAAGGCATTAAATTCCAAAGTAACAATGGCATTAATTTAATCAGTGGTGGATATCAATAAAGAGAACAATGGAGATTGATTAGAAAAAACATATTAGTAAGTTCACCATTGTCCGTAGCTTCAGTTTAAAATTTCCAACTGTTCTTTACAACTTGGAGTCGAGCGATGTCGTTCAGAAGATAGAACAGGTTTTAATTCAAAGCTTTCACGCTCAGCAACATTGCGTATGCGCTCGCATCAGTATGGCCACTTACATAAAGAACAATGTGTTCTATCTTATTTTGTTGCTCGCTCACCTGCACGCTCTTTGGTCTGGTCGTATCCTAAACCATAGCATATTACTAATTAAAATGGGATAACTGTATTGCCAGTCAATTTATGGTAAGTGTTCATATAAAATTGAAACTTTCATCTTTGCAGGCAGAAAAAGTAATGATCGATGGGAATCTTTGAGGGCACAATACAGAAAAAGCCTCATGAAAAAAACTAAGTGTGGTCAAGCAGCATCCAATACTTGGAGATGGAAATATGAGCAACAGCTTAACTTCCTGCAGGAATTTATGAAGTATAGACATCGGTGCAGTGTGATGAGGATGACGAAGTGGGCGATTATGGCGAAAAGTTAGATGAGAATCTCATTCCCAGAACCAGCGACACATGAATGTACACCGGTGGTTGAAGGAGTCTCTAATCAGCCAGCTTGCAATCACAAACAACCTGTTGCTCAAGGTCCAAGGAAACAGCGTCAACCATGCTGATGAAGTATATTTTAGAGAAAAAGGAAGAAGAGCACCCCTTAGACAAGTTCTTTTTGTTAATGTCATCCAGCGCGAAAAATTTTTCCCTGGCTGACTAACCTCATATTCGAAACGGTGTTCTCCTTAGTAAGCGAGATGGAAGCAAAGTATCTTAACCTTCATTCATCTCATTCATTTTAAACGCCACCACCTGTCCAACCCCTGTACCATTCGCTTTCACCCACTACCTCACAGTAGGTATTCTTCAGCCTCTAGTGCCCAATCTCATTCATTCTCATCATCATCATTTGCCCAACCTCAGAAGCCTTCGCCTACACCTTCACCAACTACTTCACAGTATCCATCAGCCTCTAATACCAAATCTCATTCATTCTCATCATCATCATTTGCCCAACCTCAGAAGCCTTCACCTACACCTTCACTAACTACTTCACAGTATCCATCAGCCTCTAATACCAAATCTCATTCATTTTCAACATCATCATTTGCCCAACCTCAGAAGCCTTCACCTACACCTTCACTCACAACTTCACAGTATGATTTGGCCTCGAGTGCCCAAAATCAAATACTGGGTTTAAGCACTCCTCAATATGATTATCCTTGATCATATGATCCTTCATTTTTAATATATTATTTTCATATAAAATATAATTACAGAGGTTTTGTTTGAATAAAGAAAATTTAAAAATAAAGGTGCATTATTATTCAGTCCCACTCACCTTAAACATACAGCCAATTTCTCCCTTGGAGTGATAGCTTCTCCAAATGATGTATTTTGTTTCTTCAGAATTTCCTCTATTTTTGATGATCAAACTTCAAATGTGCCTATGGGCATGCGAAAATACTGAAGAAATTTTGTCAGGGCGGAATTTATATTGGTTAGGGGCATTGCCCTTCACAGGATATAGCACCCTGTAGCACAGGCATAGTCAATGTTTCCCAAGTGAGGCATTCATCTACATGGATTCCATGGAATTTGGTGACATGTTGCAACAAGTGTTGAGTCAGCAATTTTGAACCAGGGTGTTGATGTATTTTTTTTTAGGTGGATGAAATTGCATAACAGCTTATTTGTTTTTATTAATGGAAACATTGTTGATATTACTCCAGTTCACCATTTTGTCAATTTCTTTCTGAATAATATGGTTTGAGTTCTGTGGTAATTTAAGCAGTTCATTAGTATCATCTTCATAAATGAAGATTTTCCAGCCAACCCTTATGATTTGGTCTAGTAGCTGCACACGCATGTTTTTTTTAATATAAAATATTCATAAGGCCTACAGATGAGAAAAAACTGTCAAAATATACATGATGATTCAACCCAAGAAAATTTTCTAGTAAGTTCATAACAACTTGGTTACCAAGAGAAATGTCTTTATTTCTAATCTCTTTTTTTCCTACATAAACACTTCCTTGAAATACATAGCCATGAGGACTAGCAAGAACTCAAATTTTGAAGCTTCATTTTGTCGACTTATTTTTCATGTACTGTTTTATATGGTGACATCCTTTGAATGCGACCATTGCTTCACCAATTGCTAGCTCCCTACCTGCTCTATACTTCTCATGAAATGTGTCCATTATATCTAGAACTGGCCTAACTTTATGGAAAATATCATAACCTTCATCCCCTTGCTTCTTTTCCTAAGTAATGTCACTCACATAGAATACTTTGGAATAGACTTATACCTATTAAAAGTCATACAATTATGCACAATTGGGCAATCAATATAAGGGCTATGCCAATAATCCCTGTTTTATGACAAATCGAATAGTCCCATATAAATTAACACTCCTAAATATGCCTTTAGTTCTTCTATTGTAATATCAACCCTCCCTGAATTACTTTGTTTGAATTGGGCGTATTTATTGGTGTTATCTGTGATCTTTTGAAAAAAATCCTCACCACCTAACATATATCAGGTAAGAAAATTCATTCACACCAGAAGGTAAATCATGAAGAGGACCACAACCCACCGAGCCCTTCATAATGCTTTGTATCTTTCCAGTCAGTAAGATTCACGTGGAGTGATTCACCTGATTGAAGATCTCTCTCAGTAAGAAACTGCGTACTATCATCCTCGGAATCATTTTCACCTGGAACTTCCATCAACTCTGAGTCACTCGGACTATCAAAACCACTGGAATAAATTTCTTTATTCAGTTCTTCTGTAATAGCATCCTCACTCAACTCAGCCATGGTCACAACTGAGGGCTATGGTCGAAAAACTAATTTTTCCAGCCCTTGTCATATTAGTGCGCGAGAGAAGGTTTGCTTACGAATGGCATGCCAGTTCTATTACAGAGTAAAAGCTCATACACCCCAGATGATGACTGCCCTTTAGCCATCTCATTCATCTTAGCCATGGTCATGGCCAAGTGATGTCATCGGAAAAAAATTTAGAGCACTCAGCATATTGGTGCGTAAGGATTAGGTTTGCTTACAAACGGCATACCACCTCAGTCACAGAAGAAAATCTCATATGCCCGCGATGATGATGGAGATGATGATGACGTATTATCTGGCTCATATATAACGTCTTCGCTGCTTCATTCACCAGTTGAACCAAGGGGCAGTGTTTAGAAAATTTTTTTTTTCGGAGTGTTTATAAGAGTGGGGAACAAATATATGAGAGGAAGGAAGTGTATATAGTGAGAAGAAGCAGGCCCAACATGAAGACATTCATAGCATACCAGAAGAGAAAAAAATAAATCATCTTTTCTGCGGGCGCTTACGGGTGTCTCATGCCGAAGGGTCACTTTAGGTTCGGAGGCTTTCGGACGCTTCATGCCAGAAAGGGTTAAATGAGAGAGAGGGGAAAGGAGACAGAGCTTTATATCACCTTTGAAAAGGGAACAGCCAAGTTTTTTTGTACTTATTTTGTCTAGAATTGAGTCAATCTCTTTCTCATCTGTAGGATGTAGGAAGATAAGAGTTTCTGTATGAACAGGGAAGAGGACATGATTTTGCAGTAGGCAGATTTTTAGATGAGAGACTGACCAAGTTGAGGAAATATTTGTTGAAGCAGTTAGCAATTAGTGTTGGGTCTGTTATTAGAGTGTTTTCATTGGATATAGCATCTATGGTAGTGTGTCTTTTTGAAGGAATGGAGTTGTTGATAATTTTCCAGACAACTTTGCTTTTATCACTGGATCTGTCGATTACATTGATATTATGTCCCCTTTTGGTCTCTGTGATGAGTTTAGAGTAGTGTTTCTTGCATTTTAGATAGTGGCTTTTATCAATGTCTGATTTTGATGCTTGCGTTTGATTGTAAAGTTGTCTTAGCTGATCAGAGAGGGTGATAATTTCGGGAGTTATCCACTGATTGGTCATGTTGTTTCTCCTATCAACATACCTTTTTAAAGGAAAACAATGGCTGAAGTGATGTAAAAATATTTTAAGGAAGTTATTAAATTTATCTTCGAAAGAGACAGAGTTGAAAACTTTATCCCAGCTCTCACACTGGAGAAGGGAAATAAAATTAGCCTGAGCATTATAAGAAAGACACCATTTCAAACGGTAATTATTATGCTGGATTTTAGGTATGATGGTAAGAGTGAATTCAGAAATTTGGGCTGTATGATCAGAGAGACAGGTGTTGGGTACATAGCTTTTGTTTGCTTTTACACTAGACAATATGTTGTCGATGGTTGTGGCAGAATTGTTAGTAATTCTAGTATGCTGATGTATAGAATGAGACATATTATACCCTAGGAAAATATCAAGAAGTTGTAATTTCATATTATTGTTGGTGCTGAGATCCACATTAAAGTCCCCACACACACTCATAGTATTTGTGTCTTTACCTGATATGTCCAAGGCACTTATTAGCTTATCAGTGGAGGTAGAGAAATTGCCATTGGGGGATCTATACACACAAAGAATAGGTACACAGACTTTATCCAGGGTTAATACAGTTCCACAGCATTCAAAGTCAATTTCAGTGCATAGATATTCAGGAATTTTTAAATCACGTGTCTTTAAATCGTTTCTTACACAAAGTATCACACCACCATTTTTTGCAATATATCTACAAAAACAACTTGCAATGAAGTAACAATTAATTTTAGGACTGGGTAACTCACTTGGTCGAAGCCAGTGTTCGGAGATGCAAAGAATCTCGGCGTTAAGGGAAGAAATAAATACCCTAAATTCCCAAGTATAACGCGCACTCATGCATAACGCGCAGGCCAACCTTCGGCTGTTTTCCGCATATCTCCAAAATTTCTAGTATAACGCGCACTTGTGTATTACGCGCAAGACACCCGCAGAACATGGGATCGTTGAGCTTAGCGTTTTTTTAAAGAATGATACACTTTTAGCGCCCTTCCCCAACTCTCCTGTGCGAAGGAGAACATTTGGGGAAAACCCCTGGATACCGATTTTTCCCATTCTTATTTCCGATACAATGACCACTCGAGGGTCAAAGAAAACTGGTTGGGGAGTGAGGTGTAAGGAAGTGGTGAGGGTGTCATGAGATGTATTGGAATGGTGGGGGTGGGTAGAGGTGCACAAAACAAAAGAAGGACCAGACCTCAAGTGTGGTACGACAGGGGGCAAGAGAAAGCTAGCATAAACAGCCAGAGAATCTGAGTGTGGGAACGAATGTGGAGGGCACACATTGTTGACTCACAGACAGAGAGACGACCTGTAATCTTCATCGCCCATTCATTTGTGGTTTGCAGTCTGGCTGTAACGTTTTGATCAACGAGGTAGGGCACTGAAAGTACGGAGTTTCGTTCCTCTTTGACAGAAACCAGGTGAGGTATTTTCAAGGATATTTTGTTTTCCTTAAAAACATAGACATTATTTTTACTGAAACTTGTTGACTTTGTCATTTATGGAGTGTTACCTATTTAATTTTTCTTTACCTGACTAAGAAACGGTACGGTTTCTGTATGGTATTTCTTGATTTGGTAATGCACAGTTATTGAACCTAATGAAAAAATATTAATATTTTTTTATTTTTTAAATTGTAGACCCACCGTTGGACCATAACCCTATTTAAAAATGCCAAAAAGAAGGAAATCTTACATGGCGCAGAAAAAGTTAGAAATGTGAATTATGCCGAGATTCACGGTAATCGGTCAGTGGCCCGTTTCTTCGAAGTGGGCGAATCCAGCATTCGCGAGTGGCGGTCCCAAAACAATTAGTTGAGTGTTCTACCTGTGGCAAAAAGGGCACGAAGGAAACGAAAGGAGTTTTGGCCAGATCTGGAGCAAGAATTGAAGGACTGGGTCTGTGCGCAAAGGAGTGAAGGAAGAGGAGTTTCAACTGTGTCACTTAAATGCAAAGCAATACAAATAGCTCGCGAGAAAAATATTGATAATTTTAAAGGCAGTAATTGCTGGTGTTATCATTTTATGAAGCGAAATAGTTTAACAGTACGAGCAATTACATCTACCGGACAAAAGTTACCAGAAGATTGGAAGGTGAAAGTGGAAGAGTTTAATTTGTTTGTTGGGCAGGAAAAGAAGGGCGTTGAACCAAGTCAGATAGGGAACATGGATGAGGTACCTATGAGTTTCGTCATGCCATCCAAATTTGCAGTTGACGTTAAAGACACCCAAGACATAAAAATATGCACTGCTGGAGCTAAAAAATGCTGCTTTACTGTTGTGCTAACAGTGACGGCTGATGGAGAAAAGCTTCCCCCAACGGTAATTTTCAAGCGGAAAACCATTCCTAAATAGGAATTTCCTAAAGGTATTGTTGTGTGCGTAAACCCAAAAGGCTGGATGAATTGCGATATGTTGCGAATGTGGTTAACTGAGGTATGGGGAAAAAGGAAGGGCTCATTTTTTAAACCAAAATCGCTGCTTGCATTGGATTCAGCTAGGTAAATGATTCGAAAATATTATTGAAAAAATATTCCAAGATTGCAGTTATTCCTGCAGGTCTAACAAAAAAGCAAAAAAGCTGCAACCACTGGACATCTCCGTAAATAGATCATTCAAATCGAAAAGACGGAGGCACTGGGAAAAATGCATGGTAGATGGTTTCCACTCCTATACAAAGTCTGGAAGGAGGCAGCGAGCGAGCTTCTTATGCTGAAATTTGCAAATGGATTGTGAAAAGTTGGGCCGATGTAACCCGTGAATGTATAATTAATGGTTTCAGGGTATCGGGAATTTATTCCCCTGATGTTGATGGGGGGATGGAGGGTATTGTGATTCATCATCTGATGAAAGCGATAATTTTTCGCTTGAAAATTTTCCGGACTCATTGGTTAAGAACTTGAATGATTACGATATAAATTGTGACTGAATCAGAAGATTTTTATGGTTATGTTAATTAATAATCGAGTGGGAATAAAAGTTTATGAAGAATTTGTGATTTATTTATTTATATATGTGAATGTGTTTTGTTTTGGAATTCGTTATCTTATTTAAAAAGGCATTGCGTACATTTTTTTCAACTAATAACTTCGAATCTGCCTTAATTTGTCTTAGGTTGAATAATAATTAGGTAACTGAAATTCGATTTTGTATCTGTAATGATTGAAATGCATGGTAATTTATGCCAGAAAATTTGTTTTTATCAACGGAACAAAAAGAAAGAAGTTTTGAAAGATTTCAGCCATTTAGTGATTTCACGAAGTTAGTATTTGAACGCTTTAAGGCATTTTATTTTATAAAGCTGTACTTCTTATGCATAACGCGCACTAGTACGTCTTATGTATAACGCGCACTAAATAATTCCGAAAATTTGACAAAAAAACCTTGTATAACGCGCGCGTTATACTTGGGAATTTAGGGTACTTCAAATTCGTCGATCTTTCTACGCAAGCACTGTATATTGACATGTAATACTTTCAAATCGGAAACGGTTAGTCATACCCGATTCTTCTTCATTGAGATTCCCGTTTGTGAGCTGGTATTTACGCGAGCAGCATCATTATTGGATGTGTCTAACTCCGGGACAGTATCTATCGCAAGGTCAGGGGAACCTACACTTGCTAAGACACCAGTAGTACTCTTTCTAAAGAAAAATCTGCTCAGGGTTACATTGCGAGGCCAGTTAGACGGATCTGATAGTCTTTAGATTTTTCGAATCGGACGACACTCGGAAGGACGTTTCGCGTTAAGTTTCTCAACTTCCACATCACATGCTAAGTTGTTTCCACATAATTATGGAGATCAGATTCTGAAGTGCTTACATCTAATCTCCAAACATGCAGATGAATTTTTCGAACAGCACTAGTTAGTGAGGAAACTGAAGAATTGGTACCGGTACCGATTATGAGTTGGCGTTTACGACGTTTGTTTTCTACCATCGGGTTCTGGCAATGGGGAGAACTTAGCGGTGATATTTTGTTTGGGTTCCTCACGAATCACATCACTAAATATCTTTCAGGCTTCGTTTTCCTTAGTCACTACAGAACAATCCTAATCCTGGCTCGTCACGTGTTGTTTACATATTCTCATATTTTTATCTTCTTATTTTATCATACCCTTATTTCTAATATATTTTTGTTACCTATCTTATTACCTATATCTGTATAAGTTAGTGTTAAAAGACCTAATTATTTTCGATTTCTAATGCATATATTTTCTATTTTATATGGAGCACATTTTTACTTTCTCCATATACGAAGAGAAAGTATTGTTTTCATGAAAAAAATCGAATTCAAGATTTCAACGGAAATACATGTTTTAAGGTCCTCTGAACACGTTTTGACTATTTTCTCGATGATGTCTGTGTGTCTGTCCGTCTGTATGTGATAGATTTTTGTGGGTGCTCTAACTCGAAAACTATTAATCAGATCATCGCCAAATTTTATATTTAACATTTTTTCAAAAGTTATAAGATCTGAATAGTTTTTGGTAAAAAACGGTCTATCAGAAGTGGGTGTTTACTCTTGTCACTTATCCGTTATTTTGAAATAGTTGCTTTAATATTTGATAAATGTAAAAATGTATTGGAATAAAAGTTGTAGAAAATTTTATTTTCTACAACCCTTGTTTGATACATTTTTCCATATAATGGATTGTTTAAGAGATATCATATATTTTTAGCTGCCACCACCACGCCACCTACCGAAGACTATTGTTAACAATTGACGCTTAGTTACGTCTTAGTAACGCTCCTTTTTCTTTTCTTAATTGTCAACCGGAAGTAAATATTGACAACGATCCCAGAGCTAACAACATGTAATTTGCCATATAAATATGGAGAAAGTCGTGTGTTGCCTACATCACTTTATTTTCTAAGTAAGGCAGATGTACTAAGCAGGGCCCACCTAATTTTTGGCGATTTTTAGGCTGGTTTTCTAAGGCAACATAAGCCTTATGAAATGGCCCTGTTTGTATGTATGTGTCCCCTACTAATGTCAGAAAGAGATTTTGTATTGTTTTTAGTACCTATTTTAAACCTGATAATGTTCTATTAATTTGCCTTTTCAATTTCCTCTATCATTGATAAACTATGACATGCGAGTAGTATTTATGGTATGAGAATTCCTTGGAATGAATGACACATACTGAAACATTTCCTGTCAATATAAGTAATCAATTCGGGACGTCAACTTTGGGAAAACAGCCTGCATTAATTCTGGTTTGGACTTATTGTTGTAATTATTTTTATTATCGTAGTAATATGATATCACTTGTTCATTTTTATACTTTAATAAAAACATTATTCGATAAAACCTTTTCGCTACAAAACCTGTAGTAATACTTTTTTGAACTATCGTCAAGTGGGACTAATCAAAAACAAATGTCCCTAATAAATCCCAGGGCGTATTTAAAAAAATATCCATCGTATAAAAATGGCTTGAACGAAATGAATTGAGAAAGCGATTTAAATAATTTTTTGTGCTATATAATAAGTAGTATATAGATGCAAGAGGCATATTTTGAAGGTGTATAGTGCGGAAAATGCTAAAAGAAATAGAGAAAATTTACATGTTCAGAGTCGGTAATAGTAACAATATATTTGCTCCTAAAGTAAAAAACTAAAAATATTGTTTATAAAGAAGTTTGGGAGAATACAATCAGAATTTGAAGGTTTTTGTTAAAAGAATTGGCACGATTGGCACTATCGCGTAATGCATACGAGCGGTGAGATTTGCAACAACGGCGCCGTGAGTTGCCAGAAATGGAACTAAGTGAAGTTTGCTTTGCTTCGAGATCCGTAACTCCGCTGGCATCCTGGCATGGAGCATGGAGACGTTCTAGGCCAGGGGTGGGCAAACTGCGGCCAGCGAGGGCATTTTATGTGGTCCGCGATGCCATTATGAAAGCGAACCGTAATATAAAATAGAGATAATTTCACATTTTTAGTTTAAATTAATGCCGGAAAACCTTCTCCAGTGATGTTATGGGGATAACATATTATTTATTATTGATTTTCACTAACAGGATTGTTATGTATGTGCCTTGGCAATGACAAACCGAGATCGTTGGTTCAACAATGGCTGTATTTACTTCTTATGACACACAATACCTATGCCAGGGATATGCGACCGCACTCCCGGATGGTCACGTTACAACTGCTTGCTCACCGATAATCAAGAACATGGCAAAGTGGCAAAAAACAAACAAACATCGCCGCGCAACACAAGCAAACAAAACATGAAATGCGGCCCTATACATTTTTAGACAGTTTTTTAAGGTCTGCACCACCCTTTCTGCTTGGCCATTTGATGCAGGGTGATAAGGTGCAGCTTTAAGATGGGTAATGCAATTCTTTCTGACAAAACTAAGAAATTCATCTGACCTGAAGGCTGGTCCATTGTCAGTTACCAGCTGGTCAGGAATGCCATGGGTGGCAAACCATCTTCTAAGGCAATTGATGGTGGTTAAGGAGCTCATGGACCCTTTTGTCTCCTCGACTTCTATCCATTTTGAGTATGCATCCACCAGCACTAGAAATGTATGGCCATGGGTTGGTCCTGCAAAATCAAGGTGAAGGCGCGACCATGGCTTTTCTGGAACACTCCAAGGGATGACAGGTGCCCTCCTTGGATCTGGCCGCGTCTCACAGCACCTAGGGCAAGACAATACCAACTCTTCAATGTCCTTATCAAGGCCAGGCCACCAGACATAACTCCGTGCCAATGCCTTAGTGCGGACGACTCCCTGATGCACCTTATGTAGAAGCTGCATCACATTCCCTCTCAGCTTCTCTGGGATAACGACCCTGCTACCCCGGAGGACGCATCCCTTATGCACCGTGAAAGTGCCTGCTGGCTCTCTGAAGAAAAGCTTTGCCTCCTTGGATCTGGAGGCACCACTCCACCCTCGAAGTAGCCCCTCTCGCACCTCTGCCAACAGTTTGTCCTCACTGGTGGCTTCTGCTACAGCCCCAGCTGTCAATGGTGAGTCCAAAGGAGCTTCTTCTAGGAGCATCACACCTGCTGGCTCAAGGAAAATTGTCTCAGCATCCACCTCCTTGCAGTCTAATGGAAGGCAACTGAAAAAATCTGCATTTGCATGCTGCTTCCCTGGGCGGTATGACAATTTAAAATCATAATTAGATAGAATTAAGGACCAGCGAAGCATCCGTGGAGACAAGACATGTGATATGGGCTTTCCTGGCTTAAAAATTCCTAACAGTTCAAACGTGGCTGAGAATTAACCACACAACCGATGACAACAGGGTGAAACATGGACGAAATAAACAGTATGATGATAATCAAGTAGCTAATTGGAAATATTTTAAGAAAGGTAAATAAATAATTTCAATAAAATACTTTTTGTTTTTATTTTTCACTATGAAAGGGCGGTAAGGTGAGGGAGAACCGGTTGCTAAAATTTCTGAATCCCACCACTGGATATTACCAAAGAATCTTTGCTAAAATTTCATATATTGTATTAATACAGTATTAGAAGGTTGAATGATTAACACTTAAATATAATTTTATTACCAACATTGAATCAGAAACCCGATCTTTGAATCGAGTAAAATAACTTGCAACTTGAAACTACTTAAAGTGTTTCTGTATACTCTGCATTATTTGTTCTTAACCTTAAACGCGAGCATCGCCGGTTATTTTGCTAGTTTTAAATAAATGTTTGAAATGTTTTGTTTTTATTGTTTGCAGATATAGGAACTTAACATTCATAGTATTTTTGGTATTTTAGTAGAATATTTGCTACATACAAGAATATTTTGGTGACTTTTATAGTGAATTTTATTGAAAAAAACCTAGTAGAATTCTGGTAGAATCGCGCAACTCATCTAATGACAGTGCTTAAATGAAAGTTGGCAACACCGATTTTCAAGTTAAATTTTTTAAAACAAAAAGTGAACAGCGAATATCGTACAAAGTACGCGGGAATATCTTCGTTGCATAGATTTTGAAGATAAATATTCGTTGGCATGTGGAGTGTCGGATCTGTGAGATTTTTTAAATAATAATATGGCTTCTTTATCTCAAATGTCTAACGGCTGGATTTCAATCTTAAAAAATGGAGAAATTTCTAAAGTATTAGCAGATGTCGTGGTAAGTGGCATTGTAAATGATTTATGCTGTAATTTTCATATATTTGTCATAAAGTGTTGCACCATCTTTCTCACTGTATGATCGCGCGATCTTCAGACCCATATTAAACTTTAGATTTATTAATCGTTAGGTTTCAAAACTTAATTTTTATGACAAATACTTTTGTATCTTTGCCTCAGTGTTGTAAAACTGATTCTCGTGTTTATTTAGGTTGTTTTTGTCTGAGGCTTTTGGTAGTTTTATGTATATTTTTTCTAGCGAAAGTAATTTGGGATTTTATTTTTTATATTTTAATTTATTAAGCTACTAAATTAATTGCATGTTATTATCGTCACACTCGTGTTATATTGAATTCTCATTTGGTAAATGTACATCTAATTTTTCGAAATATGAATTAGATTTTCGTTAATTTTATTGACTTGGTTCTTCTCGCTAAATCCTTTGTTTATTTACTGTTTGAGTCGACTTCAGGTCATAGATTATATTTTATATTCAGTTTTTTTTATTCCCTCCGCCGTATTGACCAAATGTATATATTAGCTATTGAAAATATCTTATGGATTCAATTTCCTAGTCTCATTTTCAGACCACATCTGAATGATAGTAATATCGGTAACTTGTTTTACTTGCTTTTTAATTCGTAAACATTAGAAACATCGATTGTAGAGTTGTTTGTTTGAAATCGCCGAATCCATTTGTATAATTCGCAATTATTTTCCAATCCTAATAAATGACTCGTAGCCATAATATTTTTATAGTGGTTATGCATTTGTTCATTCTAAATAATTCTACGAATATGTCATTTATTAATTATATTTGTAGTGTTTGAGAAGGAATCCAATTGTGGCTCATGCTCAAAGAATATCCACCCGGCAAGTGGAAAACCCGGGTTCGAATCCCAGTCATAGTAGAATTTTTTTTATTTCAAAATTATTCCCAACTCTAAAAAGATAAATATTTCTAAGTAATGCAAAATGATATATCAGATTCATTGTCAAGGAAATATAGAGTTTGTGATTTAGCAATTTATTTTCTTGTTTCATACAGTGGGGATGTGAAATTAGAATGTAATTGAAAGCCCTGCCCTCAGCAGTAAAATATGTATGAAAGAAATGTAAATCGAAGAAATGCACCAAATATGGAACTAATGGCAAATGAACCTGAGACTTGTCTCCTCGTTGAGACAGCAGTTATAGTAGAACAGACAAACAAATAGACAGAGTGCACAGAGACTCAACAGGAAAGACTGCGCAAATGCAAATTGCACACCTCTGGGAGACTCCCTGTACATTTTAAAGATTTTTATTTGACATTTTCTTCATCGTTTTATGTTTTCCATATGTATGCTAAATTTCATTTTGATTGGATAAGAATTAGAAATTAATGCAATACGCTAACACAAATTGCGCAGGAACTATAAGGGTGGTGATCTAGAAAAACTATAGGCAGTCGACTCTTGAGTTATTTGAACATGCACACCAATGTGTGGTGGAAATAAAAAAACCGAGACCAGTTATCGTAGCACAAACAGACAAAGTGCAATGGGACTCAACAGGAGAGGCCTCGCTTTGCTCGGCCAATAATATTTTACGAGATGTGAATGAAAGTTCATTTTTTGTCACCAGTAATGTGGCACTCCTGATTAGACTGTTAACCATTTATATGATTTCATGAATTTCCTTGGAGTAGTTTCGGAGATGAAACATGTAGGCCGTCGGAGGAGACGTGCCCATAAGGCATTCCACTACTATTGCTTCGCTGCTAAAGAATTCCTATAAAGCATGTGTGAAGAACCAACCAATGTGAGCATAGAAACAAAAGTGGAGGAAGAAACAATTAGTCCACAAAAAGTAATCAATCTACTGTATCTATGGAAAGGGATTAGGAGAAAAAAGTAGTAACTAGTCTGTTGTATCTATGGAGGTTTTTTGAGGAATTGGGGGAAGGAAAAAATTACTATGCCATATTATTTAATCTCTTGTATCTATGGTTGAGATTGAGGGTTTGGGGGAAGGGGTAGGTACTTCGCGATGGATAAAAGCACAGAGTGGAAAGGGAAGACATTGACAAGTGTATGTTGTGTGGACTTTGTTATTATGTACATTATTTTTCCTTTCTTTAATTTTTTTTAAAGAATAGTCTGATTTTTAAACATAAAAATGATATTACTTGTATCACAAGAAATCCTCAGTAATGATTATAGATAGTTTTTTTTTCTGATGATATGCAGCAGTATGCAGTACTGGCATCTTTAAAAGAAATTGAAAAATACTTTCAATTAAAATAAAATAAGCCATGACAGCAGTTTTGGAAAAACGTTTTCCTGGAAAAATGTTTAAACAGTATTAAAAAATTAGTTATTCGATAGTTTTTTCTTCACACCTTATAGGAGTCCATCAAATAAGGCTACTGGTACCTTTTTCCTAGGATAAAGCACGAGATATAAATAAATTATTAATGAAAGTTAATAAGTAACATTTTTACAGAATTATTTTATGGACAAATTTCTCTTAACAATTGGTTTACATTGCAATTCGGAAATTATAAATATATTTAATGTTGTAAATATGATTTTCTTTCAGTTTATTGAAGAAGTTATGAATGGAGCAAATGAAGCAATAGCACTCAATGCTCTTTGTATACTCTCATCAAAGATATATAAACTTAGAAATTGCCCTAATGAGGTTATTGTGAATTCTACAAAAAAAGATATATTTAAACTTGCTGAATTGTGTTGCATTGCATGTCAAAACATAAAGATTTCTGAGAGCCAGACAAACAAATTTCTAGTTGCTCTCTATCACATCATTGGTAACTTCATAGATGAGGTATTTTTCACCTTCTCCTTTATTATAGAATGGTTTTCTCTTTTTCTGGATTTCTGAATCATTTTGTAATAACGTATTTTCTTTTTAGGGTTCTTATGATTTGGCATTGTTATTAAAAAAATATATTTTTATTGCTGCCTACAGTGAGAAATATAAACACAAAGATGACAAAATTGTTACTCTCCTTCGAAATCTTTACTTGAAGTTTTGGAATGGTAGCATTCTACATGAGAAAAATAATAGTGAAGAGGTTGCAGGAATGACACTTGATCTGAGAATTGCTGCCATTGAAATCTTGTGTCAAACTAGTCTAAATTCCTTACCAACTGTATCAGAGCGTTCAATCATAACACTACAAAAATATCTGCTTAAAACTAAGGATAATTTCTCAGAGGAAAAGGTTTTTAAATTTTGTGGCAATATACTTGATGTTATGACTGTAATGGTGGATGATTTATTAAAACTGGAAACCAACATAGAAAAATCATGCAACATTTTTGATGTGAAAGATTGGTCAGTCCTTGTTTTTAAACCATTTTGTGAGGTTTTCACAGAAGTGTTACGAGTTTATAATTTGTTTGGAAAAGGAATTGAGGGTTTGGAATTGTTTAATAAACATTGTGGAAAACTTAGTGGTTATGAGAAGTCGAGAATAAATTTTTGTGGATTTTTAAACATATTACAAGATATATTCTCAAAAGTTATCAACACTTTTGAGAAAAAATTACATTGTGATCCTTCATTAAAACACTTCAATACTATTTATGATCAGTTATGCCAATTTCAAAATTCCTGTGATGTGACTGTGGAGATTCCATTTAAATCATCTTTTATCACACCCACTGTGTCTGTCTGTAGAGCCCTTGTAGATATCATCCCAAAACAGAATTGGTTGAGCAAGTCTCAGTTAAGAGATGATGACAGAGATGGACTTTTACAATTGCTTAAATTCAGTGCAGAGCTTAATTTTGGGTTTGAAAATGATTTTTCAACATCTTTGAAAGCAGTTGCACTATCTATTACATTTATTCTTCAAGGTCTAAATGAGTGTTCCGAGAAAGATAATTTGGACCATTCAAATAATTTTATTATAAAGGCTATAGAAGCATTAAATTATGGTTTGAAAGTTGAAGAAAAGGCACCACTTGAACCTTCATACAGATGGAAAGTTGCTGTAAACATGTTTTGTAAGTACCTTTGTTAAACTTTCTTGTGAATGATTGATACTGCCATTTTATGATGAATCTATTCCTTTATTTCAGTTCAGAGTATTCATGGAGCAATGGAAGTGTTCATTAAAATGAACTGTTTTGAAACTTGTGAAATATTTATTGTTGAATACCATAAGTTAGTCCTAAAATGGCGGAAATTCCCAGAATTTGCAAACCTAAAGGTATTTATTATATTTAGCTCTTTTTATTTTACATAGAGCTTCAACTTACAGATAATATAAATAAAGTTGCAAGAATTTATTAATCTCTTGCTTAAATTGGTTGACTTGCATTTCTGATTAAAGTAGAACCCTGATTATCTAGAGTAATTGAGACCAATTCTGGTCTGGATAATAAAAAATCCAGATAATTGGACATTAAAAAATTGTATATATTACAAAGGAAATACATCTATTTCGAACATACACCAATACCTCATTTTACATCGGGATTAGGTTCCTGGAAAACAAGATTCAAACTTAAACTTCCCATATAAAATAAATGAAGTACTCTAGACCAGTGTTTCTCAACCAGTGGGCTGTGTCATACTGGTAGGACATTAAGGTTGTCTAGATGGGTGAAGTTTTGAAGATAATTATTATAAAACATTTTCCCAACAAAATTACTGCAATATTTGAGGTCTGTAAAATTTTCCATCATTGATTAATATAATACTGAAATAAGATTGACATCAAAATCCACTCCTTGGAAAAGGTGAGGTTTGTTAGGCATTCTTGACCAGCAAAACGGTAGTAGCAGAATGCCTTATGGACACGTCTTGTCCGTTGTATATCATTATTTTTATATCTTGAACCACTGGATGAATTTTAATTAAATATTAGTGATCCTTATTAAAATTCATCACCCAGAGGTGCGCAATGTGATTCCCTCCCCCTCCCACCAGCTCTTAGTGGGCTGAGCGAGGCCAGAGATCCTGCGGATTCCTTAGTTAAAAAATTTTATAAACCTGATAACTACCTCGGACTGCGTTTTTATTTTTAACCCAAAAAATACATTCCTTATAGCCTATCAAAAACATGTAATTGCACTTAGAAAAAATAACAACTACCTTTTGATTCAAATAGGCAATGCTGTAGCTGAAGCCGTAGTTTTCTTCAACATGCCATCTAATTATGCTATCTATAAAAGAAGTGCATAATCTGTGATAATAATGACAGGTAAAGAAGTAAATAATAAAAATATTCAAAAATAACTTATATTTGCACTCCCAAGTCAAAAATAAATTTTGATTTACTACACTTGATTTATAACTTTTGTAAAACTTATTTTGCTTTAAACCTTCTTACACTTTTAATTATCCTCCAACTTGAAAAAATTGAAGGGCTCGGTGGAATAATGTCCCATCCAAACTGCAAAATGGTTTGAGAAAAATGGAATTTTATTAGATTGCATTTTATACCAAATGTATGAAGCTTATATTAATGATGTTTAGCATGGGACTACCACACAAAATAAACTTCCTGCCTGCAAATGGCAATTGCAGTACATATCCTGCTTTGTGTTATTCTTACCAATACATGTAAAAAAAGATCAGAGTGAAATACAAAAAATATTGAAAATAAATACATGTATCCAAAAATTAATTACACAGTAATGTCGCAATCAATGTCTTCAATGCATGGACCATTATTTTTATAACTAGGGAGATGCTATTATCCAAGTCAAAATGTATCAAATTCTCGCATTAAAAATTGATCCGTTGATAGTTTCGACGCTTATTCAAAAATTGATGGCAGGTAAGCAAACTCATTCTTTTAGGCATTCGTAGTTTCAAGCCTTGAACTCCTACAATGATTCTAAGTAATTTTAATATGTGAATGATTATGTTCTACATTCAAATGTATTCCTTCTCGTAAATAAGGCAACGAATGTTGTTTACATTCGTTGCTGTGAAAATCATTTCCCTCTCCTTCCTTCTCTCTCTCACTCATATTAAAAACATTCAAAGCATGCTTTCATCCATAAGGCTTGAAATAACAATTGGATTTCGAGGTTTAACAATGTAATGGGTTGGCAAAGCTACATCCCATTAAAATGGCAAGATTTTCTCAAAATATGTGAATTAAACGTTTAACATGAAGAATTTCGAACTCTAGGCGGAAAAAGATGAACAGAATAAGAAACTTCATAATTATTTCTTTAAAATGGTGCAGATCCTCAGATCATAGGTTAAATCTTTCCAATTTTAATCTCAACAAGAAGAAAAGCCTACACGTCAAAATGTCGATTTTTACTTGTTATTTTATGAGAAATGGAAATGTCTTCCTTGAAGTTGAACCCAGGACATTTTTCAAGATTTTTTGTCATCTCCTTAAAATATGCAAGTTTAGTATTCCTGCGAAATTTTCAAAATATATCTCGATCTTATATTGAATTATTTGCATTTTTATAGCGTGACAGAGGGAGCCACAAAGAGACAGAAGTAGGCTTTTATAGATTTTTGATTATCTGATTTAAGTCCATTGTAAAATATCTGTTACACAGAAGGTATGAATTTCATGAGAACTTAATATCATCATATTTTGCGTTTGTTATCCTCCTGCCATCAGGGTATTTTGTGGGCAAGATTACATCATGGAAAACTACATTTTCCTTTTGCTTTTTTCAGGCTTATCACTTCCTCTGGAGCCATGTCACTGAAAGAAAATTTCAGACTCATCGCATGGCTGTGTTTAGTAAACTGAAACTGAGATGCTTTTCTCACATCCAGTTTTTCCTTGTCCACTGTCATGTTTTTCTTCGTGAATGTCTTATTCAAGTTTGTCAGATCTTGAAATCTTGTCTTAATCTTGATGACCGAGAATGGTTTCTCAACTCGACTTTTCCTTATGAGTTTAGCCCACTATCCAGGTTGTTAACTTCTTGGGTTTTCCTCTTAACTTTTTCAATAACACCAAAGTCAGCATCACACGGGAGAAATGTGTGGCCTGGCACAAGAAATTTGTTCAGTTTTCTCAAACCATCCACAATCAAGCATGTAAAGCCATAATCCCATTAGTAAAATTTTTGTTTTGGCCAACAAATGAATCACTATATACTGTATTGTCCCGAATATAATGCGTTTTTTCCAAAAAATGAAATTTAAAAGTAGCCCCCACATTATATTTGGGTACTAGTGATTTAAAAGATTGTAAAATTGTGTTTCGAAAAATCTCCGTACATTCCGCATGTCTGTTTACAAGATACTTGTTATATCGTAGACACAGGTGTACGTTACATTGTACTTGAAAAGCATCCGAGGCGAGAATAGACCAAGTTCAATTGGTGGCTGACTCCCTTGAGAGTCATTGAATTGAAGCTATAAGTGTGTCAGCATATTCTTTCTAACTACCTTAGTGAGTTTTTATCCATCTGTTATTTTAACAATGGGTGACAAAAAGGGTGTTGATCATGTTCCCCAGGTTAAGACGAATCCGACAAAGTTATCACATGAATTTTAAAATAGTCATAGCTAAATCAGTGTTGTTAAAATCCACCGGAAATGAGAAATCAAGGATAACTGTTAAGCTTACAGTCATGGCCGATGGGTGAAAACTGACTCCCTACGTAATTTTAAATTGTAAAAGGATGCCAAAGGTAAAGTTACCGTCAGGTGTAATCTTTTGAGCTCAGAAGGGATGAATGAATGAGGAACTTGTGTTAGATTGGTTGAAGGTTGTTTGCGGTCGCATTATATTCGAGGTCACTTTATATTCAGGACAATACTATCATTTTCCTTTTTCCAGCTCCCTCTGCAGTCAGAGCCACAGCTTTCAATAAACAGCTGGCTATTTCTTCAGCTCCCCAGGAAGCATTTGACTCAGGCCAAGCTCACGATTGCAGAATCATTGCTAGAGATTTAGATGCCAAAGTTGTATATCTACAGTTGTCATAGATAGAATACACATTCAGTTGACAGGTGAGGAGTTGGAAGTGCTTGCTGCAAGTCCATAGTAATCACCAAAGTATCACTGTCAGTTACTTGCTTGACTTCTTGTCTCTTTTTAGAGACTCATAAGCAGATTCAGCTTTTTGCAAATGCACTTCATATTCTGGTGGTTTCAGCTCCATTTGCTGTGCTTCATCAAAAACTTTACATGTGTCTGTGGAGGGCAACTTAAACCCAATATTAAATTCTGTATTGAAAATGTCACAGAAAATATGTTCCTTAACTTGTTCTAAATTATTGTCCTTACACTTTTGCAGATACTACTTATACATATCTGCTATAGAGTGAACAGTAGTTATGTATGATTTATTGAGGTTTGATCTTCGACAATAATGAGAAGTGTACCTGAGAAATGCTTAAATTGTCTGCTTTATGAACTTCTTGCTTTCTTCTGATATTGTGTGTGGTCTATTTTTATGTAAGCCAAGCTTGTCTTGTAGGAGGATTATTCAAGCCCTTGTCACATGAGAATTCCTTTTCATTTCAAGAGTCAAGAAGGTGTATATGGGCCAGTTCCCACTGTCGGAGAAGGGGGCAGGGGTGTCATCAGGTAAGGTGCAAATAGCCCTTACATTGTAGCAACTATTTAAGGAGACATTGTGGGCATGGCATGTGATGCAACTGGGAGGGGACGTCTGAGATTTATGATATTCCGGTGGCCATTCATACGGATGTTTAACCCTTTAATTGATCTTAAAATTCTCCTGTCCCAGGTGCAAAAAATTTTCGCTTGATTTTTTTTTTATTTTTCACTCAACATTTCTTTAAAACTTCAATTTTGTGTGAAAATCACAAAAGCACTCCAATACACAACCTCACACCACATTCCTTGCACAACGTCCTCACGAGTTTCCTTTTCCTTTCTCTATTTTCAGTGTGCATGCACACATGGCACTCTTGCTGAGGCTTGGCCCTCTTTTCAGTGGGCGGAAGGAACTCCAGGTAGTGTCGTAAAAATACGTCTTTTGCTATAAGTCAGTCTGGAGCCAAAGTGGTTCGAAGTGCTCAGCCAGGGTGACCTTGGGCAAGCATCCCATATTTTTTTTAGTATTTTAGAGACGACACCATAATAAATGTTTCAATGAAACTTTTTCGCCTGTTTTCATCAAATAAAAGAGTAGTCAAGCATCAAATCTAACAAAACGAAATTTCGTCCATCTGATCACACAAAACTGGCATCCACATGTTGGTCTTCCTCTTCATTGCCAATTAAATTATCTTTACAATCTTCCCAGAGGGCATCACTATCATTATCCTCTTCAATATTGGACAATAAAGTGTTTTCTTCTTCATCGCTAAGTTCATCTAAAACTTTGGCGATGTCTGGCAGCAATAAAGCACGTTTGTGCAGGAGGCTTCTCCCCAAGGTCAATGCACATCTTTCCTCTGACATTTCTGAAGGGTGACTAACGAAACAAAAGAAGATGAAAAGGACTTTGGGTAGTCGGTAGAACATCTGGTGTCACCCAAACAGAGAATGCTAAAATTAATCCCTCAAACAAGGGTGGAAAGGTCTAAATCATGAATAGACAATGGGAGCAGTTAAAGGGTTGCTGGTGAGGCCAACATAAAATGCGGGACATAGGTGAGGAGGTAAATGACGCTACGGGTGGTGCAGTTGCTAGTAGAGGTGATGGGATAGGAGATGCTGGTGGAGGGACTCAAGAAAGAAGATGAGGGTAGGTGGATAGGGCAAGTGAGGCAGCGAGGTTTGCTGCAGGGGTGAGACCTTAAGGCAAGAGGCGTGGTAGAAGTGGGAAGATCCTTCATTCACAAGAGATTTCTCAAATTGGGGGGCCGGCGGAAGAAGAGGAGTGGGGATTGGTGAAGAGGAACTGGTGGGAGATAGAGGTAAGAATTGGGCGGGCAGCTTGGAGGATTGTTTTGAGGACCTTGGATACCAGGATGGAAAAGTGTGGTTAGGGTATACATACATACATACATCACCACCGCCTAAAAAACTGGAAGTCAAAGAAGAAACTACAACTGAAAAAGCCAATAAAACTCCTACATATTTCTGTGGTGAAGTTGTAGAGCGGAATGTAAATAATTGGCCTAGCTACTGGAATTTGGAACAGATGATTGATTTTTCAAAAGTACGACTGGTTAGGTGCAAAGAACCAGAAACTTGGTTGCATTTTGTGTCAAAAGGTTGGGACACTTGGGGTAGAGAAAAAAATGGGAATGAAAATGTCCAAAGAGTGGGACAATTATGAAATCTCACCATACGGCGAATTGCGGAAACAACAATTAATGTCATAGAAAAAAATATTTATTCGACTGCAGACAGAGTTCAAGTCACAAAGCTGCTGTTAAGTTAGCAGCAGATCTGAAAAGAAAACATTAGAAAATATGCCTATGAAATTGCTATCTCGTGAAAAAGAAGTAACAGCCAGAGTATTTTGTACGGCATATAAAGTGGAAAAAAATAATCAGTCCTTAAGTAATTTTAAAGATGAAATTGATGGGCAATCTCTTAATGTTGTCGACATGGGTCGCATTCTTCACTAATGCCTGCATCATTATTGTCAATCACAGCCAAAGATATGAGAAATAACTTAGTTAAAAAGATTGTAAGTTATAATAGCAGGATCTCCTTAATCATTGATGAATCTACTACTCTGAGCAAGAAATCCACATTGATTCTATATGTATGAGTTTTTATCCCAGATTGCGGAACGAATGCACCAGTAAGTTTATTCCTTGATTTAATAGAGCTGGAAGATGTTACACCAGATGGAATTTTTAGGTATCAGTTAGGTTATAATGTTTTTTATTTTATTTAGCATTTATATACATATTCCGCAAAAGAATAGTATTTATTCAATTAAATAATTCCCTCCTGGAATTTGCTTGTTTTTAAAAAAAATGTTTTTATCTCTATCTATATAAAACTCAACCTGTCTGGCTGGGAGTCGGCTGTTTCCTTTAAATATTTCTCACTTGATATCTTCGGATCTACTAAGCCTAACGAGCTAAAATTTTCACAATCGTTAAACCCCCATGAGGTGGTCCCTAGAAAAATTAAACATCCTGGAAAAAGTTCCGGATTCGACTCTGGGAGAAAATTGTATTTTCCCATAAGTTTACATGGGATTTTTGATTTTTCAAGGTGCAAGGTTTTTTTCTTTCATTAATCAAAATACGTAAATATCGACCAATTTTCTCCATTTTTGCTTTATTCGACGGCTAAAATTATAAAATATCTTATTCTTGCAACGTTTAGATGTTATATGGAGGAATTTGTCAGAAATATGCATTTTATTGCTTTTTCGTACTCTTTCAGGGTGTTGCCAAGGCGTCCTGCATTGTTGCCTCTGATTGAATTAGCATCTATTAAACCTTCAAATAGACAAAAGAATTACGTTATTCGCTTCACACTTTTTATGAAGCATCAAAATTACTGTTATAGCAACGTCAAACATAATAGATTGCAACAATTAATTGCAAATAAGTTTGATTGTATGGTTCACCCATGTGTATTGCAGGCAGAAAATTTTGGATTTTTTTAAAAAGTGGTAACCCCCCGAGTGCACCAGTCCTTTTGAGTGTTACATTTGTGCCCACGTTGGGGAATAAATCCAGGCTAGATTTTTATTTTAGATTTTAGCCCATGTAACTAAACCATCCTAGCACCTTAAGGAAAAACAAGAAATATTGTTTACAAGGAAGTATTATAAACAAAAGGTAAAGTATGATGATATATTACTAATTTAGATTATTTTCAGACAGCCTCCGGTATCTGTGTTTTATTTCGTTCTCGGACTTCTTTTTCAGTTATGTTACTTTAACCTTCAACAAAATAAATACTGTGCCACTTTAATATCCCAGGCGAAGCAGGGTACATCTGCTAGTTTGAAATATTAATATTTCTATAGTAATCAGTGAAGTTTAAGCAATTGAACATTCTTTCTGGGCATCTAACTCTGGCCATTGCAGCAGCTTCAATACTGTATGTTAAAGGTTAACTGTACATTCACAGTCCAATTAGCAAATTATCTGCAAGTCAGTTCATGTCTGACAGTTCATGTAGATAAGATGTAGCAATTCTTCAATATAAATTAAGAGTTTGAACAATAAATGGTAATTAAGACATTTTTGACAGTTTGAGTATGTCACACCTTAACAATTTTAAGACATAAGCTTTTGCTCCCTTCTTATACTATTTAATGAGATTTTGCTGTAATAGAAATTATAATCATTATTAAGTATTTCATCATTGTGATTTACAGGCATTAAAAAATTTTGCCCAACCCTACTCGCCAAAGCAAAAATTCATTCACCATATCCCTAGCCTCAGAATAGAATTAATTATATACATTTCAGCCAAATTTTAATTTTCAATAAACGTCCTTGATTGAGTTAATTGCATTTTAATAAGTTTACACTCTGACTAACGAATGGACAACATAGCGTATTTCAGCTCTTTAGGTATTCCTTCTCATAAATAATGCAACAAACTATGAAAATCATTGCCCTCTCCCTCCATCTTTCTCTCCTTCCCATATTGAAAGCCTTCAAAAAACGCATAAACTCATAAGGATTGGAATAACAATGTGATTTCAAGGGTTAACAATGTAATTGGTAGGCAAGGTACATCCCGTTAAAATGGCAAGATTTTCTCAAAATGTGTGAATTAAACGTTTAACATGAAGGATTTAGAACTGTAGGCGAAAAACGATGAACAGAGTAAGAAACCTTGTAATTTTGTCTTTAAAATGGTCTAGATAGAAAGGTCATGAATCCATTTTTTCTAATTTTAATCTCAAAAAGAAGAAAAACCTGCATGTCAAAAAGTCAATTTTTATGTGTTAACTTATGGGGAATGCAAATCATCCCCTGGAGTCAAACCGTGGGTGTTTTTCGTAAATTTTCCTTCATCATAGCATTTTTATATCAGAGTAAATCATCACGGCCAAATTTCAAGTTTATATCTGCATATTTGATCGAGTTATTTGCATCTGAAGTTTTCCAGGAACCCAGGAATCTGACGTTTTTATATACCATATTTTACGGCATATAAGAAGCACCACAATTTTTTAGAAGATTTTTCAGGGAAAAAAGTATTTTGGTTCACCAAGGCATTTACGAATAGTCATGTCATATCCGGCAACATTTACAGAAAATATTCTGGCATGTGATAACATTTAAATATAACGTTTTAGATAAACTTCATTCGCAAAATAAATAGGTATGATCTAAAACAAATAATTTCTTCGAGACTTGTATAGCTAAATGTGCCCTGCATGAACTCGGCAGTCATTAATTAAAGCTGTCAGAGTGTGCCATACACGTCCCACGTATAGATACTTTTTATCGATAGTACTTACTTAAACTTAAGTTCAAGATGATATTTTAATATAATATAATAATAAATGGAATGCATATGTAATAACGATTATGCTCAACTAGTCCTTTTTCTTGTGCAACATTTTGTCTCGTACATAACGATTTTGTTGGATACAGCAATATCTAACTTCCTCTGTTCTGCTATCCATCACTTCCTCTTCTAGTTGTGGCCATTTAAGACCAACCCTACAAAGACTGTTTCTTTTATCCTGTCAGTTGCAGTTTTTTCTCGTTTTCTCCATTCACAGATAATTTTTTTCTGTGGGAGTTGGACCGAAATGACGTGCTGCTGCTCGGCTTCCATGTGTTTTTGCATATTGAATCACCTGAAGCTTATAACTAATAGCATAGGCATATCTTTTCACTTTTGTAGCTATTGTGGTCTCAGTACATATAAAACCATTCCCTCAATTTGAGCAGAGTGTTCTCTTAGGAAATACGAGTGGCGTTCCAATTTCAATCCATCTCTGTCATTACTCCCTTACTCCGTATTCCGTTATCTCTGATTAATTTTGAAGCTGATCTGAATACTATTAAATATATTGTAGTCGCAAATGGCTATCCCACAATCTTAATAGATAAACTACTTCTCAGGAAACAACAAATTAGCCATTGATAAAATATTTTTTCCCTCTCCTCTCAGAGCAACTACAAATAAACCGCGATGGTGTAGGTTATCCTTCATAGGCAGCCCTAGCTACAAAATAAGCAAGTCATTCCCTTCTGACAAATTAATACTGGCTTTCTACAATACACATAACTTAGGGAAATATATATGTAACCGCAAAAATAAAATTGATAAACTTTTAAAATTCGGAATATATAAACTTTCATGTGACGACTGTGATGGCGCATATATCAGACAAGCCCAAAGGAACTTCAACACTAGGGCTAAAGAACACGAATGCTCATTCCGTAAGAATTAATCCGCCTCCAATTTTGCAAAGCATCTCATAGACTTGAACCATTCATCCGATTTTAAAGTCACCATTCTACATCTGGAAAATAAGAGCTCAAGACTTAACATCCTAGAACAATTAGAAATTATCTCACACTTAGCAAACAGTAAGTAAATGCTTGTAAATGACCATCTCTTCTCCTCCCATTCCCCACTTTTATCCATCGCAAAACACATACTTCACCCAAACTCTCCTATACCTCTATCTCCTCCATAGATTAAATTCTTTGGACCAATCATTTTGTTTCCCTTCTCCTAATTCCTCCTAAAACCTCAATTCAACCGTTGAAACATGGGTCATGTTTCTAATAAATAAAGTGGGATTTTTTATAAAGTGATTCTTACTTTCTTTCATTTTAATTATGCAATTCCACAAAGTTACTATGAAACAAATACATTTTACTCTCTGTGATTATGATTTCCAACCCTAGTTTCCTCATGTACAGTAATACAATATTTTCAGCATAATGACCCACCAAGATTTTCTAGCAAAGTTTAGGGCTCTTCAGTTAGGATGATGTTCAGAACATTATCTGCTGTGTGTAAATTTTATTTTTAACAATGTATAATATTGTCTGAAAAATATGTAATAGTATAAATTTGGAACTGAATCAAAGTATTTTTTTCTAGAATAACTTGTGGTGGGAATTGAAATGCCTCTGTGTGTGCCGTAGTAAACAGGAAAAGTTTAGAGAAGCTCTTGCAGCATTAGCAGTGGCAGTAAATTTGGAACCATCCACTAACTATACATCAATTTTCAATGAATGGGTGAAGGTGAAAATCAAAGCACAGGTGTCTAAAAAAGATGAGCAGTTGAAGGTATGATTTAATTATAGAAAGTGATATTTTATAATTACACTTATTAAAGTATTGATATATGCTATCTTGTCAAAAAAATTTGCATTGTTTGTATAGAAAATTTTACTTTTTCGTTATGGAGTTAACATTATAAAGAAGTGTAACTAGTCTTTAAACAGAGTGCTTGCATTGAATATATAAAATGTTTATGTAGTGGAAATAGGTGAAAAAAAACAAAATTGATTGGAATATATGTGTGAAAGAGAGATACAAATAATTCTTCTCATCATATCTTCAATGAAATTAGAAGTATTTTTCTTGAATTGTAAGAACTGGTATATCAATTTGGTTACAAGATGGGTCAATATAAGTTTGGACTGTATTAATAAAGGTCTTTGTGTAATAATTTTTTGTACATTTCAATGTGGGCATATAAGAGCAGTGACCCAACAGCCACATTTGGCCATTCTTTGACTTTTGCTGGCCCAAATGCTTAATTTTATGGATGCAAAATTGTTAAAATACTTAATTTTCCTTAACCCCTAAGTAGGTGCACTCTATTTCATAACGTTAGTTGAGTCCTTAAGTACCCCAAAAGAAATTTTAAATTATCTTGTCTATTTTTTCTTTTTTTAGTTTTTGTTATAAGCTGTATTATACCTTTAAAAACAACGTGCAACCATTATTATTAATACACTAGATAATTACCTGGGCTTTGCCCTGGATTTACAGTTTCAAATATTTCATGCTCATTTCACTCGCTAATACAATAAACCCTCAATTTAACGGGCTCCAATTTAATAGACGGCCACCCGGTCGATGAGAATCCACTCCCTATCGGCACTTTGTCCGTGATTTCAGACCACTCACCATCTGTCGATGCCGAGGAAAGTCCGTTCGCAAAGAGCATTATTGCCTGACATTTCCTGTCTGATTGTTTTCTATACTTTTCAGTTTTCTCCATAACATTTTTGCCACTTTTGAACTTCTAGCGCAGACCGGCAGTAGAAATACGAATTAATTTGTTATGCTGCACTTAGGGATACATTGGTTTGATTCTCGGTACCACAGGATTTCCCATAGGAGTTTGTACTTGCCCAGGCGCTGTTTATGTTCCAAACCTTCAGACTGTCTACTGTTCCAATCTATTAGTTTTATGCGCTTTTAGGTTGATAAAAAACAGTGATGTTTATAGAATATTTACGTAAATAGAAAAAACTACATAGGTCGGAAGTGAAGCGGCAAGAGTGGGAGACCATGGATGACATGTGCACGGAAATTTCAAGTCCTAATTATACTTGCTCTTCAGATTCGAATTAACAGTTTTACCACATTAGCTAAACATATTATTCTTGTTTAACAGTGTTCCCAATGTACTGCATTTGACATTATAAGATGTGGCCATTTAGGTCCATTTTGCTTCGTCATATGATGAACTTTCGGATTTAACGGACTTTCGGCAATACCGGACATCCTATCCCCCAATTAGTCCGTTAAATCAAGGATATACTGTATTTTCATTCAAACTCAGGTACTCTCGAGATAACTGACTAATATTATTTCTTAATTGGTATGAACAAATTAAATATAGATGCAAATCTGATATTTTCTTAAGAAAATTCAAAATAAGTTGTGTAATTAAAAAAAAATGAACACAGGCCCTCTAGTCAGGGTATGATTCATATGGCATCCTCTACCCTAAAAATTAATATTCTGGCCCAGACTTCCACTTTCTCGAAAGTCTTTTTAGTATCTTTACTTTAAGTTTTAAGTCTATAAGTTTCTTGGTTTAGAGAAATAATGTAGGATAAGTAACCCCTTCCCTTTCCCTCACCCCATAAAAATAAAAATTCTGGCACCAAAGTGCGCATCTTTACGGTCTCTTTCGTTGGTGTACCAAGTTTTAGATCTCTAAGTTTATTGGTTTTTGAGAAATACTGTAGGATATGATTTGCATGGCACCCCCTCCTCTTCCCCCACCCCCTCAAAAATAAAAGTTCTGTCCCTGAGTAGTGCTTGTCATTTCCTGGTTCTTTCACAACCCCAGGATTCAAAATTATAAATTCCGGGATCCTGAGAATTTCACGGAATTCCAATAAACAATTTTAAAATTATTTAAAAAGAAAGAAAAAATGAAAATAATGTTACTAATTGTATGTTTATGACCTGGGGTTGATATAAAACCTTTTAAAAATTATTAAAAGGAATAATAAAATAAAAATAGTGTTACAACTTTTTTATGAACAGGTGAATCTTATTAAGTAATTTTACTCTAGATTTAGAATTTTTTATCAATTCATTTGGGTTATTTAATGTTTTAGTAGAAAATTACTCCCTTGTATTTATTTGATCCTAGTATCAGACAAAAGGCTTACATATTGATGCTTAAACTAGTGCTTGTGTTTCCCAGGATCCTGAGAAGTTGGAAGAAATTCGTTAAAATCATTTACAAATATGGGTTACATGAATAAAATAAAAAGTAATTGAAATTAGCATTTATTTATTGACCTGAAATTTGCTAATCATATTGATTGTTAAATATAGTTACAAATACACATGGTATATAAAATAAAATATGAATTGAACCATCTATACCATTTGCATAAATTTCTCACATAAGTACAAAATCATATCAACAAAAGTGTTCTAATTCTTATTTCCTATTAATTGATTTATGGTAACTTTTAAGAAAACATAATGTATTCACACTACGATCACTCGGTGATGTGCGTATTTTGGTTATGAAAAGACCAGCTGCAGAGAAGGCCCTCTCCACTTCGACTGAAGTAGGAGGAATGGTTAAGAGAACATCAAAAAGGAGGTTTAAATTAGCCTTGTGTTTACCAGTTGATTTGAAGACATCCATTTCTTTAGCAATGCTACTAACATCGTAACTATGGCTAACTTCTGCTTGACCGATTACTCTTTCAATGGCGGCATCTAATTTCTCAACAAGTGACAGGTGTTTTTGGTTTGATGAACTCATATGAGGAATTTGACAAGTTAGAAAAGCAGATATGTTGATATCTACTGAAACCTCCTCTTCCCCTGGTTCACAACTTCTAAAAAGCTTCAAGATTAACTTCTCAGCAGTAGATTGTAGAATTGATTTGGACGGCAATGGAAAATACGAATATGGTGGATTCAAATTGAACAAAGGATTATTCAAATAGTGCAGTAAACCTATCAAGTTCGGTTCCTGTATTCTTTCAGCCTTTTTAGTATCAATTGCTTCATTTCTGTGAAAGTCAGTATTTTGTTCACTCAATTCATCTGAGATAAATGTAAAAACACCTTCAGCAGAAAGTAGGGATGCATCTCTTCCACTAAGCCTTTCAACTCCAATCTTAACAGGTTTTAACGAAGATATTATAGCATTGATAATTTGGAATTCCTTTTCAGAAATATCCATTGAGGTTCCAGGTCAATGAGTGCCTAAGAAATGCATGTTATTAATGAAACAAATCTCTCTAGCATGTCAAGCAATGTATTCCTCCTTGTTCTTGAATCAATTTTCAGTTGAAGCTTGCCGTTATGCTCACTTCTTTTTGCAACTATTCATTCTTCACTGACGATTAGTGAAACATTTTCACAAATTTTCCACTTTTTCTATTGTGCTGGCAATGCTGACATCATTTTCACAGCCATCTGTGAGTTGAATATTTTTCGAAGAATCATTTGCGTAGATATTGGAAAATTCACAGTAGCTAAAAAATCTACATCTTCAAAAGAGTCTTCATCTGAACTTCTTCCTTTCTCACATTCGTTTCTAATTACTGGCATAGGACTTGAATGAGATTTTCTTTTTTACAGAACATCACAAACGGCTAAATGTAGCCCATGTGCAAAACACAGCTCATGTGAAGCATCACTTATTCTACCAAATTTTATCATTATGCTTGCTCCATCGGTAACACAAGCAATCACCTGCTTCTTCAAATATAACTCAAATTCTGCAAGTTTCTTCTCCACTAGTTTAACTATTTTTTTCTGCAGGAAGGGCCCCAAATATACGCACTATGCCCAAATTCCAAAATTCATTATTAGCATGAACATTGATACTTAAATACGTACGATTTCGAAGAGAAGTAGATTCATCCAGTGAAATGCTGAATCTTACACCCTCGTGATGGAAATTTTTTGGTAGATACATACCTTTATCAGTAAAAGATTTTCTGTTGAATTCACTATTAACAACTGCATTGATTGAAAAACCATCAACAGTGGCTAGTTTTGCCAAAATTTCTTCCTTACCCTCTGTTTTAAGAAAAGAAGTCAATTTTGATTGCATGCTAATCTTTCTTGAAGTAAATGGCTATTCACATGGTATTTTTGTGCTTGTGAGATCACTCTCAACTTTACTATGGGCACTTTTCAAATGTCAAAGCAGTCAATTGGTGGAAAATCCTTTGCACTTGATTTTGACATTTTTTACACTACATACACTTCCTCCGAAATGATCAAAATATTTCCAAGATTTTGATTCACTTTGTCTTTGACTGTGCGACATAACGTTTTGAGAGGCAGGGGAGAAATTTTAGAACTGCAACTGTAACTCTTACACTTAATACTAATAAGAAAAATAAAAAAATAATTTTAAAATCATTATTTAAATTAAAAAACATGTTTAACAAACTTTAATTTCATTGAGAAACCATAATGACATGCCTGTACTAACCTAAATTGAGAGGCTAAAAATACAGATAAATGGCTGAAGCTCAGAAATTATGTACTATCCTTTTTGACCACTGTCAGGGGAAGACTGATGGCTAGGAGCTAGGAAACCAGTCAAGATTGAAAATTCTCTTTCAACCCCTCATGCTTGAGGATGGTTAAACTTTTCAGCGACAGAGGTGACTTAAATACTACTAATAGATCTGGGCAATCCTGCTTGGTTTGGGCTGCTTCGTTCACGTTTTGAGCGTTCATTCTTTGCAGATTTTTTCGCAACATTTTCAAGTCTTCTTTTTTCATGCTATTTTTTCTTAGAAATGTGAAAATTGATAAAAGAATGATGGATTTCCTTTTAGAAAGAAACTCGGATGCAGAAAAAATAAATTGGAACAGAGCGCATGTGAGAGTGAAAACATAGGAAATGTAAAAACTTCATATGTGCTTGCATCAATCAGTCGAGTACCGGAAATTCTCAGGATATTCAATGGATTTCCCGGGAAATGGGATAAGCATTTTACCCCCAGGATCACGGGAAAGTGGGATCCCGGGATGACAAGCACTATCCCTGAGGTGAACACCTCAATCTCTCTTTAGTAATTGTTCCAAGTTTGAAGTCACTAAGTTTCTCGGTTTTTGAGAAATGCTGTAGGTTAGGTTATGTATGGAACCCTGCTCCCCTTTCCCTCCACTTCCAGAAATCCAAATTCTGGCACAGAGGTGCACATCCTTGAGGTCTCTTTAGTAATTGTACCAAGTATAAGGTTTCTTGATTTTCGAGAAATGCTGTAGGGTATGATTTTTGGCACTCCCTCTACTCCCCCCCCCCCCCCCAAAATCAAAATTCTGGCCCAGAGGTGCATATCCTCAGTTCCATTAGTAAGGGTACCAGGTTTTAAGTCTCTAAGTTTCTTGGTTTTCAAGAAATGCTGTCCACTCACACACATGCTGCCTTTTATTAATATAGATGAAGTATTAAGTTAAAATTGAAATAAAAATTAATGTAACCAGCATTTAAATGCACTAAAATGTAAGCAATAAATATGAAATTCACATAATTGAGTGTTCCAGAGAGTAAAAATAGTTATAGTTATAGTAATATATTACTCTATACAATACTTATATGTCCAAAATTATTTTTAATTAATATTTAATTTAAATTATATTTAATTTTGTCTCCATCTCCCTCTCTGTCTATCCTTCTTTCTTTCTTCCTCTCTCTCTAGTATTAAAGCATTCAAAGCACGCTTTACTTACGCATATAGTATAAGAATTAAGGCAGCTATACAATCTCAAGGTTTAACGATGACACATTCGGCAAGGCAACATATACAGGCACACCCTGGGTTACGTAAGTAATGCGTTCCGGCACCCATTGTATAACTCAAAATTTGCCTAAGTCAAAATTTACTACGTAAAGTACAGCAGAGGTGGGGCAACTATGGCCCGCGGGCCGTATCCAGTCCACAAAGGCATTTATTCGGCACACAAAGCTGATTCGAAAAAGCGATCTCTGAAAATTAAAGTACTTATAATTTACTGCAGCAGTATGGTATAAGTACTCGGTTAAAATAGAGGCATGTAAATGCAGTGGCTAATGTGAGTATAGAATCTAGTTAACAGAAAACGGAGCTTACAAATAAAATTAAGACTAATTGTGTGTGAATTGAAAGCTGAAGAAATGAATTCTTAATGTAAATCAGTGGTATATTATATGAGGATACAAGGTGAAACGTCGGTTTTTATTAAGTGCAGTTTGCTTTCGTAGCGCCCAATAAACATTTTCATGGTAAACAAAACGTAGAATGTCAATTTTGTTGAATTCGGTCTATTTCCTCTCCCAGGTTGGGTTAAGCGGTTGAGGGTTGGATTCGTTGTTTCCTTCCCCTGGGTTGGGTTAAGTGGTAGGATTTTGCATTCGTTCTGTTTCCTTCCCCTGTATTGCGGTAAGTGGTTGGGGGTTGGATTCGTACCATTTTCTAAATAAATGTGGTGGTCACAAGATAATTTTGATTTAATAATAATTATTAATTATTTTAATAATATCTGATTATACCTAGTCCTCGAGAAGTATATATGGAAAAATTCAGCAACTGATAGCCATATCTGCTACAAGAAACCAAGATTGTTCACGAAGAATCAATTCCTTGAAGATATGTTGTGGATATCATTTGATCGAAAGCAATTCCAGCCACACGTCAATTTATACTAGGTATCTGTTATTCCTTTACTAATTTGTCTTTCTAGTTTCGCCCATTTTTTGACGCTCGCCCTTATCATTTAACTCTTTTGATACTCGACCTTATTTTTTCTCCCTTCTGACTTGTAACCTGAGGATCCTGTCTTAGTTCTTAGCCACTTGACTGGCCAAGTGTTTTGCTCAAAAGTGCATTCTATTTTGAGTGAAACATAAAATTGATTGGTTTTCTGTTAGTTTTTATAAATTACTCTGTTTTGCACTTTTCAAATAAATCAATTTATTGGCATGATTTTATTTATAAATATGCATAAAACAATTTGTTTATTCATATTGAATTAGTTTTAAATTTTTACAATAATGTAAACAGTAGAAAACTCTCGAGCATTCAAAGAAATCAATTTATTTACATGATTAAATTTATAAAAATGCATAAGTATTAATTTATTAATTCTCATTTAAGTTGTTGAAACAAATTAAAATTGTGGAAACAGTAGATAACCCTCAAACATTTAAAGGAATCAGTTTATTTACATGATTACATTTATAAAAATGCATGAACTAATTAATTTATTTATTCACATTGTAGTTGTTTAAATAAATATCATCGCTCCTCACTGAAATCACTATCACTTTCTTCTAAAATATTGCAAACATTTTCCTCGGAATATTTCAAGCATTTGCTACTCAAAGCCATTTTGGTATTTTTCTCCAAGGGAGATGAACTTAATGATATTCTAGGGGAGAAAATTGAGCTGGATTTGCTTACTACTAAACACGCTTCTTCTCAATGCTTGTACTTTGCCATCTGAAAGAATACTGACCTATTTCTGAAAATCCCGCGCCTTAAAAAATAAACTTGCTGCTAGGGAAAAGGGAAATATTTGTTGGTCCCGGTCAACTAAGTAATATCGAAAGGGGGAAATTGCAAAAGTATCTGTGTATGTGTGAAATATTGCGCAAGGGTGAAGAAAGGATTTTATGCAGCATCCAAAATTTCTGACATTATAAAGATGATTTCTATTACATTTACTCGTTCGTTATTTATAGAAATGGCATTGAAACGAAAACTAAATGAAGTAGAGGTGGAAGAAGAATTCTTTCATGATTCGGATTCAGATGAAGCCCTTGAAGAAGACGATGGTGACGCAAATTTTGAGATTGGGGACGAGGAGTCTGAGGAGGAGGCCTCAGAAAAGGGAGGATGAAAATTAGGCCCAAGGCGTGTCCTTCTACCCCATGTTCACCCATTCACAGGCAGCGAGTGTAGTTTGAACAAAAGTGAGGCTCCAAACATTACGAGCGATTCATTGCCCATGAGTGTTTTCATGCTGTTTTTTCTGACTCTTTCCAACTCCTGGTGGATAGACTAATGAATATTACCACCAGTATTTAGACCGATTAGACAAAGGACCACCTCCGCAATCTAACATTACTATGCATGAAATGCTTCTCTTTTTAGGAATTGTAATGGAAATGGGACATGACATAAGAGACTGATTGAGAGACTATTGGACAAAATTGGAACAATTCCATACTCCTTTTTTTAGCAACATTATGAGACAACAGATTTCTACACTTTCTACGATTTCTTCACTTCACGGACAACACAAACGAACCTGATAGAATTAACGAAAATGATGATAGATTATGGAAAATTAAATTCGTTTATTTTTTAAATAGAAAATAAAATTGTTATAAACAAATATTTTTATTGTAGACTGCTTTTTATTTGAACATTTTATCACTTAGAGTTCAAGAAATATATGAATTTTAATGAATGCCTACAAATATTATTTGAATCCCCAAAATTAAATCTGGTAGGTGGACCCTGCTCCTGGACATTTAAATCCCGCGGTTAAAGGTTAAATAATGTTTTTATAGAATTTTTTTAATTTGTAAATTGTGATCATTTTATAAACTTGTTTTTACAATTCATGGTTGACGAATACATTTGTTTCATAATTCATTTCTTTAGCTAATGGAAAATCAGTATCTTGTTGATTGGTTTTAAGTGGAGAATGAGACTAATTTGTTTGAATATAAATTATGCTCTTATTTCTCTCACTGCATTTAATACTCTTACTTTTTTGTAATGTCATTTGTTAATTTTTAGTAAATTCTTTATACCATCAAAATGTAATTGATTTCTATCTTACAGCTCTCCACTGTGTACCATTTATTAAAAGAAAACATTAAAGATGAAGAATGGAAATTCACTGAAAAGGAACTTTGTCATTTATTAATGTTGGAAATATATGCCTATGCATCAAGAGAGTAAGTATTTTAGCATACTGAAGTTTATCATTTTAAATGCATAAGGACAGTGGTATTGGTAATAGTATTGCCATCTCCTTAAAGAATATGGGAGTGAGGGCTTACATAGCTTAAATTTGAAGTTGTCTTACATTCAGGCTAATACGATATATGCTAGGATTAATGTACATTCTTTTATAAACGTTAATTAATCTATATCAGCATAATAAAATCTTTTAAAAGGAGTACATACATGTTATGAAATAGAGGAATCTATATACAGGTGTATCCCAATTTATGTTGAGTATGCATTCCTGAAAAATGTGACGTAAATCAAAGCAGTTTCTCCCAAGAGAATCAATGATATGAGGGGGAGATGCATGCAAGAGTTTAGGGCAGTTTGGCATAACCGATTTCAGTAACTCCTCAATGTTGGCACTAGATAGTCAACAAACCGACTTCGGACAAAAATAAACACAGGTAATGAATCCAATGGAAACAATATTAGGTGGCCATGTGGGCGAGAATTCCAACATCCGAGTAAACAGTACTGCTGCATCTCAGGGACACCCTAAATTGAATCACAACACAGCTGCATTTCTAATCCAAATTTCAGATGTAGTTGTCTGGCTGAACAAGGTGATTCTCATCGAGCAGGCATTGTTATGTTATCAGAAAACATGTAGAGGCAGTCCTTGACTTTTGCACATAATGCATTCCTGAAAACGTATCCAAAAGTTGAATGTCCGAAAGTCGAGCGATAGACTTACATGTTGTAATGGGGGTTCCATTCTCAGAGACCCGAAAAATATTATAAATCCCTAATTATGGTATAAATTTTTAGTTTTTTTACCCGATTGTTATTCAATGCATGCAGAGTATTTTTAAACATTTAAAAGCTACATTTCCTCTATCACTATACCCAGGGCCGTGCTTACCATGGGTGCAATGTGTGTATTGCACACAGGCGGCAGCATCTAGGGGGTGGCAGTGAGCAGCAACCTTCATAAGTTTAAGGCGGGTACAAACTTGAGCACGAACCCCCTACATTTATTGCTTTTTTCGTTCCTCTTTTTCTCGCGCATCCCTGGGGCATATTGGCAGTTGGTTGGGAGCAGTGTCATTCTAGGCCCCAGCCATGGTAAAACACATAGGAGGGGGCCTTCCAGTAAATTGCGTTGGGGCGACAGAGTTGTCTTATGAATGACAGCAAATAGGAGTAATGGCCCAATCTTCTGTGAAATCTTCATATTATGGATATTCTGGGTGTTCAAAATAGTATGGCCGAAAATGGCAACTTCTTATAAGTCACTATTTTATTACTCTGTTTTCTGCTAGGAGCAAGCCTCTAAATTGCACGAATTCCTACTGCCAGACACAATACCCTTGCAACTTGTTTAATGTTTACAATATTCCTAGTCCCCAATATGAAAGTCTTCAAAAGCTTGATTTCTTTGCAAGATGGTAATTTTTCTTTAACCCCACCTCAAGTTCTAACTTTTTAGCCTTAAAAGGCTTTTTTGAGAAAGGATCCCAGCAGTTGTATGTTGACCTCTGTGAAAGTTGCATATATTTTCAGAAATGTACTTCTGTGTCAGCGCTTTCTTGCATTCAAAAAGTTATTCATCAACAGTGGGAGTGATTTGTGTTTTTTGTGCATTCAACTTGGAATTATTCCTTCATCAGCTCTCTCTGTAGCTGATGAAGGAATAATTCCGAAAGCTTCTACGTTTGTGATGTTTCTGTGTTTTAGTGTTCTTTTACGTGTGTCGCTTCGACATCCCCGGGGCCTCGCCAACCTGAAGTCGTCTGATTGGTGAGTGTTTACTGGGTTTCCTCATCCCAACACCTTGTTGACATCCATATATACACATATATATCCATATATATACACATTTTAATTTCCTTAAGTCTATATATATATATATATATATATATATATATATATATAACAACTTACGGAAAAGGAAAGGTAAAATAGATATATGGATGTCAACAAGGTGTTGGGATGAGGAAACCCAGTGAGCACTCACCAATCAGACGACTTCAGGTTGGCGAGGCCCCGGGGATGTCGAGGCGACACACGTAAAATAACACAAAAACACAGAAACATCACAAACGTAAAGCTTTCGGAACTACTCCTTCTTCAGCTACAGAGAGAGAACCTCATCCCAACACCTTGTTGACATCCATATATATATATATATATATATATATATATATATATATATATATATATATATATAGACTTAAGGAAATGAAAAGGTAGTGATGAGGATGGCAACAAGGTGTTGAAGGAAGCCCAGTGGACACTTACCAAGTCGAAGACCAAGCAGGCTGCTGGGGGCATCGAAGAGACACGTTGAACACAAAAACAAAAAACACGCAAGCTTATCGGGCCTATGCCCTTCTTCAGCGATAGAGTAAATGAAAGTGACACACTGAGCAGGGAATGACAGGGTGATGTGGGGAGGTTGATGATCGGAGGAGGCGGGGAGTAGGAAGGGTGGATAGCCAATAAGGAGGGAGTATGATGAGGTAGAGTGCGAATAGTTACAAAGTAACAAGGAGACATTGTAAGGGGCCTAATAGGGTTAGCGGAGGTTGAGGCCAGGCGGAGAGAAAGAGTCAAGAAGATGTATGTGTGCAAGTTCCCAGTGTCGAAGAAGGGGGGCAGGAGTGTCATTGGGTAAGGTGCGAATAACCCTTACAATGTAGCAACTATTGAAGGGGACATTGTGGGCATTGGCGTGTAAAGCAACTATATATATATAGATATAATAATAATATATATATAGATAATTTCTACAGCAGCCCCGATCTTTTTCAAAGGTTAGTTGAGAGATCAACAGATGCTGTGGGGACTGTAAAAATAAATCGGAAGGGAATGCCTAGCAAACTCTCAAAGAAATTGAAGAAAGGCAAAGTGATTAGCGCACAGTGTGGAAAGGTCATAGCGTTGAAGTGGAGGGACACAATGTGTCTATCCTAACCATAAAACATTTGGACACAGTGCAAAACGTTACTCAAAAAGGTGGTATAGAAATTGTGAAAAAGCCGAGTTGTATATTAAATTACAACAAATACATGGGAGGTATGAACTTGAAAGACCGACTTTTGGAAACATTTTGCTTGAAAGAAAAAGAACAACAGTTTGGTATAAAAAGCATCTTGTAAATATATCTGTTATGAATGCTTATATTCTTTATTATTCTGCAGGAAACAAAAGGGACCATTTATCATGTAGAATTAACCTTATAGATAGAATTGTATGTCATAATATAAAACAACGGAAAGGATGACTCTCGGATTCCAACTCAGAAAGTATGCGGTTGACAGGACATCATTTCATTGAAGAAAATAAAAAAAAACAGTTTAAATTAAATAGGAAGAAGGAAGTATGTGGTATGTACTAAGAATGAAAAAAGAAAAGGCACAAATATATATATATATATATATATATATATATATATATATATATATATATATATATATGGATGTCAACAAGGTGTTGGGATGAGGAAACCCAGTGAGCACTCACCAATCAGACGACTTCAGGTTGGCGAGGCCCCGGGGATGTCGAAGCGACACACGTAAAATAACACAAAAACACAGAAACATCACAAACGTAAAGCTTTCGGAACTACTCCTTCTTCAGCTACAGAGAGAGAACTGATGGCGGTGACACTGGGTGGAGGCATGGGGGTGGAAGGGTAGTGCGGAAAGGTCGAGGATTGGAGGAAAGGGAGGGGGTTGGGGATGGGTAGGGTGTTGGAAGAAGACAGAAAGGGTGTGAAAAGCTATCGAAGGTTGAGGCCTGGGGGAGTGAAGGAGTTTAGGAGATGGATATGCGAAAGCTCCCACTGACGGAGTTGAGGAGCCGAAGCATTGTCGGGGAGAGCGCGAATGACTCTCACTGTGAAGCAGTTGTTGAACTTTAAATTATGTTTGTTCGCATGAACGGCCACCGGCAGCGGTCGTTTGAGAATGACGCTGTTGCGGTGGCCATTCATGCGGATGTTGAGGGGATTGCTGGTGAGGCCAACATAAAAGGCGGGACATTGGGTGCATCTCAGGAGGTAAATGATATTGCGGGTGGTGCAGTTGGTGGTGGAAGTTATGGGGTAGGTGATGTTGGTTGTGGGACTGGAGAAGGAGTTGCAGGGGGGGTTTATTGGGCATGTTAGACATCGGGGTCTACCGCAGGGGTAAGATCCGGCAGGGTGTAAAGGCGTGGGTGCTGGGGGTTCTTTCTTCCATAGAATGTTTGCCAGATTAGGGGGACGGCGGAAGGAGAGCATCGGTGGTCTGGGAAATGGGATCTGGTGAGGGGAGGATGAGAGGATAAGGTGGGCGGCTTTCAGGATGTTTTTCAGAATGTCGTGGATGCCGGGGAAATACAGGGTGGTTAGGGTGAGTTGGAGGGTGGAATCGGTGGTGGTGTGGGTATTGAGGTGGGAGTTAGGGGTGGCGGGTGCGACTGCCCGCCGGATTTGGTCTCGGATCAGATCCGGCGGGTATCCGCGCTGTAAGAAGGCATGTTCGAGGGTGGAGCAGTACTCGGACAGGGAATCTCTGTCCGAGCAAATTCTCCACCTCGCCAACCTGAAGTCGTCTGATTGGTGAGTGCTCACTGGGTTTCCTCATCCCAACACCTTGTTGACATCCATATATCTATTTTACCTTTCCTTTTCCGTAAGTTGTTATATATATATATATATATATATATATATATATATATATATATATATATAAACTGCCCTGGATTGCCATCATTGTGCTTAGCACCATGTTTTGAGCGATATCACATGCAAACGAACTACTAAATCCAAAAATTCAATGCCACATTTATCAACCTAGACTAAATAAATGTATTTATTTGTTTTTGATAATACGTGGCATCCTTATTAATATGTAATTTTTTCAAATTTATCCGATGGTTAATTAATAAGTTAATCAGCATCAAGTGAATTTTTGCTCGACGAAATCGACATTGCCGAAATATAGTCATGCTGAGGGGTTTAAATGCTGTGGGAAAAGCCATGCTTGAGGGGTTAAAATTCCCTCTCCTATCTTTCTTCTTCTGGTAAGGATGAGTTGGCACATAGCTTCTTCAATAACAAATTTGAATATTAATAAAACTCATGACCACATGGAGAACCATGGATATTCAAGACTGGAAGCCATGGTTGGTGAAGCCAGGTACAATTTTCTACAACGGATATTCAAATCCTCGATTGACAAAACCATGGTTGGCAAGAGACTACTGTATATACGGCACATTCCAGCATCATATTTGAGTTCACTACATTGCAGGGTGCAGCATACAGAGTGATAGCATGGTTTCCTCAGACTTTTGGGTGACTCTATGCTCTGAGGTACCTACTCTGTACAAGCTGCATTCAGCCTACAGCCTCACTACAAATTTTTTTTGTGAACCTCTGAAAACCTCACCATGTAACCCACTTTGGGAACTGCTGGTCATAGCTTGAAATAAAAATCTATGGAATTATCATTGTGTTGGCTGGTTAAATTGTTAAATAATTAACCAATCATTTGTCATGGTGTTATTAAGGACTATGAAATATGAATTATGTATTAATATAATGTATTTGCCACCATAATGTCCCATATTTTAAGTCTATAACAAGGAGAAAATATGCGCAGTTTTTCACTTAAGAAAATGGTAAGGTTAGTATGTAAAGTTTAGTATCTAGTTTAGATTTGCAAACAAGAAGAAAACATTTACTTTATTAAAGTTCAGCCTGATATACAATAGTTATTTTCCTTTATTACTGTATGAGTAAGTCATGTTTAAGTAAATTAGAGGAAATTATGTGAGGGAAGAGAAAATAATTTATTTCCTAACCAAAATGATGGAAAGGAAAATACTGTTTATAGAAATCAAACAAGTAAGTTTGCTATCATGATTCATATCTTTAAAATGATTATAAAAATTGCATCAATAAATTAAATAATATTTTTTGTATTCTTTTTCAGAATATGCATGAGTGATGCCATAAAGGATGCTTGTCATACTGTTTTAGAAATCAGCAATGATACTATTATCAGAGCAGAGGCTCAGCTGTGTTTAATAGAGTCATCATGGCAAGAGACTTCATCGTGTGGCTTAACTGCTTCGTGTAAAGTTGATGAGAAGAATGATATAGGTGAACAAGACATTGATAATTTGAAAGTCTCCTTAAGTATATGTGAGAAGCTTGCATTTGATCTTGAGAAGGAGATTGTTTCTAGGAAGAATTCTTCTTCTGAAGACATTCCAATCATTCTTTGCCTGAAAGCTCAAACACATTACTGGATCTTCCTATGTCATGCTAATATTAGAATAGATCGAGGCCAGGTATGAAGTTTATATTTTATTTTTATCTTTTTAAAAATATCTTATTAGCACATATGGAAAAGTTCTCCAGGTAGTGAGAAATTTTTTGTAATCTTTTAAACCTAAAATTTAATTTTTGTGAGAACTCCATGTCAAAAATCACCTTTTTAAAATTATGAATTTCAAATATGTATATTGCTTTGTACAGGATGCTCTTCGTAATCATGAGGATTACATTCCTTGATAATGCCATAAATTTGGAATCTCCATTTGGGTAACCCATTACATTATGGTGGAATAGTGATTAGGTGCCCAAACCATCCAAAGTTTCTCTCCTAACCTATAATTTAGGTAAAAATTACACAAAAGGGTTCAGTAATGTCCTATAAACAACATAACCTCTATTTAAAGTAAAGTAAGTTAAACATAACAATAAATGGAAACCTGCTTCACAACACCTATGTTTAGAATCGACAGATGCTGTTATTTGGTGGAACTCCATTATAGATGAATGTTTAGGTCCCTCATCTATAAAATCCTCCATAACCACTACAGTAAAACGGCATATTTATATCAGAATGTACGTCTTCCCACTATTTACACAACATTTTATATGGGTCCCATCAATTTTCCTATGATTCCAATGTAAGTAAAACCCTGTATTTATGTTATTTCATTTTAAGTTTTCCCGCTATTCGCATCATTTTACGTTAGAATTTCCAATTTTTTAAAAAGAATTTAGCATGCGATTCCCAACAGTTTTTAACGTTTTTCGACTTAGCTTTCTAAAAGAATCCGAACTCTTTTGGGTGAAGATTTCGAAAATTGTGGCAGAGTAGGAACAGCGCCCCTAGAGGCAGGAATATGAACTTTCTTTTTAAAACAGCACTTGCTTTAACAGATGCTACTCAGGAACAGTGTACTTATAGACGAAAATACGTATGAACTCTTTTGTAGTAAATCACACTAGCAGAGCATAAACAGCGCACCTAGATACAGAAATACTATTTATGCTATTTACTCTTTGATCCAAGTATGAATGCTATTGAAAAGATGTTAAAGTTTGGCGCTATCATGTTTTAACCCTTTCCACTCAATTTCTGCCCCTTGGTTCCCACAGTTTGTAATTAATTTTAAGTTAATTTCTAATTTGTTGTAATTTAAATTACCATATTTTCCTGAATATAACGCGGTTTTTTTCCAAAAAAAATGAAATTTTAAAAGTAGCTACTGCTTTATATTTAAGTACTAGTGATTTTAAAAGATTGTAAAATCATGTTTAAAAAAATCACCGTACATTCCACACATCTATTTAAGAGATACAAGATAATTGTTACATTGTAGACACATTAGGCATACATATTACATTGTACTTGAAAAGCATCTGAAGCGAGAATAGATCGAGTTCAGTTGGCGGCTGAACCCCTCAATAGTCATTGTATTGAAGCTATCTGCATCTGTGTATTCTTTGTACTTAACAAGTTTTTACCCATCCATTATTTTAACAATGGGTGACAAAAAGGGTGTTGATCACGTTGAGAAAAAAGGTTCTTCCTAATCCCAGGTTAACTGATCTGTGTATTCTTTGTACTTAACAAGTTTTTACCCATCCATTATTTTAACAATGGGTGACAAAAAGGGTGTTGATCACGTTGAGAAAAAAGGTTCTTCCTAATCCCAGGTTAACTGAGGAATCCAATGAAGTTATGACATGAATTTTAAAATAATCATAGCTCAATAGGTGGAAAAAATGCACAATATTCAACTTTGGAAAAAGTATAATTTTCCTAAAGTAAATCCCTATGTCTATGTACAATTATCCAGACAAATGTAATGTGGGGAATGTAATGGAAACCCAAGAATACTATACACTAACATTTTAATTTGGCACATTTTAATATTATTATTATTAAAAAAGTATGCTAATTAAGTAAATGAATAAATACAGGGTGTTTCAAAATTATGTATACACAATTTAAAAATTTATATTTCTTGAACCAAAGGTACAATTTGCACAATTTTTCTTTTATTTTAAAGCTTAAATGCATAATAATGTCTGCAATGAACAAAACTCAAGTAAGGTGTTCAAAATGTCCACCACCAGCACTGATACATAAGCGACATCTCTCTTTAACAGAATTACATACTACAATGCACAAGTCAGTAGAAATTCTGTGTGCTTCTTGCTGTATTGCCATCCACATATCCTCCAATGTTTGTGGTTTCTGACCATAAACTTTATCTTTCAAGTATCCACATGCAAAAAATCTAAAGGAGTGAGGTCTGGAGACCTTTGAGGGTATTTAAAAGCACTCCCCGTTTGCTCAGGAAATTCATTGTTCAGGTACTCTCACACAGTTGTATGAAAATGTGTGGGTGCACCATCCTGTTAGGTACTGCATAAATTTTAACATATCAAGGTAACTTTCTCCATTAACAGTGCCATTGAATCTGTAAGGTCCGATTATTCCACGAGAGGAGAGTCCCATCCACAGAGTAAAACCTAGTAGATTGACATCTTTCTTCAATGTGAAGTGTGGATTTTTACCTGCCCAGTAAACGCAGTTATGATGATTCACATGGCCATTCAGCTTGAACGTGGCTTCGTCTGACCATACAATTGAATCTTTAAAAGCATCGATTCCACCATTTTTTAAAAATGTACCACCCACAAAATTGTGTTGGTCAATCTGGGTCATCTTCTTGGATTGACTGCAGTAATCGAGTTAAAATGCCTTCAATTTTATGTTATTTAGGATTCTAAAAACACTTGTATGGCTCAATTTTAGCTCACTTGAACACTGACTTGTAGACTTCCTTGGGGAGCGGGTAATTGCATCTTTGGCAGCTTCAACATTTTCGATACTTCTTGACGTTCTTTTCCACCCGCAGCATGTCTTGTTGATATTGTTCACAGTTCCATGTTCCTCAAATTTATCACGCAGACGGGTAATCGTTAGACGAGTTGGTGCTTTTGTTCCATATTTTCTTTCCCATGCACAGTGAACGTCTGTGACGTTTTCAAATTTCCAATACCATTTTAGAATTAACTTTCTCTCATTGAAACTCATCTGCATGTTCTCCATCGTTTCCATGGATATTAACTAATCAAACATTGTTAAAATAATTCATTTATTTTGCTTTAAAATAAAAGAAAAATTGTGCAAATTGTATATTTGGATCACAAAATATAAATTTTTAAATTGTGTATACAAAATTTTGAAACACCCTGTAGATATACTCTTTATAAACTTAGCTCTTTCAACACTGATTTTGTTGTTAGTCTTACTGTAATAAATGAGCGAGTTTAAAAGTAAAACAGTTTAGCTATTTTTCCTTTTCCCTCAATTTGCACTTTCCCCTAATTTACACTTTTTCCTAGGTGCCTAGAAAAGTGTAAATAAGGAGTTCTACTGCATTTGTCAACTTACCATCCAGGTCCCAGAGATAATGTAAATGTGTAACATAGGTAGTAAATAAGAAACCTTATGCAATATTCCAAAATCTAAGACAAAAATCATCAAAGGTGACTTACCAAAATGATGATGTTGGAGTATTCACATAAGATGCGTTTATTTTATAGAGTGAAGAAAGATGCATTGGAAATTGTTGGTACAGCAAAAGTAATTCCTTTAATACAGGGTGTTCAGGATGAAACACCATGATTAGAAATGCACAATATTGCAACACCTGTTGAGGTATGATGGTACTACTAATACTAGGCACTGCAGCAATGTTCAAAGTTTTGTTCATAGATGTCGCATTAGTTGCTGTCGGTAAAGGAAACATGGTGGACCGTTAGTTATCGTGGGAGCAGAAAATTAACATTGTTACATGGTTTATGGAAAGCAAATCCTTTGTTACAGTGCAGAGACATTTTTGTCATGAGTTTAACTGTCCCTGGGCTCCAGATAACAACTCTATTTACAGTTTCATGATACAGTTTAAGGAAACTGGTAATGTGTGTGGCAGGTCAAAGTCAAAGTGTAAACCAACTGTGTGAACACCGAAGGCAGTTGAACGTGTGTGAAATGCCGTTGTGGAAAGTCCCAGAAAAAATCAATATGCCCTTCATCAAGACAAAGAAAGATATCGCCTACAAACTGTTGGATTATTCTGCAAAAAGAGCTGAAGATGTTTCCATATAAAATGGAAATAATGCAACGATTATCCAATGTGGGAAAAGTGATGCGCAGCACTTTTGCTCAAGAATTTTCAGACCTTATTGAGAGACAGCCTGCAGTGTTGGGAAATTTGTGGTGTTCAGATGAGGCTTACTTGCATTAACTGGTGATGTCAATAAACAAAATGTATGGTTCTGGGTAACAAAATCCCAAACATTTTATAGAGTCATCTTTCCATCCAGAGAAGGTGTTAATGCAGTGCACCATATCAGAAAGGGGTGTGATCGAATCATTCTTTGTAATGTGCTGGAGACTTATTTCCTCCCAATGCTGACGATGAAACGAGTACCAAAGAGGCAGCAATGGTTTCAGCAAGATGGGGCATGACCACGCACAACTCCAGAGGTCTTGGAGCTTCTGAATGCACCTTTTCCTGGACGTGTGATTTCTTCTCAATACCCAGAACATTTTCGTTCTGGCCTGGCCCCCCACCAGTCCGGACCTCAACCCATGTGATTTGTTTCTGTGGGGATATTTGAAAGATGAAGTGTTCAAATGGGCACCCAGAATGATTGATGATGTGAAGGAGCACATTCAAGACCATTTGAGGAATATCAGCAGAGAAAAAAGACTGTTCTGAATCACTATGGTGGACACTTTGAACAAGATGGGTAATAAACTTTACACTTCCCTCTTTGCAGTGTATTTTGAATTTTTGTAATATCATCAGTGATATTAAAACTAACTTTTTATAATCATGTCATATCATCCTGAACACCCTGTAAATTCCACTTGGGAAGGCTCAACTTTGTGGAAAGATTCCATAATCTATATATAATTTATCGAATGTCCATCTGAGACAAGGTCATCCTCTTCTTTCTAGTTATTCTAGTTATTTAACTTCATCCTTCCTCCTCCAACTTTTGTGAAATCTGTTTCTGTGACAACTTTGTATCGAAGAAACCGTCGTCGCCACTCACCAAGCAAATTTCAGCCACAAGTACATTGGTGTTGGAACTCCCTCCATTTGTAGGGCTGGTATTTTAGTGCCTTTTCTAACAATTTTTGCGTTAGAGACAGTTGCACCCCACCATTTTTAAATCATGTTTATTCATGGTGTTCCAGTATCTTATAATATTGTAGTAAAACATACTGCATAGTAATAGGGGAAAGTAGCCAATTATGAAATACCATTTTCTTTTTGAGTGATATATTTTTATTTATTACAATAAAAACACTTATGAATACTTGAATATACTTCAAATCTATTGCTCTTAATGTTACAATTTTTAAAAAATAGCATAAAAAGTCACTAGAATAAATAAGAAAATTCCTTTTTGGATGTGAACAAAAATGGGTTCCTAATATGGAATACCTTTAACATGTATTTGCAATTAATTATTTACTTGCAAAAGTCACAAACGTAGTTGTCCTTCTTGGCCCCACTGCATGCCTCATGGCACCACCCTTGACAAGCAACACATTGCCCCCACTTTTCACCTTTACATCTTCTGATAACTTTTTGCAAAAAAAAGCACTGTGCATCTTTGCTGCTTGTTGGTATTGGATCCTCAAAGTCAAAATCTTCTGAAGATACATCATTCCTCACACTCATTCCTGATGCGGATGTTACTTCTTCAACTTCTTGTGTTTTTTCTTAGATTTTAGTTTCAAGCAGCTACAAGATGCTTGAGAATCATTGAAAAGACATTTTTTGACTGGTCTGGTGGCTTTGCCTCTGCTTTTCCTCAGCAGAGATGTCTTTGAAGTTGGCCTCTCTTCCAACGACACTTAGTAGGGTGATACCATTATCAAAGCAGCCTTTCCAGGCGTCTGTCCTCATTGTGGCCCTTTATTCCTCACAATAGAAGGAACGGGAGAAATTTCTTCAGGGCTCACTAACGCATTAGCGGGGCATGAAGCCACTATGAAATCGCTCTCCTCAAAGACATTTATGTTAGGAGAATAGATTCCTGTAACTTAAAATCCCTTCACAGCAGTTTGTACTTTAAGATATGGTCTCCTGCAAAGTTCTGCAATGTCGAACCGAGTAGCTGGCTTCCCTGTATGTCTAATATGAGCTCTGGTCTCCTCACTATAGTAGGCCTTTAAAGGGCTCATTAATGTCTTATTGAGTGGTTGCATTTTGTGTTGAGTGGGGAGGCAAACACGAAATGCTTAAGTAGTTTCTTCATGCTAATTCAATCACATCGAGGTCCTGACAATGGGAGAGATGTCCATCAAGGATTAGCAGCATGGTCCTCCTCACTTTTTTGATGAAACATTCTGCCCATTTTGTAAAGAGATCTGTCTGAATCCATCCCGAGAGATGACAGGTAGATGTAGTTTCTGGCAGAGCACCTTTCAGAAGCAAATTGTTCATATATTTCTGAGGAAAATCATCATTGGTGGAACAAAGGTGCCTCCAGCACTCATGCAAGAAACAACAGTCATTAACAATCCCTGCTCAGCCGAAGTTCGAGTACCAACTTGTCTCTTGCCATTTAATGCAATCATGGCACTTTTGACTGCATGGTGGACAGAACAGTCACGTCTATGTTAAATACCCTGCAGAATATTTGTGCTTGTAGAACTCTCGTTTCAATAGATCAAAACAGTAGGATATGCCTTCCTTATTAAATTCTTATGCCCTTGCAAAAGACGTTCCCTTGCCTTTCTTAGCGAGATTTTGTCCTTATGATGGGACAGAAATTTTTTTAACCATTTCATACCTGTTGTTTCTTTTTCAATAATTTTCATTTGGTATAAAACGATGCCTCATTATCCTTTTTTCCTTTTTAAATGAAAATTGGGCATTGTCTCACATCAAATACAAATTATCAAAATAAATTTTGTGATGAAATTCGAGAAGTAGTTAATGTAAATAATTACTGATATTACTACAAAATGAGGGTCTAAATATGGAATACTATTCCATATTAGGAACCCTATGTGGTCCATATTTGGAACCTCGCTGTGTTGGATTTCAAAGACCTGTAACAACAAAACTAATGAAGTACATGCAATTTCTTCACTAACTGCTTAAAGATCACTTCAAATACTTCATGTAAATGCCAAGATTGAAAAAGGATTCAATAAAAAACCTACAAAATAAAGCAATGAATACATATCTTTAAAAAAATCTTTGAAATGCACTGAATGAACTTCAATAAGCAACGAAAAAAACTCAATGGCAGAATCCAACCAGCTGATCTCGGAACTAGAATGACTTGGCCTACCCTTTCCTTCAGTAAAGTCGGTGCTGCCATATACCATACCTGAAATATTGGGATATTCCACATTAGGAGACTATTCCATATTTGGCTACTTTCCCCTACATCAGGAGTCAGCAACCCGCGACTCCTGAGCCACATGCGGCTCTATGAGTAATGACCTGTGGCTCCCGACGCCCACTCTCCTGCAACTTTGACAGTCTTGATTGATAAGATGGATCACCAGCTGGTAAATTGCTACTTTGTAGTGAAATGCTTACTACGAGGTTTCTTGATTCTGTAAGCCACAGTCGAATAAAAACAATGTAGCACCATCTTTTTTCACCAATATCCATCTTTTTTTATATCACAGGATCAAATTTCAGGAGCTCGTTTAAACGTGCTTGAGTCAGGTTTCTTGATTGTGAGAGGCTCCTTTTCATTTTACACAATCATTCACAGTATGAAAGCTAACTGTGAACATTGCTCATTTGCATGTGTTAAAGTCTGTAAATAATCCTTCAAGGAAATCTTGGAGTTATATATCTCTTCCTATTTTTTATTCTGCATCCTTATTTTTTGTAAGTATTTCTGATACTATCGAGTTTTCTTGCTCCTTTTAATTTCCTTCTCTAGGAATATATTTTAAAATCATTTTTAATTTCATTTCTACTAAGACGAAGTAGTTATATGCTTACTTACTAGAATTTTAGATTGATTCTCAAAAGATTTCTCGTCATTAAAGATTTACAACTTGTAAGGTTAAATTTAATGTATTTAGATTGTTTTTAAGGCTAATTTAAATTAACTAAAATTTAAGTTACATTCTGGGATGACAATGTTTACAAAAAAGAGGAAAATAGAAGCTGAGCACCGAGAATGTAAAAATGAATGGACAGAATCCTACGCATTCATTATGAGTTCTGATGGTTGACCTTCATGTCTAATTTGCAATACAAAACTCACCAACAATAAAAAAAAACATCTCGATAGACATTTTATAAAACCACATTAACTTCGCAGAAAAATATCCAGTTGGAGATTGTAGAAAGAAAGCTGTGGATCAGTTGAAGAACAAAGCAGACAAAAGTTGGAGCATGGTCACTAAATGGGTGAAATTACCAAGTAGTACAACTGCCGTAAGTTTTGTAGTTAGTCAAACGAGGTAAGCCGCTTGCGGATGGCAAATATATTAAAGAGTGCTTTATTAAAATATCGGAGGAGCTGTATGCAGAGAAAAGGCTATGAAGATGAAGAAGTTACAGATCCTCATTGGTTAGAGAAATTCTATTTCATGGTAGATATCACCTCACATTTAAATGACCTTAATAGAAAACTACAAGGAAAAGGAAACACAGCCTACTTGCTTTTAGAAGAGTTGCTAGTCTTTGAGTAAAAGCTAATTTATTAAAATCAAATTTATCAGTAATAATGTTGTTTTCAATAGAAGCTGTTGAGTACCTAACACTTGCATTTTCGACTTTCTCATTTTTGTCTATACTCCTAGATTCATTTTCTGAAATAATCATTATATTTACTTAATTTGAAAGTTTATTTATATTTTCATTGAATAAAACTTGTCAAGTATTCTTTTGTTTCTCAAGTTCTTTTTCTTAAGAATTATCACCAAAACACGTATTACGCAACAGATCACTGTATGGGTGTGTAACTTAAAAAATATATGTCATTAAATATAGTTTTACTGTATTTAATAAGTATTTCTGATTAACATGTTCTGTGGCTCATAGTATGATGGATTTTATACAAATTTTGAAAAAATGGCTCTTCTTGTCAAAAAGGTTGCAGTCTCCTGCCCTACATAATAGTGTACTGAAGGCCATATTAATTCAATAGTGTCAAAAAGAAAGGTGATACCTCTTGACAAAAAAATAATAATTGAGAAGGTCGATAGAAATCCGTATTTAAAACGTGTGGAAATGGCAAGGCAATTATGACTGCCGATGACATCATTCAACGCCATAATGACTCACCGAGAATTGATCTTAAAAGCAAAAAATGTCTGCGGAATCGTTGCGAAAATAAATAAGACAGGCTAATTTTGCAAGTAAATTTTCTATAAAAAAGTCATAATAAGTAAATTCTTAATGTTTTTAAGAATTGTTTCAAATTATAAGACTTCTGAGGAGAATTTATTTTTGATTGAAAACTTCAAATCAAAATTTTCTGAAGTATCTCTCCACCCACTTGTTATTTTGAGATCATTAGACTATTACAAATTAACTGTAATGCACAATATTTCTATATCTCACTTTGATTTATTTACAGAAAGAATTGAATCAGTCATGTGGGATCCCTTTGAAAGCTCTTAAGAATGAAGAAGGAGAATTGGGAGAGGATAATAGTGATTCCCATTGTGACGTCATGCCTGCTCAGTGGAGCCTCAAATCCAGCAAGCAGTTGTCTCTTTTGAGCTCATCCCTCAATGTTGCTCTTTCTTTATGGGAGAAAGCCTTGTTAAAGGTATTTAACAAAAAGTTTTGCAAGTTCAGTTTATTTTTATTTGTTTAATTTGATATAATTTTGTAAACAGTTATTTTGAGATAGTGTAACCCTTAGTTGCATGGTCTTGTATATTTGCAGCATTATTTAAAATGTGCAACCATAGATCTTATAGGGATTTCTTCTTACTAAACATATGGTGTGTATCCTAATACAGTATAACCTCAATTAACCAACTTGTATGGGGAAAGAGTGGGTTGGATATGTCAAAGAGTCGAATATTTGGGGAGTAAAGCAAATGGTTATATAGCCTTCCCTCATTTTACGAGTTTTTGCTTATACAAACTGAGCAATTTCATACCTATTTTTCGATTTGCGAACAAATTTTCGCTTATACGAGTTTGTTACGTTCGCATGAAAATCCTATTTTTTTAATAACGAATAAATTTTTGCTTATATGTGCTCTATCCACTTGGAGAAAGTTTGGGGAAGCTCGGTAAAGTTCGTCAGATTGCTGTTCCGAATATGAACCATCATCTTGGTCTCATTACGCACGTTGCTGTTCTTTGTGAAATTCAGTTCGCTGAGTGGTGTGCATTTTTATCTTTTTAATCAAGATATATTTTTGTGAATCATGGCTCCTAAACATGCCAGCCTTTCAGGTACTGCAAGTGGTAAAGTGAGAAAAGAGAGAAGAGCTTTAAGTGTAGCCCAGAAACTAAATATTATTCAGGAGAAAGGCGAGTGGTCGAAGGACATATGTGCCGCATTTAACCTATAGTAGGCTAACATAGGCTAGGATATCATAGGCTAATACCGATAATATATAGAGTAAGACATAGGCTTATGACTAAGAATGTCATTTAAATACATTAATATATCATTATTGATATTTTTTCTCAATTTGGTATTGTTCTGTATTGTTTTTATGTGAACTATGGGATATTTTTTTATTTTGACCTTTGGAACCATTTAAAATTTTTTACATAGGAAGTAATGGGAAAATAATTTTCGTTTTATGAGTTCTCACCTAACGAACAGTTTTCGTGGAACGAATTAAGTTCGTAAAACGAGGGAAGGCTGTACAGGGTGATCCAAAAAATATGCCCATTTTAATTTGGTTAAAAATTAAATAATGAAAGGATAATAAAGTAATAAATTAGTTTATTGACACAAACAATGAAAGTTTTAGTTGATGAAAACCCTCTTTTGCTCAGCCAGTTCTATATAAGTTTCATTTTTACTGATAACACCCTGCATTCCAACAGCCATATTCTTTATCATTAAAAGATACTAAGTGGATGTTTCGAATCACCTGGATATTGTTCTCGAGCTCATAAAGAGTCTGATACTTGGGGTGACTATAAATTCTGACCTTTAGATCAGTGATTCTCAACCGAAAGTTAATTGCAGACTGGTGTAATAACGGCAGGTTTACTGCAGATCGATATAATAACAGCAAGTTTACCATGGACTGGTGTATTATCTGAACAATCTACTAAGGATCGGTGAAATCAATTTTAAACAACCAATCATTTGACAGTGTTACACTTTGACAGCTGAAAACACAAGCCTTTCAAACCAGTGCCACCCATTATAAAACTTTTAAAAGAACAAGAGTGGACAGATGCACATGTCATGTGTGCATATATGTGAGGCAGAGGTGTTCTTTACGATTTATGCAATCAAGTCAAAATAGATAAATATTAATGGCTTAGTATAATGTCTACTAACTGAAATACCAGTAGTGATACCAAGGAAATATCGAATTTTGGATTCACAGACTAATTTCCTAACAATTGTAATTAATAAAACAGTCGACAATTATTTAAAACTTCACTCACTCGAATAGTAGTAATGTAATATTTATGTTAACGTTCATTACTTCATCGTAAATTACCAATTGCTTTTCACTTATAAACGCTGTGTATACGTAAAGAAAATAGACATATTTACATTTTTCGTCCTAGATTATCAGTTTCCCTTCATTTTCCAAATGTTGTGTGCACACGAAAGAAAGTTAAACTAATTAGGTATTTACAGCAGATATTGTTTACATCAGTTGTCATGAAGATTGTTTTCATTGACAACACGGGAAAATCTTTCCAAGTCCAAAGTAAATTATGACTTTAAAGTTTGATTTTCTTGAAATCAGCTATTCCTTTGATAAAAATGTACTGAACAAAACATTCTATTTGAGTAGTTCTACAAAGTCGTTTAAAGACTTTTGTTATAAGTGGTATTGTATGAGATATAAAGAAAAGTTCATTTTTGTGGCCAGTAATGTGGCACTCCCGATTAGGCTATGTGAACAATTTTTATCATTTTCTTATTTTTTTACCCTTATGTCCTAAATGCCAAATTTCATGAATATCTGCCAAGTAGTTTTGGAGATGAAGCATGCGGACGGACAGTCACGACCTCACCATAAGGCATTTTTATTTTACTTATTGTAAAGTACGCCTAAAAAAAGGAATATCACAGACTGGCTAATACTGGACCACAGTCCGACGGTTGAGAAGCGCTGCTTTAGATAACTGCATAAAAAGAAGTCTGGTGGTATCAAAGCAAGTGAATATGGAGGTCAATCCACAGTCTCATGAAGAGAAATTAGTCATCCTTGAATGTTTTCTTGATATTAATCCCTTGTTTCCCTGACTGTAGGAGGAACCTCATCCAGTTGAATCCACTGCGTTGTATTGTCATTACCACCATTCCTTCGCTATTTGATTTTTTAGTTCAGGAGGGTATAACTCCTTAATCATTTTAAAATAGTTGAACCAGTTAACTGTGCATGTTCGTCCATTTTCATCCTCAAAAAAGTATGGACCAATAATGTTATACCATGCAACACCTCCACCACTTTGTAACTTTTTTAAGAGTTCATGGATATTCTTCTGATGAAATATTACCTGGATTTTCAGTTTTCCAGTATCTAAAGTTTTGTTTATTTAACATACCTGACAAATGAACATGGCATTCATCAATCGTATATAGTTGTTTTAAGAAATCTTCACAATTTTCTACTTCAAAATAATAACTTGAGAGAACATATTGTCAAGTTCAACGTTTTCCGTGAGAAGGGATTATGGCAAAATAAACTCTCATCCATACTCTTTTTATAAATACATTTATAATTTAATAAACAACATTATATGCTTTTTTGCAGCACGAAATTGGATGTATTTATTATTATTATTTGAATGGGAATTGTGTTTTGGATTAACGTATTTCTATTAAATTTGCATTATTTACATGGTGAAGTTTTGTAACAATTGGTCCAAATGGAAGTGGTAGTAATGGTCTTCTTCTCGGAATCTTCCCAGCAGTCATTAAAATCGTCTTAATCCCCATGAATAGAAACCTTAAAAGCTTTGTGAGTTGTGCAGAAAGGAAGATCTACCAAGTGCCCTATTTGAATTTATTCTGTACTTTTGGGATAACTTGAGTTTAACGCCTATCTATTTTATTGCCGTTTGTATTCAGTATTGTCAATCCAGTGAATTCGTAGCTATATATATCGACTTTAGGTTCGATCTAGCACCTAAAATAATACTATAGCAACCATTTACAAAACTAGCAAATCTATTTAACAATCTAGCTAATTCTAGCAATCGACTAAAATTATGTCATCCATCTTCATATTAAACAAAAAAGAAAAATGAACAACAAAAATGAATATAGCGTAAATAAATAATATTTGTTTAATTTGTCTCTTTATTTTATTTTCTTTTTTGTAATTTTGAGAAATTAATTACAACAACGGAACTGTGTATATCATTTACGGGAATGGTGGTATTGTTGACCATAATGATAAAGGAAGAGAGAGAGAGTGCTTGTTCAAAATAAAGCTGGGATTAATCAATCAGAAAATAAAGTTTTCGTCGGAAAGCACAACCTACTTACTTTATTATAGACATCATGTGAAGTATATTTCTATAGCTACAATTTGCTGAAATAACACTGACCTAACATCATAATTGGAAATGATTTTGCCGTAAGGTAACTGCCATATTTTCTTAAGTCCCAAAATTTTATTTTTATCATGTTTCGCAAGTTGATATTAAACGTGTTACAAAACAATGTATGGCCTAATGTAATAGGTTTTCTTACTCAGTTGCAGAGAGCACTATTGTTCATTCTCTAGGAAATTTTTAGTGACCAACCTAGCGACACTGAAAAAAATTGGTTACACTGTTTGTATCAGCTGTGGCTCGATGGAGTGGTTATCCTTCTTTTGGCCTAATGGAATTCGCAGTTCAAATAAAAACAACGAAATAAATGTTTTATTTATCTGTATTAGATTTTTGTTAATCATACAGTAACTATCATTAATGAAGTCAGACTCAACTCGGTGGAATTTACTCATATTGAAAAAAGACGAACTTTGTATTTCCACAAAATTTTAATTTAAACACGACCGGTTTCACTGCCTGATGATGCTACGATCGTAGTGAAACCGGTCGTGTTTAAATTAAAATTTTGTGAAAATACAAAGTTCGTCTTTTTTCAACACAGTAACTGTTGCAAGAAATAATATCTTTGTTGTATTTCTTTTCTAGCAATGTCAACTCATGAACTCGCATTTACAGAAGTGTTCGTGACTCTATAAACTTGCTAGTATAAACTCATCATTCTTTATAGATCGTATGCCTACATTTCTCTGGATTGTTCTTACGTAGTTCTTTTCTCGTCTCTAGATGTACTATTGCAAAATATAGCCTTTTCCGATTTTGGGTGCGTTGAAATGAAGTCATACTATTTGATTATCTTATGCCATTTATATGTTAATAATAATTTTATATATGTTTTGATACCATTCATATCATATGTAGTAGGTACCATGAAGCTCCATAAAATATAGTATATAATGTCTTTTTGTGTTTCAAGAAGTTTTGAACCCGAGGTTGTGGAACCAATTAAATTGTATAACATGTGTTCTTATGGGAAATCTTAATTCATTTAACGTTGTTTCGCTCTACGTCGCAATTTTCTGGAATGAATTAATGACGTTAATCGAGGACAAACTGTAGTCTCATAAACAATAAAGAAAATGGAAACAAAAAGTTAGTAGCTTTTGGCATTTTCATAGTTTTATGAGATGATACTCCACTTTTATTTTTACCTAAATTGAACTTTAAAGAAATTTTATTTATCTTTAAGCAAAAGGTTAAATATTTTGCAATCATAATTAATGGCAAAGTGTCTGATTTGGCTTCCACATAATCCCTGTCTATCTTTAATATATAATACTAAACACTTATTACTGCTGATTATCTATATATTTCTATAAACTATGCCTATTTGCATTAAATTCAATACTATAAATGTCCTAAACTTAAAGTAAATTAAACTACTAAAAATGTAAACGAGAGTTGAAAGGCAAAAATCACTGCTTACACGCTACACGAGTGTGACGCGAAATCTACCCTGTGGTGGGTGCGAGTACTGACATCACACAAAGCCAACGAGTCGCGATCAATAGGTCGATACCTACAAATTAAAAAAATATATATACCGCATCTGCCAGAATACAAGCCAATGTTTTTTGTAAAAATCTATCATGAAAAAATCACCACTGCTTAAATGCAAGTCCGAGAAAAAATTTGTGGTTAGGGTTGTCTCATAGTAAGCCATGGATGGCAGCATAAATGTTTCTCTTTGAATGGGCTTGTTTGTGCATTGATGTCAGATAAGTGTTTCTCTCTCTCACTCTCAATAAATTGTTCTCAAGAAATGCTGAACCAAGCACTAGCCCATATCTGAAGGCCATTCCTCCTCCCTTTACAGATACAGTAAAACCTGGTTAATTCCAAATTCAGGGGACCAAAGAAAAAGCATTCGAAATTTTCAAAAAAAGGGTGATTTATCAAATTTTAAAAATGCAAATATAAATTACAGAAAAACAAAAGAATATGAGACTATGTTAAAATACAAAAACAAAAGCTCTTAGTATGCAAAATATAATGTCGAATATATTCCAAATTACGATTATACATTTAAATATTGAAAAATATGATCATATAGTTAAAATCTGCTAAATAATTAAAAGTTTGTCAGTTACTTATTTCAACTTAAAAGCAAATTAACGAAAGTTTTTAACAACATTAATGTAAACTTATTTTTTTAAAGTCGCTTATTTTCCTGTTTCAATTTCGGGGCGATTCCTACTATCCTTGCAAAAAGTCGAGACACCCAAGTTTGAGACCGTATATCTCAAAAACAACCGCAACAATTTTAATGAGGTAAAAAGATTCGGGTAGAGAATTTATTTCTACATTAATTTGTGTACATCTTAAATTTTTAGTCTATGTTTAAATATTTTATATTGGGCTGTATTTAAAGAAAAACATGATTTTTAGACATGGAAATCCGATAAGACCAATTTGAATGTTTACATCTCAGAAACCCTACAATGTATCAACTTGCAATTTTTATGGCACTTACCTAAAACTATTAGGAATAAGTAACTGGAAGCGTTATTTTATAACTGCAACATTAATACCCCATTTTATTACATTTCTGAAATTTGGCTATCTTCGTCAATCTTGTGTTGTTTTCAAAGTTAGAGGTACTGCTGTCACCGGACAAATGCCTTTATTACTAATATGTAAAAAATAACATCAGAAAGTTACTTTCCAAAATGGTACCGATTTTTATTTTATCTTCATTTTGCCTCCGCCTGTGGCTTAGCAAAACTGGCGGAAGAGAGAAGGAAAGTAGCAATTGCAGCGTGCGCTGTTGCTACGTCTTCTATGTTAGTGAGTCATATCCATGACCGGGCATGCAATGAATGCGGAGGTAGCAACAGCGTGTGCTCTCTCCCGCCGTTTTACTATGCCAAACATAGCTTTAAGGCAGAGGCAGAATGAAGATGAAATAAAAATCGGTACCATTTTGGAAAGTAATTTTCTGATTTTATTTTTTACATATTAGTAATAAAGGCATTTGTCCGGGGACAACGTTACCTCAAACTTTGAAAACAACCCAGGATTGACGAAGATAGCCGAATTTCATAAATGTAATAAAATGGGGTATTAATGTTGCAGTTATAAAATAACGCTTCCAGTTACTTATTCCTAATAGTTTTAGGTAAGTGCTATTAAAATTGCAAGTTGATACATTGTAGGGTTTCTGAGATGTAAACATTCAAATTGGTCTTATCGGATTTCCATGTCTAAAAATCATGTTTTTCTTTAAATACAGCCCAATATAAAATATTTAAACATAGACTAAAAATTTATGATGTACATCAATTAACGTAGAAATAAATTCTCTACCTGATTCTTTTTACCTCGTTGCGGTTGTTTTCGAGATATACGGTCTCAAACTAGACTTTTTCCAAGGACAGTAGTGCAATGTGTTCCGTAATGGCATCAACTTTTTCACATATGTGTATCGGCACGTCTGGCATCCCTGATACGTATCTTTTAAGGGTATGCAAAGCTTTAAAAACATTCTCCTTAGATGGCAGTGGCACATCCAACCTATCATCAATGTTGTCCTCATCGTTTTCTTTGTCACCATCACTTGCAATGGTTTTGGACTTGTCGAACGTGGGGTCATACACATCCGACGTAGCCAAGCCATTATTGAAGGAAACAAAGTCTCCGAAACTGACAGGCCCCAATATTGCTGTCAATTACTTCCTCCACTTCTGTACAATTGAACACTTCTGCCGGTTGCTAAGATAGCCCCCTTTTTCTTAAAACAATTGGCGATGGTCTGAGGAGTCATCAATTGCCACGCCGATGACACAGCTCGGCACGCGCCTAAATTCATCCATTTTTGTAAATCATCTCACGAACACCCATTTGTAATTTGCACCAAGCATTATGACAATAGTTTTTTTCTGTAATGGCTTTTTAAATTTTAAATGATGCCCTGGTTGAGTGGCTGGAGAACACTGGTTGTGTTCGGCAGCAAATATAGCAACTCAACATTGGACGTATTTATCTGAGCCACATGGTGAGCAGAACAGTTGTCTAGTGTCAAAAACTTTTATGATTTTGCACCGCCATATGCCTTTGCATTCTTATTAAAAAACTTTTGAATAGGTATCTCGTCATTCACACGTTTTTGTTATGTTCGTAAATTATCGGCAAATTATCATGATTAATACCTTTGAAACAGCGTAGCTTGGCGTATTTTTCGATAATTACAAGTTTTTTTTATCTGACCCATCAATATTGGTACAGAGCACATCGGTGAGATGCTCCTAAATACGTTTTCCACCGTGACATTTTTCTCCTCAAAGAGCCAAAGTACGATCAGGCAACATGTTGAACAAAATGCCCGTTTCATCCATATTATTAATGTCCTTGGGTGCGTACTTCTCGAAAACATGTTTATTACTTTGCAGCCAGGTTGTCACTTCCTCTTCATTAATTTTTTGGGTATCACCACCAGGGCCGGCTTCAGACAGTAAGCAAGTGAGGCAATCGCCTCAGGGTGCAGAGTCAAGAGGGCGGCATCATGCCGCAGCTGTCGACATACTGACCATACTGACGCCATTTCCTCTTGCTAAGTTTGGTCTTACAGCAGGGATGGTCACTCTGCTCAAACAGAGACATTTGCAAAAACTGGAGGGAAGTAAGGGAAAACCAAGGGATACACTCCCAATGTACCTTTTATGACTCTAACACAGTCCATACGGCTACAGAAAAGAAAGAAAACAGTGATGGAAAACATTACGCATAACATAACGAAATAACGCAATAATGAAATGATTTTTGAATAACATAATGAAAAACATTAATGAAATTTGCAAAATTAGTGTAATGGAAAACAATAAAAAACAAAAACTGTTATTTCGATATTCTCACAGTGTGGTTGTACACAGAACCGGTCCTAGGTAATCAATGGATACTGTCTTTGCACAGTAGATAAATACAATTATCCCTCGATTTACATGGTACTTGATGTACATGGTTTTGGTTATACAGGTTCAAGAAAATGCGAACATCTCTCAGTTTACATGGACTTGATGTACACAGTTTCAGTTTTACAAGATCAAGAAAATGCAACCATCTCTCGAGTTATTAGTAGGCACCTACTCAATAAGTTTGTGTTAAAAGTATGTTTACAACATCATAAGATGACTTAGGTACCTCCTTTAGTGAGATGTACTATTTAGATACAAACTAGTAGTCCTCATTTATTTAATATGTAATTCATTGTGTTTTTGCTTGTCTGTGTCAATCCACCAAACAGTTAATTACTTCATTTCCATTAATATTTTTAAGTAGAAATTTATTGCATAATGTTTGTCCATAAAATGATATTGTAAACAATATCAATTTTTAAAAAAATTCTAATTTAAATAAGTATTTAATTCCATTAAACATAAAAAAATGAAAAATGAGAACAAAAATTTTAATTGGTTTCCTTAGATAATAAAATAAATTCCATCCCTCCGTTTGGTGTTATTATTTCCTGCATTTTATGATAACGTAGGTAATGGATTCAACCTATTTATTTTCAATGTCGTGTTTCTAGCATCAAAATGTTCTGTATAATCCTGTTATAATTTTTTTAAATAGACCAAAATCAATGCATTCATCATTGTCAGTATTTATACTGGAAATATTCTACGATCAACTGAAAATTTTATATTCAGAATTTTTATTAAATTGTCAAGAGAAGATTAATTTTTGCCTGTAAGAAGTCTAATGGAAGTAGGAGGTTATTTTTGTAATTTGTCAGCTTTTCAAATTTTTGTTGGGATGAAATAACATGTTTATGATTGTCATATCTGTAAAAGTAGTTGATAGCTCAAACACTTTGGCTCCAAATTGATCAGTGGTGAAAAACTCCTTCAGCCAGAAAAATTATAGGATAGTCCCTATGCATTTCACCCACCAAGTGGGCATCCTCAGGGGAGAACCTGCCTTGGCAGTGAACAGGGTTCAACTGCAGTTGAAGCCTGTTTACTGCTTCACTGGCTGAAGGAGTTTTTCACCACTGATATATCTGTAAAAGTTGTACATTCTACATTTGTTTGAAAATTTTTTTTGTGAAGCGCATTGTTAAGGAGATGGTGAGTTATCCAAATGGAGACATCACTCCGCGGACGTAGCTAGGCTAAAACATCAAATCGTATATGGGAGTTTACTCATGTCATCTCAGTTTGTGCCTAATATCACTGCTTAAGAACTTGTAAAAAAAAGTGTTCTATTGTCATTAATGTTGCAGAAGATATGTTTTTTCAGTCAGAAATATCATATTTTCTAATCAACTGATCATTTCATTTGGTTAGTGTTTGTATGAATTCTGATGTGGGTTGCAAACGTAAAGAAAAAAAGTATAATTAATAATAAAATCAATTTTTTTATTTGTGGTAACATTTTTCATTATAACATTAAACGTAACAAAAAACGAAAATATAATTTGAGTGTAATGAAAAACGTAACAAAAAAACGATATAATTTTTTGGCCGTAATGAAACGATTTTTTTTTCATTTGCCATCACTGAAAGAAAACAATAAACGGAGATCCAATATATGTAATTAACATATCTCTTATAAGTTAACTAAAATAAATATTGGCATGATTGTGTGATAATTTTAGATATTTATAATTTAGTAAAGTAAAATTCTTGATCATCGGAGATCCACGGAACATGAGGGGGAGGGGGGGGGGCAGCCAAAAATTTCCCGCCTCAGGGTGGCAAAATGTCTGAAGCCGGCCCTGATAGCCACAAACTGCAAGGCAAACAATACTGTGGCGCTTTTTTAAACCATCCAAGCACCCATTGGTTGCTTTAAAATCCTCAATATTCAAAGCGTTTGCAAGTCTCTGCTTTTTCAATAACATCAGTCTTGTCAAAGTTATATTCGCCGCTCATACTTGTGAGAAAAAATCGAACAATTTTTCTTCGAGGTCTTCGTTTTTTGCAGGTTATGAATGCTGACGTGTAGCACTCCCTTTAAATTTGTAAAAACTTTATTCAATCATTGCCTGATTCTTTTAATTTGTAGATAAAGACGAGTTCAGAATCCCATACTATGATGCCAGTTTTCCTTACAATTTGGACTTCTTGTCAATGTCTACCGAGGGAGGGGAAGAACTGATGAGGAAGAACCGAGGGGGGATGAACAAAATCCGGTGACAATACCCAACACCCCATCAGCATGCTCACGATCACATGATATTTGCAAACAAGCTGGCATGGAACCGGACATGGTTTCGTAAATTTGATTTAGTTTCTTTTTTTTTAAGTTTTATTTCGAATTATATTAATAAAGGTGAAATACTCCTTTAGCCAAACAATTATAGGGTTACAACACCCAATGCATTTCGCCCACAAGGTGGGCATCGTCATGGGTAAAACCTGTTTCAACAGTGACTGGAAGCCAACTGCCAGGTTTGAAACGGAAAGTATTAAGAAGACGACCGAGAAACAAGTGAAACGCGGAAAGATTTTTCGGCGTGTGTGTCGTTTAAATCTGTCAATTTGTATAGGGTCTTGTTGAAATCTGTGTCCGTGTTCATAAGTGTATCGCGGTTTTTGTAAATGTGAAGGTTTTCTAATGAGTTTAGTGAGTTATTGGCTGAAGTTATCAATGTTAAATCATTTACGTGTATACTATGACCTGTTTCAAAGATGTGGTTGGCAACGCTTGATTTTTCAAAACGATTATATTTATAGTGAGCCATGTGTTCCTTGAAGCGTGTTATTAGTTTCCTTCTTGTTTGTCCTATGTACTTTTTGTCGCAGTGTGAGCATTGTATTTTATAAATACCGGACTTGTTCAAAGATTCTGTTCTGTCTTTTGTACTGCCCAGTAAATTTTTCAAATTATAAGGATTTGTGTATGTTATGGTATAGTTCTTATGTTTAAAAATTTTGTTCAAGCCTCTGTTTAATGGTTGATGCATGAGAAAAAATATTCATCTCACGAGTGAGAGACATCACAAAGCAGATAAATAGCATCCCCTTCCACCACACAGTAGCTTACGTGCAGCGGTTCGGTTAGTCTAAGCATTGCATAGGGGTTTTTAGAAACCACAGTTCGCATAACTATGTGAAAATTCAATCACAAAATTTGACGTATGATATAGGTAAAAAAACAGTAAAAATTGCTGAATTAAGCATAATAGGAAGGTTTAAGGTTACTGTTTTAAATACAGTGCAACCTCTATAATCCAAAATCCCAGTAATCCGAACTGTTTCTCAACATCGGGTGTAAAGTGTTGGTTAAGCAAAGCGAGCGTCCGAAAGTGAAATTTGAAGCTTGTATTTGGCAACAAAGTTGGGCGCAGATGTCACTACTAATGCCTCTTGCAGCTTAATAGATGATTCTTTGAAACATTGTTTTAAAAGGAATGAGTGATATCGGCATGGCTGGCCATGCTCATTCCTACTGCCATGGCCCAGTGTAGAGTTCATCAACACGGATCTCTCATAGTCATTTTAGTGAACTGTAAGTACATTAATTGGTGTTTTATTTACAGAAATTGAATACATAATAGATTTTTCCATGTTATTTTATATGAACATATACACTACTGTACTGCACTGATGGTGTAGTGGTTAGCGTGTCGGCTTTTTATTGCAAAGTTCGGGGGTTCAACCCCTCGAATGGAGGTTTTATATAAAAAAACTATCATCAGTGCCTGGCAGTAGGCTGCAGTACTGTCAGTATGGTATAGAGCCGAAAACAAATGATGTTGGTTGGGTCTATATCCAATACAGCTGTAGGCGTGATCAGGACGATTTGAACGGCTACAGTACTGCGATGTGGAAAGCAAGAGGGAAACTACCACATTACGATCCCTAGTAAAGATTATATGGTTGGACAATATGAGTTCTCTCGAGGTAAAACAATCCGGAGGTAAAATAGTCCCCCAATCGGATCTCCAGGCGGGGACTGCCTTGAGGAAAACATTTGTCGAAAGTAATTTACGAATTGGGACTTGGAACGTAAGAACTATGAGAAAGGCAGGAAAGCTAGAGAACTTGAAAGAAGAAATAGAGTTGACATTATAGGACTAAGCGAAACTAGATGGGAGGGAGAAGGACAGTTCGACTCGGAAGAATTCACGGTAGTTTATTCTGGAGGAAATAGTGGGGAAAGGGGAGTAGCTCTGGTAGTTAGGAAAGATATGATGAAAAGCGTGACAAAGATAATAGCAAGGAACGATAGACTGATGGCAATAAAGCTAAAAGCAGTCCCAGTGGACATGCTGATAATCCAGGTATATATGCCAACGTCAGCTCATGAAGATGAAGAAATCGATGAGATTTATGAGCAAGTTAATGAAATTTACGAAGAAGATGGAAGAGGAAAGGTAAACTGCATAATAATGGGAGATTGGAACAGCATAGTCGGAGAAGGACAGGAAGAAAATGTTGTCGGGCAATACAGACTTAGGAAGAGAAATCAAGGAGGGGAGAAACTCGTAGAATTCTGCATCAATAATGACCTTGTAGTGACTAGTACATGGTTCAAAAACCGTAAACGATGGTTATACACATGGAAAAGCCCAGGAGATAGAATGAAATGCCAAATAGATTACATCCTTGTAAAACAAAGATTCAGAAACAGCATAAAGAACGCCAAGGCATTGCAAGGAGCGGACATTGATTCAGATCACAGCCTTCTAATACTTGACGTGAGTACAAAGCTCAAACAAATAAGAAAAACGAGAAGAGAAAGACAGGCCTGGGACCTAGAAAAACTGAAAGAAAGGCAGGATGTAGTCAGCATGAAGTTGGAAGATAACCTAAGAAAGTTGGAAAACAAACCGAAGACCATTGATATAGAGTGGGATGAAATTAAAATCAGTATCAAGGATACCTTGGATAAAGAGATTGGAAAACAAGAGAAGAAAATCAGAAAACCATGGATCACGAAGGAAATGCTGGAGAAAATGAATGAGAGACGAAAATGGAAAAACGTTAACAGTGAAGAAGTTAGAGCCAACTATAGGCGTATAAACAATGAGTTGAGAAGGGTAACAGATGAAGCTAGAGAAAATTGTATAAAAGGAAAATGTGATGAAATAGAACAAATGGAGAAGTTAGGATGGTACGATATGATGTACGCTAGAGCACTCGAGTTAGAAGATAAGAAATCTAATGGAATTAATGGTATGGGAATTATGAATACAGATGGGAAGATAGTCTCAGAAACAAAGGATGTAGCACAGGTACGGGAAGAATACATTAAGGAATTATACAGCAAACAGGCAGGAGCAGCAAAAATTGAACTGGAAGATGAGGTAAACATTGAATACATACATAGGCGATATGAAATTCTGTTACAGATCCTCATTTAAACAATCTTAAAATGGCAATTTGATATGAGAAGTCTAAGTCTAAAAAACATCATGCATCTAAGGGTTAATATAATTCTTTCAAAGAAATCTTGAAAGTCTGTAGGTTCTTGATGGATTTATCATAAACTGTATTAAATTTAAATTAAATGGTCCCTAATTTGTATTAAAAAATTATTTCTAGGGCATGAGCAAATGTAGCTGTGAAAATATCAATATGGCTGTTACCCTAAAATGTATTGAGACAGCAGCTTGTATTTATGAGTTGTATGATGACCTAGCTCACACAGTTATTGCCTGGAACCTTTTGTGTCAATATGCTGATATATTGGACAATGATGAAGCTTTTCTGATAGGTAAGAAGTATAGACCTGAATGTATAATAAATTAAGTGTTCATTCTGATAAAGGAGAATGGAACTCAGGTAGTTGAAAGATGCAGAGAATGTTACTTTAAATTTATTTATAGAGAACAATCCTGCTAAATCTTTGATATTTACCAACATGACAAGCTTTTTATGAAAAGCAATCCATACATTTTCCTTATATGTGGGTATTATTTAAGTTTGTTGGTGTTATTCACAAAATATAAAGTGCCTTTTGTATTTAGTCTATCTACTAGTTTGTCTGTATGTCTCCTGTATCAGAAGTTTGGGATTTACATGAAAGTGGAAGAGGAAATTGATTTAGAACAACTCGATCAGGGCTGCAACTTTTATGAATAAGAAATGAACTTTTGTGTTAATTTTTACAGAGCAAGGTAAAAATTGTCATTTTTGCCATATATAGTGCCAACGCACATTCTGGCAGCACATTTTCAGTACTGCTCAGATTTTATTTTTACACTAATTTTCTGGCAATGCCGCAGTACCTCAGAAAGAAATTCAAAAACTTTACTATGAAATTTTAAATTTGCACACTGCCTCTGGCCTCTGAAATATCCACTCACTGATAGAATAAGACCACAAAAATAATAGAGCAGCAACCATGATTCAGTCATGTTGTACTCAGAGTCTGTATTAGGAACCAGCTGCCTGGCCATTTCATTGGGAATCATTAGCCAAAGAGTGCAAAATGAGCAAAAATAAAAAAAATGTGCAATATCCATAAACTTCACTTTCATTTAAAAAATGTTTCTTGTTGATGATGGGTATTGTTTGACCTACTTTAGCCATTAGTGCATAGGTAATTGAGGTTCTGGTGTGGAGGGGATGGCAGCTGTCAATATGGAGGTACTGAAGGTGGTTGGAGGGCTTGAGGTGCAAGCTAGTGTGGATTCTGTTTTCCTGGATGGAGAAATTGACATCCAGGAAGGTGATGTTGAAGGTAAGCATTGGGTGGGAAGAGAGGCATTGTAGGGAGTCAGATCCATGTGTCCAGAGAAGAAATTGTCGTCAATAGGAGTGGTTTGGGGTATACGTCAAGGAAGCGTTCCTCCCACTCACCTAAGAAGGCATTGGTGTAGGAGGGTGCATGAGAGTGCCCATCGTGGTATCTTTTATTTGAAGGCAGTGGCACCCTCCGAAAGAAGTTTTTTGTGGCACCATTTGAACCAGCTCTGTTATGAAATAGGAGGAGGGTCTTGCGTCAGGTGGACTTGAGTCCAGTGATTTTCTCAGGACGGTTGGTGTAGAGGCAGCAGACGTCTATAGTGGACATGATTGTGTTAGGTAGGAGAGTGGAAGGGAGTAATTTGAGGCGTTGAAGCAATTGGTTAGTGTCTTTGATAAAAGATGAGATTTGACGGATTTGTAGGTGGGAGTCAACAAAGGCAGAGTTGCATGTGGGAGAGTTGAAGCTGACAACAGCGGTATGACCAGGGATGTTGGGTTTGTGAATTTTTGGGAGAAGGTAGATGGGTTTATTGGGAATTGTCAGGGAAATGGTAGAATCAGGGAGGCCTTCTTGTTTTCTCACGGACCATAGATATGCAGATATTTTGGAGGAGTGGCGGTTGGTGGGGATGGAGGGGAGAGGATGGTAAGAGGTTTGATCAGATAGTTGGCGGAGGGCTTCATCGTTGTAATGTGATCGATCCAATACCACAGTGGTGGTACCTTTGTCTGCAGGGAGAATAATAGTTTTGTTGTTGCATTTCAGCATAGAAATGGCATGTCTTTCTGGTTTCATCAAATTGTCGTAGTGGTCAAGAAGGTGGGGAAAGTTGGACTAGGCGACTGTGTGAATGACATAGTTAGCATATTGCTCGATGGGGTAGTGGGGAGGAAGAGAGTATGGAATGTATTGGGAAGGGGATCTGAAAGTGGAAAGGGGTTGTGGAAGTGAGTCGGGGGAAGGTGAGGAGTCAGATGTAGGTGGGGCAACTTTGAGGTGGAGTAATGGACAAAGGCTTGTATGTCGGCAAGGAGGCAAAAATGGTTGAATTTTGTGGTGGGGCAGAAGGAGAGCTTGTGAGAGAGAAGTGCATTCTCAGCAGGGGTGAGAGCATGGGAGGAAAGGTTCAGGACGTTATCTGGCTGGGAAGGGTTTTGCGGAACGCATGGAGGTGGTGGTTTGTGGGGAATTGGGGTGCTTCCTTTGTCCGTGGGCTGAAACAAAGGAGATATCCTGAGAGAGTGCAGTGGGGGTGGAGTAAGGATTCCCAGAAGCTCCGCCATGGAGGTTTTTTGGGCGAGGGAGGCAGGGAAATGGGGATGTTGGACTCGCCAGCTGGGATGAAGAGGGGAGGCAGGCCGTGCTGGAGGTGATGGACGCACATGAGAGAAAGTTTACAGATGGTTCTATTTTGGTTCGCGGTGATTTCTTCTGCAGCTTTACAGAAGATGGTGTTGAGGTCAGCTGTGGAGTTTGGGGAATAATTGAGTTTGCGTATGAGAATTTTACATTTTTCAAAGTGCATGTAGGAGAGAGATGTATAGTGGCATAAGATTGAACAGACAATATTGAGGGATATGAGGTGATTTGTAAGGCGAATGATGAACAGATAGCGGGAGGAAGGCCCGATTGGGAGATTCTCACAGTGAAACCTTAGAGATGGAGGCCTAGTACTTGGCAGGAATTGAGGAATTCTATCTGGCAGGTTAGTGATATATGTTTGCAGAGGTGATAACAGAAACAGAGAATATTTTCCATGGTCAAAGGACAAGTATAAAAGAGAAAGGCGATCGGAAAGTTGGTAAAGGAGGAGGTATGACACACAAAAGGATAAGGTAAAATGATATAAATGCTTACTGAAGAGGAAGGGTACCATATTTTCTGGTCTATAAAGTCTGCATTATCTATACAAAATAAACATGCATGCTATACAAAGAAAAATAAAATTTTATTGAAATTAATGCATATTAACTTTTATAATTCATTCGAAACCATAAAAATCATCGACTGAGTCAATCTCAAATGATTCAGTAGCACTCATAATTTGGTCAGGCACATTTGAAACTTCATTTTCACAAGAATCACCTTCATCATCTTCAAATTCTTCCATGTCTGTCATAAGTGTATCACAAAGAGCCTTTTTGAAACCGTTTTTTACACAACTAGCCATCACAGATCCCTAACTCTCAACAATCCATTTACACATTTCTGCATAGGATGGTCTTTTCACTTTCCTGGAGTTAGTATATTGATGCACACCTGCTAGCATCCAATCCTCCCACTTAGCTTGGAATTTTTATTTGAATGACTTGTTCATGGACAGATCTAGTGGTTGAAGTTTTTTGGTTAAACCATCAGGAATGATAGCTAGCTTTCAATATTTACTGACCCCTTTTTTAATTTCAGGTATCACATGACAACGACATGAATCCATGACTAACAGTGACTTCTGATTAAAAAAGGCAGATTTTCGCTTTCTCCACACTGTCCAACCAAACCCTCATAATATCTTAGTTCATCCAACCTTTCTCATTCACGGTTACTACAATGTCCATAGGAAAGCATTTTTTCGGCACAGTCTTTTGTTTAAAAATCACCATGGCAGGAAGCGTAGAACCATCAGACATTGCACACAAAACAATTGTAAAATTCAGCTTCTCATGCCCACTAGTTGCTACTGAAACATCTTTCATCCCTTTAAGATTCACAGTTCTAGCACATGGAAGATCAAAACTCACCGGAACCTTGTCCATATTGCCGACATGCATTGCATCAACTCCAGACATTTTTCATATATTGTCTAAACAATCATTTTTGCCTCCCAGTCCATCAGTAATTTTTGACCGATGCTTGTCGATGTACGAACACACAAATTGTCCCTCCTCATGAAACTGAATCCCCAGGAAGGATACGCTTCGAAGACCACGATGCCCATCTCTTGAGCAATGCATTTTGCTTGCAATAAGACCCTTGTTTTTGAAATCCTAATGCCTTTTGCCCTTTCTCGTATCACCCACTCCTATAGTTCTTCCTTGAGTTCTCGCCAGAAAAATTTTCTAAAATGCATTGCTTGTTTTTTTCTGATTTGCCTATATGCCATTCTTGTACACTTGATTCCCCTACATTAAACTTCTTCTGGGCTCACGATTTCCTTTTTCTATAGCGAATTTTATGACTTCTAATTTAAACTGCAAAGTGTATGATTTTTGCTTTCACATATTATCATTAAAAAACTTTTTCAATACCGACGCCAAGCTAATTCAAGACTTAATAAGACCATGTGGTGTACAGTGAAAAAAACTGAATAATGGAAAGTCACACCAAATTTTATTGGATTCATTTTTTTCAAGAAGCGCTTGTTTCAAATAGATTTTTTTGACAGCACATTATCTATACATTTGTATCAGGTTTGAAGAAAATCACTTGCACATTATCTATAAGGTGTGATATAGACCAGAAAATATGGTAAATAGGATAAGTAGATGGCAACAAGTTGTTGGGATAAGGAAGCCCAGTGAGCACTCACCAATAAGACATCTTCAAGTTGACTAGCTGCTGGGGATGTCGAAGTGACACACAAAAAACATGGAAGCTTTTGGGGGTGATACCTTCATTAGCAAAAGAGAGAGACAACTGATGGAAGTGACTCTGGGAGGAGGCATTGGGATAGAAGGGTAATGTGGAAAGGTCAGGGATTATAGGTGCAGCATTTTGGCCCCCTTTAGTTTCTTGTCTTCTCCTTGTCTTCTCCCTGAGTTTCCCATGTCCGCCATCAGGTGACATGTCCAAACTCGAGCATAGCTCAAGTGTCTTTAGGTGATTGTTTATCATTTTTCCACTTTGGAATAATAGTATACAGTAGAGCGTCGATTATCTGGGGCCCGATTAACCATGAGGTGGATTATCTGTGGTTGTGGGCGGGGAGTCGAATTATTTCCACGTTTACATTGTTGGAGTCTGATCTTTTATTCTCATTCCTGTTATATTTGAAGTTTAGTTCATTGTTGTTCTTTGGCGATGTATTTACAGGTTTAAATTGTTGGAGTTTGATCTTATATAAATTCATACTCCCATTAACCCTTAATTAGTCGCATGGGGTCAATATGACCCCAAGCAATGTTTTTTCGTCAATATCTAAAGAAATGTATTGTCAATCTAACCCAAACTTGTTCTACCTTCGACATTAGCATTTTTGTTTTTTTTTAATTTGTTTTTTTTTATATTTATATATATAGTGTAAATATTGAGAAAATTTAACTATTTTAATGTGCTATTTTTGTGTGTATCCATTTGTTATGTATATATGAGGTTAAAAAAGTTGCTTATATTTTGACATCTCTCTACCTGTTGCTTTTTTCTCTATTGGTCTAGAAGGGTTAAACGCAATACAGATTATTATTATCACATCAGAAATACAAATAATTCTCCTGATAAGCAGTATTTAATTGTTTTAACACTAGTTCTCTTTGATACATTTCTACTTCACTAATTTTCACTATAGGTTGGTTACCCCTCTTCCTCCCATCTCTTCCCCCCCTCCCTCCCCCCTCCAATGTACCCTTTTCCCTCTTTTCGGAATTCTCCTGGTGTTTTCTTACTTTGGCCGCACACACGCAACTGTTTTCTTCCCATAGTTATCTACCCGCAATAAAAGTCACAAACAAACGCACGTGGTCTCTCTAGAAATTGCTGTCGAAGAATTGACCCGAGGATGACTTCTTTGATGCAGAATTCCACGTATTCTATCAAGACTGATGCATGATTTTTGAAACTATTTTCTAGATTTTATAATTGAATTACATCCATATTATTCCCTTTTCTGTACAGTAATTATTTATCACATGCTTTTGTCATTTACTGTGAAATGCTCTCAAAAATGGAACATCTTTCTAGCGACTTTTGGCAGATTTTTTATCACCCTCATTGGATGAAGCTTTTAGTACCCATGTGCAAAAAGGATAAAAGAAAGCGGTTTACCTTTTATTACCGCTCACCCTTTTTAGCACGAGTTTCTCCCTTATTTTTCGGAATAAGTACGAACACGAATGAGATCGGCAATCTTCAAAGTTTTTGGATCTCCTACCGGTCGCATGACGGTCACGGTTGGGACGTTTTAGACCAAAATATAAAAATCCTATTTTCAATGGGGTTTCTATGGAAAAGTCCCAAGTACGTTCACACTTATAGGGGAGGACGCGGTTGGACCTCGGCACGAACCCCTTGGGTCGCTCGAGGAGGCAACTTTTGTCCCAAGCCCCATCGAGGGCAATGCTCGGTGACAGCAGAAGTGAGCTTGAATCTTTCTGCAAGTTGGGGGCAGCCATAAACTACTTCATGCTGTAGGTGGGGGCCGGAAAGCGACCGTGCCGTGACCGATGGCTAACCCACAAGTGTGAGTGATCTCCGCAAAAATAATCCTATCCCTAATAAAGCCCTCAACGCAACCTTCATGCGACTGTCCCTCCAATGAAAACCAGCCTTTATGCCCTTTACTCAATTTTGTGCATAGATTTCATTTGCTCTTGCTTTTCTGTCGAAGCAACATCTCAAACTATCTCGAGTTCTTTCCTAAACTCCAAAGTTGCATTTTTAGGGTGTAGTATGTAACTTCTTTTTTGCTATTTACCGACCGGAATAGAAGAATTGTCGTAAGACATTCTCTTGGATCAACTGGTAGTAACATTTGGAGGAGGAACGGAAGAGTATCTGCAAGGATATCTACAAATCATTACCGAGTCCGGAATATAAGAAGTAAGTCTATTATTTTATGCAACATATTATTGCAACCTAACAAAAAATTAAATACAAGAAATTTACTATAATTTATTTCAGTCTTTTAGCTTCAAATTGTTCATCTAGTAAAATTTTAGCTATTTTTCAAATATTCTATGTAAATTATATGAAATGATAATCTTTTGTATTATATTACATTTACGTTGTTTAATCGACCCAATTTCTCAAATCGTTTATTAATTTTTTGCTATAGAATGGCTTCGCAAGGTTCAAGCCATCCAGGTGAAGGGAAAGATTATATGGAAATGTTCCACAAAAGTGAAGAGGAAGTAGGAGGTGTGGAAGACAATGAAGATGAGGAATTCGAGGAGTATAGTGATCATTACTCAGACACAGAACAAGAGGTTAGCTCCGATGATGAATGCAAAGAAGAGGAATCATCAGTAAGTGAATACCTTAGCAAAGATAAGTCTATGAAATGGGAAAAACCCTTCCACCAAAAAATTGGAGAAGAAGAAGACGCAATATAGTGACTCAACGTCCAGGTGTTACAATTCTTGCAAAGAGTGCTAAAACTCCTCTTGAGGTTTTCTCATTATTTTTTGATAATCGTGTTCTAGATATCCTTGTAAAAAATACGAATATTTATGTAGATAAAGTTCAAAAACATTTTGAAAGAGATCGTGATGCAATAGTTGTGTCAAGGGAAGAAATGCATTCTTTTTTGGGGTTATTACTTATGTCAGGTGTGTTGAAGCCTGCTCATCTCAATTTCAATGATTTGTGGGCGAATGATGGCACTGGAATGGAAATGTTTCCTTTGACCATGTCATCTAAAAGATTTCTTTTTTTGATGAGATGCATACGGTTTGATGACGTTACTACCCAATAAGTGTGTAAAATAACTGACAAGCTATCACCAATAAGGGAGCTTATTCAAATATTGTTAGATATCTTTGAAAAGGTATACATCCCAATGGAATACGTGACAATTGATGAGCAACTGATTCCCTTCAAAGGTCGGTGCCCTTTTTGACAGTTTATCCCGAACAAACCGAAAAGGTACGGAATAAAGGTTTTTGCATTAGTGGACGCGAAAACATTTTATTTATTGAAGTTCGAGATATACGTGGGTGTTCAACCAAAAGGGCCATACGCACTAGGAAATAAGCCTGATGAGGTGGTGAAACGTTTAGTAGGGCCAATAAAAGGAATGAACTGAAACGTTACTACCGATAATTGGTATACAAGCGTCCCCCTGGCAAAGTCACTACTGTCAGACTATAAGTTTACGCTTGTAGGCACTTTGCGAAAAAATAAAAAAGAAATTCCTGTTTCTTCCAAGAAGAGACAGGGAGGTTTGGAGCAGTATTTTTGGTTTCACTAAAGACATCACACTAGTTTCGTATGTTCCAGTGAAAACTAGAGCCATGATACTTCTTTCAACCATGCATCACGACAATATAATTGACGAGAGCACGCAAGATCTACGTAAGCTCGAAATAGTTACTATGTACAATGCAACAAAAGGTGGCATAGATACGTGCGATCAGCTCTGCGCTGCTTATAATGTTGGCAGAAGAACGAAAAGATGGCCGTTAGCTGTGTTTTTTCATTTGCTGAACGTTTCTGCCATAAATGCCTTTATTGTTTATAAACAAAACTTTCAAAAGGAAATGACAAGGCGAAATTTTTTGAAATCATTGTCGAAGGAATTAATAAAGGATCTACAGATTTTGAGGTCTCAGAGTCAGTTTATATCTAGGCATCTCCGAAAGCGCATATGCACTCAACAGGGACTTGTGGAGGAAGGTCCATCACCGGGATCGGGACTATCAAGAGGAAGATGGGAACATTGCCCAAGAAATAAGGACAATAAAGTGTCCACTAGATGTGCAAATTGTGGAGCTTTTACTTGCAAAGACCATATGATAATGAAGTGCATTGAATGTGGGGAGAGGGAAAGTGATTAGAAAATACAAAAAAATATTTTAAGTTATTTTAATCAATGTTTATTGTAAAAAATTATAATAAATAATTGTATTATAATGTAAGATTGATTTTATTTCCAGTAAAATATAAATAAATTAATATATTATTGCTTATCTTTAGAAATCATTTTGGGGTCATATTGACCCCACGCTACTAATTACGGAACTTTTTTTCACGCAACTAACTAAGGGTTAAAGTAGAAGTTCGTAGACCGAGGTCTGTTTTGTGGTATTTCGTGTTGTGAAAAAGTTCCCGGTCTTTTGGAATTTTCAGAGGGAAATTAATAATTTTTTTGTCCTCCAAGCAAGATATATTTAATGCGAAAAATTTTCTCTTTGTCAAAGTTATTGTAAATCCTTGAAAATGTGAAGCAAATGAAAACAGGTGGTTTTAACAGTTGTAAGGAAATGTGAAATAATTAAAAGATATGAAAAAGGTGAAAGTGTTTCAAGCTTAGCGCAGGAATTTGGAATTGGCCAACAAACGGTTTGGAATATTATCAAATACAGGTCGAAACATGAAGAATCTGTCTCGAATTGCGAAACATTTGCCAGAGCATCTCAAAGAAAATCAATGAAATGTGTGACATATGAGGAACTTGATTCAGTCATGATTATAGTGGTTCAACCAACAAAGAGCAGAAGGAACTCCAATATCAGGGCCAATGATTTTGAATGAGGCAAAATATTATTTCCAAAAGTTAGAAATTACTGGGACATTTGCATTTTCTTCTGTTTGGTTAAAATGGTTTAAAGAGAGGCATAGCATAAGAGAGCTACAAATATAGTGTGAACAACTCAGTGCCGATAACATTGAAGCTACAGTGTTCTTTGATGAGTTGGAAAGACTAATCAAGGAGAAGGGTCTTGTTCCAGACCAAATCTACAATGCTGATTAGACGGGACTTGATTGGTGAGCGATGCCCACTGACACATTAGCGTCCATCCAGGAAATGCAATTGACATGGAAGAAGTTGAGGAATCCAAGATATGGATGAAGAAAATGTCAATAATTGGTTAAACGCCAATGAAAATGAACCTGGGTATGAAAGAATGACGGATGATGAGTTGATCCAAAGTGTACTAGAGCTGACGGCTGGTCCAAGCAATTCTACAGAAGAAGAGGAAGGAGAGGATGACGAAGAGCTGCAATCATCCTGTAACGTAAGCTGTAAAGAGGCACCCTCAGCTGCAAAGACATTATTCCAGTTCATGAAAAATCCAGATGATGTTGTCTATGTTGACTTGTTACAAATTCCTGGATACATAAGAAAAATCAAAAACAAAATAAGCAAACAAAAAAATTATGGACTTTTTGAAAAAGTAACCCATTTTAAAATAGTAAATCATTTCAATTTTATTTTTACATGTGTTTATAATGTAATTGCATGTGTAATTTTGTTTTAATTATGTCTTGCCAATGAGTGGGAGTTGGGGTCATAGTAGGAATAAAAGGAGCAGCATTGTAGTGCATAACTTTATTAATGTTCTCAACAATCCTACAAAGTACTTAAAAATCATAATAAACGTTCAAAAAGACCTCCTTCCGAACCTATGCACGCTTCAGTCCTTCGTCTTAAGGACTTCCTGATACACTCAAAGAGGACAGGCTGTGCTGCAACAGTTCTTGTGTTGACGTATTCAGCGTAAACCATGGTCTTTAGGGTCCCCCAATTGCATAAATGACACGATTCTTGACAGAAGTTCCGCGTATTTTCCTTTTGCTCGTCTGTCAGATTTTTGGGCAGCATTTTTGCACAAACTTTTCGCATGTCCAAATGTTCTGTCAAAATTTGATGGATGGCATTTTATTAATGTTCAGCTCATTTGCAATAAATCGAACCGATAACCGTCGGTCTGTAGCAATGAAAGACCTCATCCCGCTCCACATTCTCATCTGATTTCACCATGGACTCTTCCCGAGCGATAATCCTTTTCCACATTTTCTCCTCCTTCCTTAAATGCCTTGTGCCAACGAAAAACTTCTGCTTTATATAAAACTTCATCGCCATATGCTCTTTTTACCTTTTCAAACATTTCCGTAGCAGTCTCGTTCAATTTGATGCAAAATTTAATGGCGTACCAGTGCTCGATATTCCGCTCCATTTTTACTGTTTCATGATGCACAAATCGACCTAACAAATACACGGCCGACAATCAACGGAACAAGACGCAACTGATGACATTGTTTAAGCAATGGTAAGGGGCAGGAGGGGGCAATGTTGCCACATTGTGCATAAGAATTTCAGTCTCATTACTTTAGGGATAGTCCTCGTACTTTCGTGAACTCTTTAAGAGAAGGGTCGTCGTTATTGATTATTATTTTGAAGAGTATGCAGACATGCACTTAGTGTACGGTGAAATGGAAGGAAATGCATCAACCGCAGTTTGCCGATATCGTGAGAAGTTTCCGAATCACCGTATGCCTACTGACAAAACGCTTTTGTCAGTGGATCGCTGATCGCGAGAGACGGGTACACTAGCTCTGAGAAATATTGACAAGGGGCGAGCTAGTAATCGTTCTCCCGAAATGGAGGAACGCGATCTGAAAAGAATTGAAGACGATCCTGAGACCAGCATCAGATGAACTGTCCTAAATTTTAGCTGGAGCCTCAAGTTGGAAGGGGGGAGTAACTCAATGACTTTGAATGGGCCCTTCCATGGGCGGTGGAACTTTTTCACCCTACCCGGCTTCACAGATGGCTCGCTCAAGTACACATAATCCCCCACTCTATAATTCACTTCCCTACTCCCCTTGTTATACAGAGTCGCCTGTTGTCTCTCTGCCCTAGCACTATTCCTCTGACACTTTTTCCATATCTGGCTTAATCTTTCCTTCAAATCTGCCTCATAATGTTCGCTCCTGTTTTGCAGCCTTATCTCAGCACTCAAAAGGGGACCTCATGTGGTACCCGTAAACCACTTCATGTGGTGTATGTTTCGTACTCGAGTGGTTGCTGTTATTATATGCCGTCACGGCATATAGAAGCCACTCATCCCAATCATTGTCTTTAATGTTGATGTAGTGGCTCAGAATTTGTGCGATTGTCTGATGCACTTGCTCCACTCTCCTGTTTCCTTCCTGGTGGTATGCAGATATTCATAGACTCGCGATATCCAAGAATTTGCAAACATCAAATATCTCCAAGATAAATTACTTCCCTGATCCATGAGCACATGGCAAGGCACACCAAATTTCAAAACCCATCGCTTAATGAAGACCGCCATGATCGTCTCTGCTGTCTGATTGGCCACCAGATACCTAGAGGATGTATTTGTTCCCATTCTTCATCACCAGCAGGGGTCCCACTATGTCTAGGGCGACAAAGACCATAGGGGCGTCGGCCGCGGGCAGTTCCTGTAGCGGCGCTTTAGTTCTTCCGTAAGGGCTGTGCTGATTGCAGGAAACACTCGTGCACCCTCTCCCTCACGTCTTTGTCCAGACTAGGCCACCAATATATGCTTGTGATGCACTTCGCTGTAGGTTTCCCCCTGAGTGGGTGTTCATGGTGTTGCTGAAAAATAGTCTCTCTCAACGATTCCAGTACGAGCATTTTATCTCCATTTGGGGTTCGCTTCCATAGGATCCCATTTTATTCCACAACCTTCCGCTTGACCCTTAATCGCATACACTCTTCATCCCCGTGTTGCGCCGTCATAACATTATCCTCGTCGATAATTTCCATGCGTTTCACCTTCCTGCTTAGGGCGTCTGCATTCAGATGTATTTTCCCGGTTTATATACTACCTCGTAGTCCTACTCCAAAAGTTTTAGTGTCCACCGCATGAGCCGACTACTCGGGTCCTTCAACCCGAAAAGCCATTTCAAACTCTCGCGGTCGGTGACAATCCGGAACTTTCTGTCATACTCATAATACCTAAAATAGTTTATCGCCCACACAACACTCAACAACTCCTTTTCAGTGGTGGTATAATTGGTTTCCACGGTGTGCAATTGGCGTGATGCAAAGGTGATGGGGCATTCCCCTTCATCTGTCTCCTACGACAGGACGGCTCTGACTGCAAAGTTACTCGCATCTGTGGAGATAACGATCGGCTTATCAAAGTCCGGGTAACTCAAGACAGGACTCCAAGTTAGAGCGCCTTTTAATTTATCCATTGCTTCTTCACAGTCAGGCGTCCACACAAATGCAACTCCCTTTTTAGGTAGTCTAGTAAGCGGCCTCGCAATTACAGTGTATTCATCCTCAAATCTTCGATAATAGTTAGCGAGGCCTAGGAAGGATTGCAACTCTTTGATGCAAGTCGGTGTGGGAAATGTCTGCACTGCCGAAATCTTTTTGGGATCCAGGCTGACTCCCTCTTTACTGATTACATGCCCTAAATACTTCACCTCCTCCACGGCGAAGAGGCACTTTTCCAATTTTAGGGATAGGTTTGCTTCCCTCAGTTTTTAAAAACGTTTCCCAGACGTTCTGCAAGCTGTTTCAGGTTACGACCGAACACGATGACATCATTGAGGTGCACTAAACATTGCGCAGGCTTTAATCCTCGAAGCACCACATCCATCATACGCTGGAAGGTCGCAGAAGCATTCTTTAACCCGAAAGGCATACGGATGTACTCGTAATGGCCACTGTCTGCATTAAAACCGGTTTTTGCTTGCGAGTCCGGGTCCATCTAAATCTGATAATATCCATTGGTTAGATCTAGAGTGGCAAAATATCTGCTCTCCCTCAGGTAGTCGAGTGTCTGTGATTTTGGGCAGCGCATACACATCATATACGGTTACTGCATTAAGGCCTCGGAAATCCATGCAGAACCGGAAACTGGGCATTCCGTACGGTGACTTTTTTGGCACAATAACGATGGGTGAGGCTCAAGGACTTTCACTGGGAATAATTATTCCTGCACATAGTTGTTCCTCCATGAATTTTTCTACTATGGGCTTTTGGTGATAGGGCACACGGTATGTTCTTCGGTGAATGGGAGACGCGTCCCATCGGAATTTGATGAGACATCAAATTCATAGCTGGTGGAATGGTGGTGGTAGAGAACAAATCCTCGTATTGTTCCAACAGCGGTAACAGCATTTCTCTTCCCTTATTATCCAAGTGTCTTAATTTCTCGGAGAAGTCTATGCTTCCTCCCCTTTCTGTTGTCACTCTGTGTCCCTTTCTGCAGCGATATTTCTTCAGTCCCATAATTCATCACTTTCAGCGGAATTTTGCTGTCCTCTGACAACTCGCACAAACCCCGAGCTACGACAAGATTTTCTATTTCTAACGGCGCCACCTCAGTTATATATAACCCTCCTTTATTTATTCCCTCGTTTGGCACTTGCACACAGATAATTTTTTCACACGTAGTGGGAATCACTTCCACTCGGTCGAGGCAAACTGTGAACTCCTGTAAGTGCGCACTTGTCGGTGGCATCAGGCACACCCGGTGCACTTTCCTTTCATCCCTCACCGCTCTCCTCGGACGCAACGGTACCACTCCATCCTTAATCTTCGCGCACATCAATCACTCCTCCGAACCTATTTAAATAATCTATTCCTAAAATCCCTTCATGCCCCCCTAGGGAGTCTACCACTAGAATGCTAAGATTACACCTAAAATTACCTAAGCACATATTCACTACTTTTTCTCCAAAATTCCACACTATGTTTCCTGTGATGCCCTTAATCCTATAGGGAGATGCCTTGAGGCCCTCTGTTCCACTCACACTACATACACTGTCTTGGGGATCCCGCATGAAGTTTACACGTGGGAGGAGGAGATTCCTTAGGGCCTGGGTTGGGCGGTTTCGCCAGGGCCAGCACCGTTTAAATGCCTGCGTCCTTTCTCATTTCTGCAATCCCGTGTGAAATGGCCGCTTTCTCTGCACTCATAGCAGCGAGTGCTGCCGTTGCACTGCTGGGCAAGATGGTTGACACTCCTGTCGCTCCATGGGGGTCCTAAAGAGTTGTCGTGTAGGTGAGGGTGCCCGTGGGCGTCACTCTGCCTCTTGTATGTGAATAGTGGCTCTCACCGCCTCCTCGAAGGTTTCCGGGTAGGCCATTCTTTATTCTCTGTATACCCCTCGGGCACCCAGGGCCACAACCATCCACTCGCAGGCTCCAACCAACAACTCCCTCTTCCGCTCACCAGCATCCCACGTATAACTTCATGGCTGTCCCGGCTGGGCGATATTTGCTGAATGTCCATCCTTCCCACGGTAGGAGTTGCAATCCTTGCAATTCCCACCGTATGCGCTTCCATAGGGGGGCAGAAATGGGGGGAGTCGAAACATAAGAAGGAACTTAGGTGCTTAGGTATGGGAATTAACAGGAAATGGAGGGAGGGAGCATAGGGAGAAGGACTAGGAAAGCTTAGTAACTTACATAATGATAATATCATTCTACCTATTCTTGTAAGGGAAATGATTCTTATTTCATCATGAAATTTGAATTGCATGTAAATAAGGATAATAAATGTATAATATGATAATTCTACTTACCAAAATGGTAATATTCTAGAATTAATGATGATTATATTGCTTTTCTACGTATTATTGAGAAGGAAATTAATCTTATTTCATCAATAAGCATAATAAATATATAATATAATAATTTTACTTACCAAAATGTAAATATTCTATCATTAATAACGATTGTGTTGCTTTTCATATATATTTACACGTTGTTATGTACCTGTTGCTACGATGATGACAAAGAAAGTGAAGGAAGTCATGTCATCATGTAAAGCATTTCGAATCTTCTTTCTTTGAGGTCCTAATGCTCTCTCTTTAATCTTGTCTTCAATCTTTTTACGATGTTTTAAAATTGTAGACAATGTCGAAGGAGCAACACCAAATTCTTTCGCAACATCGCTTTTCTTCTTCCCAGTGTCTATTATTTCCAAAATAGCCAACTTTTCTTTTAATGTGAATTGTCATCGTTTTTCGCTCTTTTTGTCCATCTTAATGGTCTCCGTAATAACAAATTAATTCACTTTGTTATCTGCAAAAATTCTAACTACAAACAGTACAGTGTACAAAATAATTTGCGAAACACTGTGAAAATACACTTACAAGAATTAAAATTAACTCTGTCATCATAATGAGGAAGAGCACTTTCGTGAACACCTGTAACTGTCACAAGTCGGTCGGGTTAACAGAACACAAGAGACTACGGCCAAGGGTTAGGACACGTGTTTCGACAGCTAGGCCGTCACTTTCAACTGTTGGTTTGGCGAGGGGGAGGGAAAAGTAAACGGGGATTTTTGACCGTTAAGTGATAAATAGAGGAGTAGGTGATAGGATCTAGTTCATTGTTCATAATAATGTTTTTGTGAATGTATATGCTTTCGTATGCGTCTAGTTTTCTGTGTTTATTTACAGATTTGAGAAGTTTTAAATTGCCCATTGTAATGGGATGGTGGTTGGCAAAAATAAACAAACATCATTACTGACAATGAACTAGGTCCTATCTCCTACTCCTTTCTTTATCACTTAACGGTTCAAAATCCCCGTTTACTTTTCCCTCCCCTTCTCCAAACAGACAATCTGGGTATAAATACTCTTACTATCCTGAACAATCCTCACACACTCTAAAGTGACGGCCTAGCTGTCGAAACACATGTCCTAACCCTTGGCCCTTGGTTGAGTTTCTTGTTCTGCTGACCCGACCGTCTTGCGACAGTTATAGGTGTTTACATAAGTTCTCTTCCTCATTACGGGGACGGACCAACCTATCTATCACATCAAAGATAAATGTAACAGTTGTTTTTTTTGGCACAAATGAAATTAATCTTATTTTAATCACCGCTAAATGTTCGTTATACTGAAATTCGTATTTTGTTATTACGAGATCTGTTTATATATTTATTATATAAATTTTTAAAACACAAGAAAAATGTTCGTTTTACTGAAAATTTCGTTATTGCGGAATTCGTTATACCGGAATTTGACCTGTATAAGGGTGGCAACAAGGTGTTGAAGGATGCCCAGTGGACACTTACCAAGTTGAGGACCAAGTTGGTCAGCTGCTGGGATCGTAGAGGACACACGCAACAAAAAACATAACCTTTTTGGGCACAAGTATATCCTTCTTCAGCGATATATATATATGTCACGGTAGAATAGAAAGACAGACTTGGGACTTAGAAAAACTGAAAGAAAGGCAGGAAGTAGTCAGCATGAAGTTGGAAGAAATTTGGAAAACAAACCAAAGACCGTGGATATAGGATGGGAAAAAAGTATCAAGGATACCTTCGATAAAGAGATTGAAAAACAAGAGAAGAAAATCAGAAGACCATGGATCATTAAGGAAATGCTGGAGAAAATGGATGAGAGATGAAAATGGAAAAACATTAACAGTGAGGAAGGTAGAACCAACGATAGACATATAAACAATGAGTTGAGAAGGGTAACAGATGAAGCTAGAGATAATTGGATAAAAGAAAAATGTGATGAAATACAACAAATGGAGAAGTTAGGACGGTACGATATGATGTATGCTAGGGTACTGGAATTAGAAGATAAGAAGTCTAACGGAATTCATGGTAAAGGAATTATGAAAACGGATGGGAAAATATTATCAGAAAAAAGGATGTAGCACAGTTATGGGAAGAATACATTAAGGAACTATACAGCAAACAGGCAGGAGCGGCAAAAATAGAACTGGAATATGAAGAGAACATTGAAGACGACAACTTACGACCAAGTATTATGGAGAGTGAAGTAGAAAAAGCAATAGTGGAACTAAAGAAAGGGAAAGCCACAAGCAGCAATGGAATACCAGCTGAGGTACTTAAAGTCATGTGATCATAATGACTAAAAGCAATCTCGAAATTAATTAATAAGATTTATGACACGGGAGAGTGTCTTCGGGATTTCCTAGATGCAACTATGATCCCTCTAAAGAAGAAGCCAAAGGCAATGCAGTGTAAATACTAGAGAACGATAGACCTTCTGTCACACACTTCGAAGATCATGACGGGTATTCTTAACAAAAGGCTGGAGAAAAAGGCAGAAGAAATGCTAGGGGAAGATCAATTCAGTTTCAGAAAAGGACGAGGAACTAGAGATGCTATAGGAGTAGTTAGAATCATATCAGAAAGGGCAATAGAGTACAGTCAAGATATCTGCGCATGTTTCGTAGACTGGCAGAGGGCCTTTGATAGAGTAAATTAGATAATGTTGATGAAGATATTAAAGGATATAGGTGTAGACTAGAAAGACTGGAGACTGATCAGGAATCTATATGTGAATCAAGTTGTAAAGTACAGGTCGGAAACTGTGGACACCTGTGGAGTAAATATCGGTAGAGGAGTAAGACAGGGCTGCTGCCTATCGCCGACCCTATTCAATATATATAGAGAAAGTGGAATGCAAGAACTGTTAGAAAGCACAGGAGATTTAAAAATTGGAGGAAGAATTATAAGAACAGTAAAAAACGTGGATGATCAAGCACTTCTAGCAAGAAAAGAAGAGGAGTTACAAAAAATGATAAATAGACTAGTGATAACAGGTAGAAAATACGGTATGGAAATAAATACAGAAAAATCCAAGGTCATTCGAATATCGGGCAAAGAAGAGAATCTGAACATAAGTATTGGGGGAAAGCCTTTAAAACAAGTTTCAGAATATAAATACCTTGGAAGCATCATAACACAAGAAGCAAAATGTACGGATGAGATCAGAACTAGAATAGGAAAAGCAAAAGCGGCTTTCAGGAGAAAGAAACAACTATTTACGGGGAATATAAGGGAAGATATCTGCAAGAAGTTGATAAAATGCTACGTATGGAGTATAGCATTGTATGGGGCAGAAACATGGACGCTAAGGAAAAAGACATCAAATACTTGGAAAGCTTTGAAATGTGGATTTGGAGGAGAATGTTGAAGGTAAAATGGACAGATAGGATGAAAAACGATGAAGTGCTACGAAGAATAGGAGAGAAGCGAATGATTATACAGACTATCAGAAAGAGGAAGGCAAACTGGGTTGGACATTACCTGAGGAGAGAGAGTGTGATTAAAGATGTGTTAGAAGGAAAACTAGATGGGAAAAGGGAAAGAGGTAGGAAAAGGTTTCAGCTGATAGACGATTTGAAAGGGAAAGAGAGTTACCAAGATATGAAGAGGACAGCGGAAAATAGGAGTATATGGAGAACCAGGTTTAATCATGAGTAATCACTGACCTTTCTACTGGCACACTACCTATGATTATATATATATATATATATATATATATATATATATATATATATATATATATATATATATATATATATATATGTATATATAACAACTTACGGAAAAGGAAAGGTAAAATAGATATATGGATGTCAACAAGGTGTTGGGATGAGGAAACCCAGTGAGCACTCACCAATCAGACGACTTCAGGTTGGCGAGGCCCCGGGGATGTCGAAGCGACACACGTAAAATAACACAAAAACACAGAAACATCACAAACGTAAAGCTTTCGGAAATACTCCTTCTTCAGCTACAGAGATATATATATATATATATATATATATATATATATATATATATATATATATATATATATATACAGTCAAACTCGGATACAACGAGTGCCACGGGACCGTTTAGTTTTGCTCGTTATAGCCGTTAAACTTAATATCCGTGAAGGCAAAAGCATGCATGCGTATGGTGAAATAAGACATAAGAAGTAAAAGTGAATATATAAACAGAAAGGTTATTTAGTAAATTTATGGAAAAACATAAAAATGAGAATAAACTAGAAAATTTAAAATAAACATTTGTACATATAAAATTTACTCACAGCTGCATCCTTAATCACTCCCCTTTTTAGAAAAATAACTTTGAATGGTAGCCTGTTTCATAGATTTCCCTTTGAAGTCTCTTAAGTTTCCTCTTATTACACTTATTGCACTAAAAACACCATCGGAAATGTCAATGTTTTAAAAAAAAAATCATTTAATGTTTCCACAGCATTCTGAGCTTGAGAGTAAGTTGGCACGGCTTTCGTCGGGATTGTGTCTTCGACACATTCAACAATGTCTTCATCACTGTCTGCTGTGTTTTGTGCTGTCTCTATTAAACAGTTGTATAAAACTCCTATAGCCAAAAAAATTGTAGGGTAAGCCCTATGCATTTCGCCCACTAAGTGGGCATCTTCAGGGGAGAACCTGCCTTGGCAGTGAACAAGGTTCAACTGCAGTTGAACCTTGTTCACTGCCAAGGCAGGTTCTCCCCTGAAGATGCCCACTTAGTGGGCGAAATGCATAGGGCTTACCCTACAATTTTTTTTTGGCTATAGGAGTTTTATACAACTGTTCAACTTGGAGCCAAAGTGATTACGAGCTACCATCTACTGTCTCTATTATTTCACTCTCCGTAGGAATTCCACTGGTAATCAAATCATCACCAACATGAACAAAATTGTCAATGTCATTTACATGGTCAAAATTCGCAATTCCATTTTCTTTAAGCCATTCTGATAGAGGTAGATCATCTTCATCAACGTTATGGTTATCAATCGAAAATTCTCCCGATATTAAACCAGACTTCCGAAAACAGTTTATGATCGTTGTAGGTGAAACATTGTCCCATGCATCTGTCATCAAATGAATTGCATCCAATACAGAGACGTTGCCATCTAAACCTCTTTCCCTCCTTTCAATCAACTGTAGAACAAAAAATCGCTTGAAATGGCCTTTAAAACTTTTAATTATCCCCACGTCCATTGGCTGCAAAATAGAAGTCGCATTTGGAGGCAAAAACACCAGTTTTACATTGGATAACTCCTGCATATGTGGGTGCGCAGGACAGTTATCGACAAGGAGTAAAATGTTTGTATTTTTCCTCCGTAACTCGTTGTTCCACTGACTTACATATTGCTGAAAAATATTGGAAGTCATCCATGCCTTTTTATTAGCTGCATATTCAACGGAAAGCTTCTTTACATTATTGAAACAACGTGGCTTTTGTGACTTACCAATAACAAAAAGTTTTTTTTTGTCACTCCCATTCATGTTTGCGCACATAAAAACTGTTAAACGATTCTTAGGTCTTTTGCCACCAACACATTTGTCACCTTTGAATTTAAACGTTGCATCAGGCATCATGTTGTAAAACAGTCCAGTTTCGTCAGCATTGTAGGTGTCTTCTTCTCTGTAACCTTTTTGACACTCCTCCCAAACACTTTTCACCCATTCACTTGCCGTTTTTGAATCTGCTGACAGAGCCTCTCCACTGACTTTCGCATAAACAATGTTATGCCGATTTTTAAAACGATCGAGCCACCCATTATTGCATGTGAAGTTTTCATGTCCTAACTGTTTTGCAAATTTTTCTGCCTGTACCTTTAAAATGGGTCGTTGATGGGGAAACCAGCATTTCTCTGCCTCTTAAACCACTCCAGAAGTGCTTGATCAACAGTACCCAAGTCACTCTTCCTCAATTTCTTGTTCGTTGTTAGGTTGTTCTCTAGTGCAGATAAAATCGCTTCTTTGTTTTTCCATAAGGTTGAAACCGTAGACGACGATAAATTAAATTTTTTGCACACTTCAACATTTTTTTCACCACGTTCTAACTCTCGAATAATATCAACCTTTTCGTGAATAGACAGACACTTCCTTTTATGTACGGACATGTTACTCGTTCAAGGGCAAAATCTCAACTGATTTTTGTGATCAACGCTACGAACTTTCTTTGCAAACTGCGAGCATACCGATTCCAGGAAGAGTTAATGAGGAGACGGATTAAACGTGGGATTTCCCATCTTTACGTGGGAAAGGGTGTTGGGTGCATTCGGCTGAGCGACGGGGGCGGGCGCCATTGTACATGCCCTTAGCCCCTTACCCCCCTTCCAAACACAACCTCCTGGCTGTAAAAGAGCTGTGGGTTGGGAGGAGAGGACAAAGGACCTCCGCGGGTGCCACTGTACCTGCAAGTTGGGAATTCTTGGTTTGGACGAAGGGATTATTTTTTAACAACAACGCCGCGGTCTTTAACCTCCCCGAGGGATAGGGTGTAGAGGCTGGACTCGAGAACACAAGGTTACATATCTTGGGTCACTATGAGGATTGAAGGGGCTGACCGCCACCGCGTTTGACACAGTGAGAAGTGGTCGAAGTTTGCTCGATATATCCGTGAAGCGTGCTCGTTATATACGTGAAATATTTGTATGTAAATACTCGTAAACTTATCTTGGAGGTAGCATTTGCTCACTATAGCCGTGACCTCGTTACAACCGTGCTCGTTATAAACGAGTTTGACTGTATATATATATATATATATATATATATATATATATATATATATATATGAGTTACTGTATCGCTGAAGAAGGGCATAGACCCGATAAGCTTGCATGTTTTTTGTGTTCGTGTGTTCAACGTGTCTCTTCGACGCCCCCAGCAGCCTGCCATCTTGGTCCCCTCCTTGGTAAGTGTCCGCTGGGCTTCCTTCAACACCTTGTTGCCACCCTCATCACTACCTTTTCATTTCCTTAAGTTTATATATATATATATATATATATATATATATATATATTACAGTAAAATTCAGTTATAACGCGTGTCTCGGGAGACAAAGTTTACACCCAAGTTATTACGGGAAGTTTTCTGGGGAATAATTAAAAACCTGTATAAGTAAATTTTATAACAAATTTATTTGCAAAATACAAAACTAAGTGATGTTTAATGTTCCACGTGCATGCTGTACTTTAACGGGAGTTATTAAAATACAGTAAAACTCCGTTATAACGAGCCTCACAATGCCGCGGATTCGGATATACTGCGGGTCTAGTCATGTCCCCCAAAATTATTCCATTTATTTTTTCCATAAACATCTTTGCTTCAAATTTTACAGCGATTTATGACGTAATCCCTATGACCTTGCACGTGATTTGCCAAGGAGATACCGATGCTTCTCTACATTGTCTCAAAATCGTATTATTCAATAAAATCAGTCTTTGACCAGCATCTCGTATGTGCTCGAGAAAAACCCTCCAGTGTTGTAAATACCACGCCCAGGCTAAGGTAATTAAATACACGTTTCACAAGGCTTTTTGCGGAATGTGTGGTTTCAACTGTTTATCTTGCTTATTTATGCAGCTATATTCACTTTTTTCGATTGTAGGGTTATACTAATTATGTCCGCCAAAAGGAAAACGTATACAATAAAAGAAAAGTTGAACAAAATCGACAGAGTGAAATGCGATTATTCGAAAGCTAGTTTATTCCAGGAGTTTGACGTTCCTGAAGAAACAATTCGTGGTTGGATTAAAGAAGAAGACAAATTACGATTATTATGCGTTCTTTGCATTAAGTGCATGAAGTGAACACATATAGGGGAGGGAGCATATATGTACATTTTAAAAAAATTATTTTTTAGGAAATTTCCCGAAATAATGTGGGTTGCCGATAACGTGGGTATTCACTCTGTCTCTGGAAACCCGCGTTATAACGGAGTTTTACTGTATGTACTCCGATATTTTCTTTTGGTGGAACAGCTGATGGCATTTCTTTGTCACATACGTCTTAATGTTTTGCAAATGTAAAAGATGGAGATGATCGCAATCGCTCTGTCTCTCCAACCAATCCATCACTTGACTGATGTTCTCCAATACTTTTCCTATTTTAGGCATTTCAAGCTCGCATTTGTCTTCTACTTCTTCACTATCGCTCTCATCTTCTGATAAAAAAACTGTTCTTCCACGGCTCTGGACTGCAGCCACAATTTCTTCATCACTCTTATGGGCAGCTACAGGAGTTTCATCATCTTCACGCGCCCAGGCATCGAGATCATTTACTTGTACAGTACAATCAGCAAAAACATTTGAAGCTTCACGCGCGTCTTCTTCCGTAAAACCCAAAAACTCATCTTCATCTTCTATGCTATTGTCCGCTGCAGCTACGCACTTCGACCAGCAATTTTGAATTGTAGAAGAACTTATGTTCTACCATGCCAATCCGACATTGTAGGCCATATTCTTCAGAGTGACTGTTTTCAGGAATTGTTGTACTTACAGTTCTGCGTTTATGACAGCAGTGAGCAATTCCCGCCGGTAGTAGGCTTTAAAAGATCTGATAATCCCTTGATCTAAGGGCTGGATAAGGGCAGTGGTATTTTTTGGTATAAACATAGCTACAATTTTACCATCTCTCGATTTAAAAAACTCGGAAGAAGGATGTGCAGGACAGTTATCCAGCAAAAGTAGTGCTTTTTCTTCCAATTTTTTTGACCGTAAGTGACTCTTTACCGATGGTACAAAATCTTCATTGAACCACAAGATGAAAACATCGTGAGTCATCCAGGCATCCTTACTGTTTTTATAAATGACTGGTAGAGATGTCAAATTAACGTGCTTGAAACACCGAGGATTTTGGTTTTTACTAATACAGAATGGTTTTAATTTGTGACTTCCTGATTTGTTAGTGCAGAGTAATAAAATCACCCTTTCTTTGTTCATTTTCATACCGGATTTATTTGCCGACTTCTTAATATCGAGCGACTTTGTTGGAAGCATTCTGTAGTAGAGTGCAGTTTCATCACAATTATACAATTGCTCTTCAGTGTACTCACCCTTATCGGTCATCTTGCATAAAGTTCCACAGAACTCTCTTGCTGCTTCACTGTCATTGGAACAAGATTCTCCTTCTATGCTGACTTGCGCTATCCCGTGACAAATTTTCCACCTCGATAACCAGCCAATAGAAGTAACAAAATCATCTGCGCCCCCAATTTGCTTATTAAATTTAACTGCCTGTGCTTGTAAAAGTGGCCCAGATAATGGAACACCTTCACTGCGCTTCTGAGCAAACCACGTAAACAAACATTCATCTACAATACTTGCATCACTTAATCTGACCTTTTTTCTATCGAGACCTATTTTGTCATCCACTTGATCAACGAATGATCACAATTACACTTGTTCTTTCAGGTACACCAAACTCCCGGAAAAGCTTGCTTTTGAATCACTGCATTTCACCCTGTCGATTATGCTCAACTTTTCTTTAATTGTTTAAGTTTTCCTTTTGGTAGACATCGTTATAGCCCTAAAATTGAAGAAAAATAATTTAAATATTCTTACAAATTAAGCCCGAGAAAGAGTTGAAATAGCACATTCAACACAAAAATGCTCGAAGTCTGTAGAAATGTAATCAGATACCTCGGCTAGGCGCTGTGGTGCGAACGTGGAAATTTACTTGCGCTGGTCTCTTCTGTATACAATTCACTCGTACACTCAGCTCAAGTTCACACAAAATACTGTCCGTAGATGGATTTGTTGGGTTATGGTTCTGAGACAATGTAGATTCACGTGGTTGCCTCTTCCGTATCCAATTACATGTGTAATCATGAGTCACCAACGACTGCATAGATACGATTGCTTGCAGTAGCGCCGTTGGTAGGCGCGTCGAGTTAAAATTCGCTACAACTACTAATGAAGAAAATAAATGGAATCATTTTGGGGGGCATGGCGCAACCCGCGGTATATCCAAAACCGCAGTTAAATGAGGCGCGTTTTAACCGAATTTTACTGTATATATATAAGTATTATTGATCTAACATAAGTATAAGAATTTTGGTATAAGTGAGTTAACAAAAATCAATTATACTTCTTGCCAGCTAAATGGAGTTTTTTTGAATTGCAAACTATATCTTGGTCTTTTCCGAAAGGTATTTCAATTTTTTATTAGAAAAACTAACTTCGTTCTTTCTGCCACACTGACATTCAAGCTATTAAAGTTCTGAGTTTGTTTTGCTATTGAAATATGTTGATAGTTTGTTTTTCTCTACTACTCTTAGCTTTATTTTTGATCTGTTCTGAGGTGACATGTAATACTTCAAAATTACTTTTAATAATAACCAAGGCACAAATCTTACTTTATTAACATATCTGTCGTGACTAACTAGACATCTTACAGCAGACTAAGGAACATCATGGAGCAACAGATATTGTAGTACAAGCTGTATGATATGTGGAAGTATAACTCTATTGGCAGACTGGAAACATAAATGCATCACAGGTGCCGGTCATGCAAGTTTGCTGGTAGAAAGGGTGCTGGTCGAATGGGCTTTTACTGTACTTGGAGATTGTGTAGAATATTTTATTCTGATAGTTTATGTCTTTTAAAAGTATTGACTTTATATCTTAATATTATACAAGTGAAACTTTCAAAAGTGTTATCTCTTTGTTTTTTCCAGGAATTTCTAGTTTGATGAGAATTGAAAATGTCTGCCTGAATGAATCCTCTTTAAAAAAAGCTCAAAATGTTGCTGCTAAAATTGGAGAAAATAACCCTTTGCTGCTATCATACTGGCTAGGTAGAAGTTGGCAATATCTTTATGTGTTTGAGGTATGTAATAGTTGATTAGAGATAAAATACTAACAATGATAAACGACCATACATTTTTTCATACAGGCTAATGAAATTTGTGATCAGTCTACTTTTTTGTATTCATTTTTGTCTTAAAACATGGAAATATTTTATTCCTAAAAATAGATTTTCTATAGCGGTGACAATGATTTTTATTCCTCTCATTCATATATTAATTTATATATATTAATTGCATAGTTTTATGTTGAAAATAAAATTTTTAATGCATGTAAAGCAGTTTGTAGAATTCTGCGGGAAATTAATTAGTTTGTCTTATAGCTAAAAACAAACAAAAATCTGATTTGTACTGCACATGACTTTTTCTATATCGAATGACTAATATGAATGAATTCTAATGAGAATCCACTCTTAACATCAGCTTCCTCAAGAATAATTATCAGCAGTTACACTCGTGAAAATTTTTTAACACTGAATAATTTTCACTGTGAAAAATACTTGTACATTTACTTAACCAGCACAGTTTTTTAATAATGATAATATTAAAATGTGCCGAATTAAAATGCTAGTATGTATAGTATGCTTGGGTGTCCATTACATTCCCCACATTACATTTGTCTGGAAAATTGTACAGGGAGCAAAGGGAGGTGGTTGCATTTCTGTGACTAGACCCCGGGTGAAGGAGAAGCTACGTCACTGGCCCGGCCTTTAAACACACTCAATCATCGATGGCTTTCTCATTTTTTAATGTACTTCATACTAGAGGTTTCTATTGAAGGATTTTTTCAATAAGTTAACTTCCTTTTAAGTGCATTGCACCAGAAATATGATGTCCTCACAGCTTCCAGTCTGTTTTTGTATGTGCTATCAACCATTCATCTCTGCAAGAAATGTGGCACTTACCCATTGCAGAACAATTTGATATAAAAAATTATACTTAATAACATTTGTTTATTTATTTGTTGTACTAAATGACTCGTAAGTCAAGAAACCACTAAAAAATAATAATTTCATAATCACCATTTCACTGTTACATTATCACCGTTTTCTCAGAGATTAAAAACCCTTAACACGTTTAGTGCTGACGTATCACACGTGTGATACCTCCGCATATCCTTTCTGTGGGCTGGCATATCACAAGATGATTTTTTCTAACCAATGGGAGTGGTGCTCAGACACCCCTGCTGTCTCTAGGAATGGTCTGCCGCCTTCAGAAAGAGTATCTCTTGACTAGTGTGCATTGTTCATGAAAACAGCTTTTTTTACCTCTCAGCGAAGATTTATCAAATTTTGAAGGTGAATACCATCATTTTTCATTTTACACTTATTTATCTTTTCAATTTAAGAAAAAATATAATGAAACTGCAGAATACCATATTCTGAATGTATCTAAACAGATTTTTCGTTTTTTTTGCGTTCCATTTCATATATTATGCATATAATAGTATTTCGTATATTATATTTTTATATATTGCATCCCTTTTTTGATGCCTATATGCTTCTTTTGTAATATCCTACATGCTTAAAATACGTTTTACTGATATTACTTCCTTCCCTTCTACCTCTGGTTTTAATTATGCTCGAAATCACTTGGAATGTCTTTCGTCGTCCAAAATCTAATAACTAATGTAGAAGGGATTTAAGCAGACAAATACTTGACTGGTTCTCATGTGAAATCGTGTTAAATAACAGTGTAGAATGTTTTGTGTGGCATGTTATTACCTACCATATACATTGTAGCCTGAATCGACCTTGAGGCACCAATATAGCAGGAAAACTTGAACTGAAATAATGTAAGTGCAGGGTTTTACTTACATTGGAATCATAGGAAAATTGATGGGACCCATATAAAATGTTATATATAGCGGGAAAACGCACATTCTGATAATGTAAACATGGGGTTTTACTGTAAGAACATAGATTTTTCCTTAGTCTGTTATTCACCAAAGAGTGTGTCCGTGTTCACAAAAATAGATCGGTCAATTTACAAACAAGGCATGACAATAAACTTCCAAGTCATTGTGTTGGATTCTCAACTGAGACCTATTTCGCTGTAGTTTGTTGATTTTCCAGTAACTGTAAATATAAACGGTAGTTCTATTTTACCATTTTGCTTCTGTTCTCTCACATGAAATTTAAAACTTATTTTATTTTAGATATAACAAATTTTGGATAAGAACACCTTACTAAAAAAGTTAGTGATATATCCAATATTTATGGGTTAAATGCCAGGACATTGTGCATGCAAGAGATTATTTGCGCAGATGTAATTAGCACAAAATGTACTAGATGACAGTGCTGTCATTTTACTATACTAGTAGTTTCACTACTTCCCTAGATGTGGCACAGATATTGGCTGATGCCGTGCCAGTTGCATACAACTTTTTTTTCATGCTCAACACCAATGATTAGGTTACAACACATTTATATATATATGTATGTATGAATGTAAATGTTGAATTTTAAATCTTTATAGCATATTAATTATTGTCATATTTTAATCTGCATCATTTTTAGTTAGCCAGTGGCCTTGATTATTTGAAGAAAGTCTTTGATCAATGCAATCCAAAGTTAGGCTATATGCATTGCATAGTTTATGCCCAAGCAAAATTTCTACTAGCAATATATTGTGGATGTGTTGCACATCCCTCAAACTTGATGCAAGCTGAATTGTCAGCTGATTCCATTTTTATTGGATCAGGACCTCGAGATTCAGCTATTTCTGGAATTGGTGTGCTTGTGAGGCTGATTGAGGATTGGAATATCTCGGGTAATTATTACCATTTTTGTTTTAACAAACATGTTCCTAATGCAGTTCATCTAAAATGCACTGTATTAATGCATGCATTTGTAAAGGCATACTTGCATAATGATGCTGCAATGAATTAATGAAAATCATAGAAAGAAAACAAATGGAACATTTTATTACAAGATGCCCATCATTTGAGTGTTGCCCTCTGGATAAGGTTATCCAAACTTTTCATTTAAAATTTTTTCTAACCCTACAGCCTTATGGAGCCCCTGGCGCTAAGCAATCAGGGGCCCCGCAATTCTAAATATTTAGTGAAACTGCTCCTAATGGCTACCCTCTTTGGTGATACCTCTTAAGATCGTTTTTCTATGGTATCGTAGAGAGGTTCCACTGACTTTTAAATTGAGACATTTAATATTTCTGGGATAATATACATGAACATTTTTACAGGGCCCGCCACTGAGTGCGAGGGAGAAATTCAAGATTTAAAGTAACTGAGCAGCAGGGAAATCTTGCCTTTTTCCTCCATTTCCGTGGATTCACATGGAATCCCAATCTATCGCAGAACACTAGGGTTCTGTGTGACTCGAGTTGAGAAGCATTGTCATACGTCATGGGGCCCTATAATTCATGGGGCCCCTGGCATGCATCATATGCGCCCCCCCCCCCCCCTAAATCTGCTACTGCCAACAGCCAGTGAGCATGTGTTATAAAGGCGAGTCAGAATTACTGTCTTATTGTGTTGTTTGGTGCCATTTAAAGTATTAGAAGTGATGAGAAATAGAGTGAGAACCTGCAAGAAAAGATTGAAAGGCATTGCTATCTTTGTGAAGGCGATATTTTAAACAAATTATGTGCTTGTCAGATTGTCCCAGTGTGAATGATGGATATTCGTCTAGTTCAGAGGAAAATTCAAGTGACTCAGATGTATATCCAACTAGAAACGGTAGTGCATGTTCCATTCACAGAAAAAGAAACAAAACAATATTTTTGAAAATTCTGTTGGTCTCCTTTGCATAAAGGTAGCTGTTCAAAAATATCATTCACTAAAAAGTACTAAATGTATTCAGGAGCCAACACAGCAATTTTCATAGAAATAAAAGAATGGTGAGTGAAATTATGCTTATTTTTCCAATTTCATGCACAAAGTTTTTGGGTTAATGAGAAATATCCAGGAAACAAGTGTAGTATGGGGAATACATCCAGTACGCAAGGTGTTAATAGTTCTTATGCATTCTTTACACAAAGTGAATGCATATAAGGGAAGTCTTTTCCATCCGTCCATCTGTCTGCATGTTAAAACTCGGAAACCGCTGGACGTATTTTGATGAAATTTGGTATTGGGGAGTTATGCTAAAATTGGTTAAAATTGGACAATTACCGCCACTTCCCATGAAGACCTACATGTAGTTTATAATGTTATGTTTCAATTCAAGAACTGCAGGATGTATTTTGATGAAATTTGGTATTGGGAGTTTTGCTAAAATTGGCCGACCAATTCCAATTTTTTTTTTAATCGGACAATAATTACAACTACTTTACATGAAGACCTGCGTGTAGTTTACAATGTTCTTCTGTTTCAACTCAGGAACCGCTGGATGTATTTTGATGAAATTTGGTATTAAGAAATTTTTCTAAAATTTGTCGACATTCCAATTTTGGTTAAAATCGGACGATAATAACGACAACTTTACATGACTTACATGTATTTTACAATGTACCTTGCTAGTTTCTCGTTAAATACTCATCTGAGTGAATAATATTGAGAATCTTGTGAAATCCCAAAAAATGCAAATGGAAAACTCTCACTCGGAGTACACCTTTCCAATCTTGTTGAGTTAGAGCAACCACAAATTTTCAAATTAGGATTCTGAGCAAATGGTTATAGATAGAAAGTTAAGAATTATCACAATTCGTGTTACCTTGTTACCTTTAATGCCATCTACAGGAGAAATGTTTTTCAAAAATCCGTAATGGCAGGGGGTATCTTTAAAAATTTCAAATTAAGATTCTGAGCTATGGGGAACTGGCAGAATATTTCATTATGTTTTTTTTAAATTCTTTGTAATTGTCTTAATTACTCCCTGTGATTATTTTTTTGTTAAATTGTCTTCATTATGCAAAAAAAAATATTTAAAATAACTATTTTAAATATCCTGCAAAAATGACATCCTGGTTGGAGAGAGTAGTAAGGGGTACGTGACGTCACCACAGGCCAATCGTTTAAACTTGCGACCGTACTGAAAGCACATGATTTTGCTACTTCATCCTGTTGCTTTTCCTGATATCATAGCTAAAATGGAGAATTAGGAAGTTAAGAATGGTTATAAGTATTGTCTGGTACCTCGATGCTTAAATACAATGATTTAAATCCCGAGAAAATTGTTCTTCATGCTACCGAGCTCCTTGGGAATAAATAAGAAGCGGAGAATATTGTGGTTGAAAGCCAAGAGGAGATACGCATCTGATATATCGGAACGTACAACTGCATTTGTCTGTGAAGATCATTTTAATGTAAGTACTAGTTGTATCTATGTACGTAACTTTATTGCTTCGTATTTTAGTTTATGACTTATGTCGGCATTACAGTGACATGCTGCATATATTTCTGGAAAATGATGTTATAAGAGTAAAAGGAAAATTAAGTTAAAGGGCATTATTTTTATGTTTCGAAGATTAGCATATATATTTTAACAAAATCTCTATATTGTAATGTACCTATTCTAAATATGTAAGATCAAAGGCATATATTAAATTTTAAAGTAGTGCATAGCAGTTTTCAAGGAACGTATCTATCATTTTTACAAGGGAATAAATGTAAAATCAGTATTCGTTTAATGACAATTCACTTAACACGTTTTCGAGGAACCTAACCCTGTCGTTAAGCGAGGTATGCCTGTACAAGGAAAAATTGCAAAATTTTAAATATGTAACAGTGATATCATGTAAATGGATGTCTATTATATTTGTATTATTACTATGCCTGGTTCAAAATGCATTTTGAATTAAAAGTGATTGTTGATGTATCATCTTGACAGACAAGAGTATTATTTATATAATGATTTATCTATTTTAGTTGGAGGAAAATGCAGAAAATCTTATGCAGTTCAAGCTGATGAAGAAAAGCTTTATGCTGAAGAAGGATGCTGTTCCTTATAAGTTTGTGTCAAAATGGAAAAAGAAAGGCTGTTCAACAACTTAAACGATGTGCTGCTGAAAAGCTGGACCGTAATAGAGTGGTTAAATCTCTATTAAAAGGAAAACCTGCTGACGAAGATGTGTTCTCAGGAGCAACTTTCAGTGGTGAACCTGATGAATGTGGAGTATCTTCAAGGGCCAAGGCAGAAGAATTTTTGCTGTCCAACAAGGATTCTGAACCCACAAATAACACTCATGGGGACATTGTTTCTATGGAAGATATGGCAGTTGCTAAAATACTTTGTGAGTTAGCTTCATCAAAGCAATTGGTGATTGAATCGTCAAGTCAAACAAGCAAGTGTATATCTATAGGTATTCAAGCACGCACTAAGTTTCAAAGCAGAAAGTCTCAGTGCAACATTAAAACAAAAGTGCCTAAGCTTGATGCATCTTGTTCTCCTTTTGAAATTGTTAGCAGAGAGCAAACACCCAAACACCTTCAAGTCCAGTTTCTGTAACAAGTCCCTCGTGTAGTGATTTTACAGAAGAGGAAGTTGAAAGTTCTACAGCACTTAATGTAGGAAGTCTATTTATCCTATGTAGAAAATTTAATTTAAAAAATGAGGGAATTTACAGCTAATTAGAAAAAATCCCAGGCAGTATTTGGGAATCCCTAAAGAATGTTTCTTTATTCTTAAATTGCTCTCAGAGGAGACAAAGTTCTCCGAAATAAAAATTATATGCACATTAATGAAAATTAGACTCAATGCTCCTTTCAAAGAAATTGATGAAAGGTTTGGGTTGAGTGAATCTGACGCTAGCAAGGCATTCAGAAAAACATTACAAAAAATTGCCCATTGTTTCCAACAATTTTTGGTATGGTTACCAAAATGAAAGTTAAAAGAATTGCTTCTCAGAGCATTCCGGGCCAATTTTCATCAAGTTGAGAGTATTATTGACTGCTTAGAAGTGGAATTTGATAAACCAAGCAACTCTGTCCTTCAGAGCACAACATGGTCCGAGTATAAGAAGACCAACACAATTAAATATTTGGTGTCATGCACTCCTGATGGGTTGGTTAATTTTGTTTCACATGGATATGGGGCAGAACTTCTGATGTAGAAATAGTACGAAGAAGTGGGTTTTTGAATGTGATTCCTCAGGGGGCCACTGTGATGGCTTATAGAGGTTTCAAGGGGATTGATACCATGCTACAACCCCTTGGCTGTAAACTGCTGTGGCCTCCAAGTTTGTCAGCAGGGGAGAAGATGTGCAAGGAAAAAGTGATAGAAACTAGGAAAATAGCTATTCTGCAAGTTAGGGTGGGCCAAAAAACCATTTTTTTAAGGTATGACTTTGCAACAGGTGTCAAAAGTTGTGGTTTGTGATCCTTATTACGGTGACGAAAGATAAAAATTCTGCGATAATATCTTCAGTCTGCAAAATCGCCTCAAAGTTCCATAAATATAGCGTAATTAGAGGTTTTCTGAAATTTCGTGTCTGCAGTGTTTCTTAGTTTCCAGCACATATGATGACACAAATATGATGCAGAGATGCTGATAGAATGGATTTCAAACTGTTTCCCTGCGCATCGCAATATTGCAGCTCTCAGTTAGTTTCTTATATGAAACTATCCAGCACTCACCACGAGGAGGTGGCACCAAGTCAAGTGCCACCCATCCCAACCATGTGAGCACAAATTTAACTCCTATTTTGAATTGAGACTTTGCGCAAACTCAGGCATGATTTGCCTGTCCAACAATCGGGCCCAGATGAACCCATCCAGGGCTATTTCTTCATACACTTGTCGAGACGCTGCTATGACCTCCTTCACACATCGTTCATGGTACAGTAAGTGAAATAGGGTCTGAATCGCTTGGAGTGAAGAGTCATCATCTTTTTTTATCTTTTGCAAGTCGTCGTTATGCAGGGACTTTGTTATAGGCGGCCCAGTTAGCTGCATTCTTCCCAGTTGATTAGCTCCTTGTAGTTGTCAGCTTGAAAGTTAAGGTTAGGAGGAGAAAACTCGCGAACTCCCTTTTGCCTTGAATTTTCAGCTCGTTCCCTGGATTTAAGGATCAGATCCACTGCTCTCTGGCGGACTTTTAGTCTCTCATCTGAAACAAGAATGTTTTCAGGGTGGGCCCAGTAAGCATTCTTCTCAAATGCAGGATAAAGTCTATTCTTGATGTGGTCTGGTAAGTATTGCACTTTTCTTGTAGTCAGCCAGAGATTCCTGGGTGTATCAACGATCGTATGGTTCCTCTTTATGTGAAACTACATCGGCGCATATACGCGCATTACATACTCGGTAAGTGTCTGCAGTGTATGCAAGGGATTTTCTGTTGACATGTACTCTCAAAGAATGCGACAAGCCGTCGTCAACCAGCGAGCATGATTCACGGGTCCTGGAAGCATTGTGGCAAGTTCCTTAGCACAATCTCCAGTGGCCACAGCGATGCAAACCTTCTTCAGGAAATTTTGAACTGTGCTAAGATATGCTGCATCAATGTCTGGTATATATGAGTCAATGGCCTCAAAATCTACGATATTTCGGGTCTCACAGCTGTGAAGTCTCTTGCCTACTTCACCGAGAAAAGTATTTGGCCCAGAGGTATTAATGTCGAGGTACTCTAGAAGGTGCCTCAAGGGCAACTCTTATTCGAATGCAGCTGACATACAGCCCACTGAACTGGACAGTAGAGATATTTCTCTAGACAATGTATCACACCTTTATGTTTTTCCGTGTTCTTTGGCTCACCATCGGAACCAATACAGCTAAGTGTCGGCAAACAAATATCATTATCGCAGAGGAAGTCCCAGATAGCCCGTTCTACACCATCTGCATCGCCAGACTTGGGTGTCACATGACTAGACCGCGGATCTTTAGGTAAAAACCTATTTATTTCCTGAGTAGATATCTGAATATACAATTGTATATATACGTTTCATGAATAATTAACCCCGAAAATGTATATTTTATAGTGCCTAAAAATGCCTATTTTGACATTAATGTCTAAAAATGCCTATTTCGACGTTAATGCTTATTTTGGCCATTTTCATGCAAAAAAGCCTAAAAAGGGCTAATCTTTTAGAAAAAATCGACAATAAAAGCAGATTTTGGTACTAGTCGTATTTTTTAAACTGACTGTACAATGTTCAGTTGAGGGTTGGGAAAATGTCTTTCACACCACGGTCATGATCAGGTGGCGAACACCAGCGAACACCTGTCACGCATCCGGCGGTGCTATTCTGTTTCCCTGTATCGCACGATGCGACAATGTAACAATGGGTTTAATCTGATGTTGCGTTAATTTCTCGTCATTACATTGTCATATCGTGTGACACGGGAAAACGAGAATAACCCTGCAGTCCATCTCCAGACCGCAGAGGGTGAAGGTGAGAAGTGTGAAAATTGTGAAAGTGCAATACATAAAGTAGCAAGTTCGAAAGTTTATTTAATACGTCAGTGGCTACAAGAGTTCCCGTACTTCACAACGGATGGAAAAATTATCTTCTGTCAAGCATGCAACAAGGAGATAAGTACATTATAATGCTGGCTTGCAATGAATTATTGGCCGTGAATTGCTTGTCATCTACATTTTTTGTTTATACGAGCCATTTTATGGTAACTATAGACGTGGTTATTCAAAATGTCCAGTAATCCAGCTGCGGACCTTCGAAGCTCTAAAGTAAATTTTATATTTTTGTCCCATTTCCATATTTATTAGATTATTTCCGTATTTTTAAGGTTAATTATTTCTTCATAATTTTTCTTTATAGGTATTGAGTTATAAAAAAAACCCACCTAACTCAACATGCCCAAGGAGTGCTACATAAGGCAAATGTTGAACGCAAATCGAAGATGAAACAAACGCTTTTAACAAAAACTTCTGAGGGATCCAGCAAGAAGAATAAGTTTTATGCAGATTTGTGTCATGCAATTGTGGCAGCCAACATTCCATTCAGAACACTAGAAAATCCAACATTCAAGGGGTTCCTAGAACGATACTGCCATCAGTCGGTACCTTCCGAGTCAACGCTAGGCAAGAATTACGTGCAACCCACGTACGATGACGAAATGCGCAGGATACGGGAGGACATTGGAGATTCACATATTTGGATATCAGTCAACGAAACCACTGACGCTCTCAGCAGATACATGGCCAACTTGGTTGTTGGGAAATTGACCCAAATATGCCATCCAGAGCCTACCTCATCTGCACGAAGCAACTTGCCAAAACAAATCAGGAAACAATAGCACACTCTGTGAACAATGGACTGAAAGTGCTGTATCCCAACAATCTAGAAGAAGACAAAGTGCTGCTCCTATACACAGATGTTGCGTCGTACATGGTTGCTGCCATGCAGTTGCTCAAGGTGTTCTATCCCTCCCTTGTGCATGTGACATGCCTTGCCAATGGTTTGAACCGCGTAACCGAGCAAATAAGACTGGAAATCCCCAAGGTTATCAAATTGATCTCCACCGTGAAGAAGGTCTTCGTCAAGGCACCAACAAGAAAACAGGCTTTTTGAGAAAAACTGCCCGATGTCTCTCTGCCACCTGAGCCTGTGCTCACCCGCTGGGGCACATGGCTGAAAGCAGCTAAATATTACAGTGAGCATATCCTTCATGTCAAGGAAGTTGTGACAAATCTAGCCGAGGATACTGCCTGTGTCACTTCAGCGAAAATGTTGCTGGATGATCCCTCCATTCCCAAGGATTTGGTGTATATTAGATCTCACTATACATCCCTTGTTTGGATTATTGCTGAATTGGAGGGCTCAGGAAAACCCATCTAGGAAAATACTGCTTTGCTGAATGAAGTGAAACAAAAAATCAAGGAAGCGCCAGGTGAAGTGGGAGAAAAAGTAAGAGCAAAACTATAAAAAGTGCTACAAAAGAACTCAGGTCTGCAGAGCCTATGTACAGCAGCAGATATACTGGCAGGAAAATCCAGTGAAGTTGAGTGCAAAATTCCATTTCAACATGTACCTAAGTTGAAGTTTGCCCCCGTCTCATCAGTTGATGTTGAACGTTCTGTTTCTGCTTACAGGATGATATTAACTGACAAATGCCATAGTTTTGTGGCAGAAAACTTAGAAAAAGTGCTTGTCATTTACTGGGAGGCCAACGACGGGAAATTTGTGGAATAAACACAAGGAGGTGACAAATTCATTATGGGAATTTCGAATTAAACAGTTTGTCAAACATTCTGCATAGTACTTAAATATATACTTGAATAGTGTTTTCAGTCAGTATTACTATATGTAATGTAGATAGTATTTTCTCTGTAACGCATGGTAGTTTAACCATAAGAATAAGTTTCGATGCATAGTAGTAAAATATTTTTATATTCTTCGAAAACACAAATCAATAATGTTTCGTTGACTGGTAATTTTTGGCGTGCGTGCATGTTTCAGTCCCCTTTCGTGAATTAAAGTTGACAGTTGACAAAAATGATGTTGTTTTTTACTGGACACAGTTTTTGGAAGTAGTTTTTAGAGCCTATTTTACCTTTTATAAAGCCTAATTAAGCTACTTAAAGAGCCTATTTTAGTCGCCTAAAACTTAATTTTTAGAACCTAAAAATCCGCGGTCTACACATGACCGAGGTAGACCGAGCCACTTTCTTGTATTAGAGATATATGCTCATCCAGATGGTTTCTTTGGTGCAGTATCCCGTCCTCTGCCAGCTCTTGTACCTTTGTAGAATCTTTCCTGCCATCGAAGTATACTGCCTGGAGTCGAAGATTTTCGGGAAGCTGTTGCTGTCGGATTTCTTCCCTAGTCTTCATACGTTCTCTTCAGACCTTGTTTTTGTCAATTACTATATCCAGCTTCTCTGCCTGGAGTGTGCGGTCTATATCAGCAAGGAGAGAAGATGCCAAGTGTGCTGCAGTTCAATCAGGTACACCTCTTCTTTCACAGGCATGTGTAAACACCTCCAGTCTTACTCTTGACTTACCACAACAACTTGGTTGGTTTCTGAGGTGTGGAGTGAAATCATCATCAACATCAGGCAGGTTTTCAGGATTCTCTTTATCCACGCAGCTGTCATTGGATACAGAGAAGGAAGTCTCGCGCTTAGCACACTTTTCCAAAATTGCTTGCTCTTTTTCTTTCCTAGCAGCTCTTTTCTTGTTCAAGCAGGTAGTTTTAACATCCACACCCTCGATATACCACTCCCTTGATATACCACTCCCTCGATGTTCACTGGTCCACCAAGAACTCTTGCTCTTTTTGTGGCACCTTTATTTTGCACTTGCATTTTGAATAATCTGCACACTTGCAAGTGGATATGTCAAAGAGCTTACCGGCTGCGGCAAGGTAGGTTTCCAGATGTTTTTTAAATGATGGTGACGGGCTCTTCTTGTCAGCATTGTAGGTTTTGTTGAGGTCTTGGACACATTGATGATCCTTGAGGACTAACTGTTTAATGCGCACACTTGTCACGGTAGGAATGGATGACCTCCACCATATCTGCTCCTACCTTTCAGTTACTATGTCAGCGATGACACTGGCTGAAGAGTTCTTTCCGTTTTGCTCTATCTTCTTTTACATCATAACTAGGTTGAAATATCTGACAACACTGAGATGCAGCGGCAATTCCGTGTCGGGAAGCTCATGAGGTGCCCCAATGAACTCATACACGGACGCATTGGTTTGTTTTTTCGTAAGAGGCATATTAGCACTCGATGAGTATAGCGATATGCCATAAAACTTCTTGCGCACAGCGCTCACAGGTTTGCACAAGTAAGAGGCATAGTAGCGGCAGCGATAGCAGTGGGTGAAATGATGGTCATAGTGACATTTATTACGCGAGGGTTGACCATTTTTCGAGGATGAATTACTTAGATACGAAAAGTAAAAAGTGGCAATGCGTGGGGAAATAGCAAATTTGCTAAAATGGGGCCATTATGCTACCCTCCCCCCTTCTACACTGTTGTCGATTATGAGACAAACAGTTTGAAATCTGTTTTATTGGCATATCTGTGTCATATTTGTGTCATCACATGTGCTGGAAACTAAGAAACACTGTAGACACGAAATTTCAAAAACCTCTAATTACGCTATATTCATGGAACTTTGAGGCGATTTTGCAGACTGAAGGTATTATCGCAGAATTTTTACCTTTTGTCACCGTAATAAGGATCACAAACAACAACTTTTGACACCTATTGCAAAGTCGTACCTTAAAAAAATAGTTTTTCGGCCTGCCCTACTGCGAGTGCATGTTGATCAAGTTATTAGAAGAGTAAGGGAATTTAAAATGCTTTGGGGTCATTCATGTGTCAACAACAAACTAATCAAACATAGCTATGGAATTAGTTAATATTCAGGTATCCCTCATAAAAAAATGAACTTCATTAAAGAAGAGTTTGTTTACTATGATGAACAAATGAATTGATAAAATAAATTTACAGCAACATTAGCATAAAGGCCTTTGTTAAAAGATATCCTGTCTGTGCCTATGCCTTCAATTTACCTCTGCCTGCCATCCCTGTTCCTGTGATGCCTGCCATCCCCATTCCTGTGACGCCTTCCATCCCTGTTCCCGTGATGCCTTCCATCCCCGTTCCTGTGATGCCTTCCATCCCCGTTCCCGTGATGCCTGCCATCCCCATTCCCATGATGCCTGCCAGTCCCATGACACCTGTCATCCCCTCCCTTTACTGTTCTCCACGTTTCAAGTTTTAAGTCTAATCCCCTCCTCCTAGTGCTTATTTCCAAGTGGTTCCGATACATAAAATTTCTCCTTTCTCTCTCTCTATCTCTCTCTTAGGTTTTTGTGCTGTTTTTATTGTTGTGTTTCCCACTTTTTTAGTCCTCCTTTTCCCCTGGGCAGAAGTAGCTCATAGTGTTGGTGCAAATCCTATTAAGTGGTTTTCAATGTTTCCCAGTTCAATGCTTTTCTCATAAAATCCGTGATTTAGTTCCACCTCGTGGTGCAGTCCTTTATTTCTCCCAACTAGTTAGAAGTGCAATCCCTTCACTTTCATCTTACTCAATCGTAGCATCCATGTCCAGTGCAGTGCTCTTTATCCAATTAGTTTCTCTGTGTTTATTTCCTACCAATTGCTCCCCTCTATCGCATTATTTCATCTTTGCCTCTATTTAGTTCTACCAGTGGTGCTTTAGTTTAGTCTCTCATTTATTATTTCATAATAATTAATTGATATTTTTATTATTGTTACTTAGTCATTGGCATATTCTGTAGCATTATTTCATTTCTAGGTGTGCTTTTTCCTGTGTGTTTTAATCACTTTGTCGCAGCCCTTCTCAACCACTTCTTTACCTGAATTATCCACTACACTTTGCTTAGATGACCATATATGCCGGCGTATAAGTCGACCTTGGAAGCTCAAAAAGAATTCCGAAAACTTAAGGTGACTTATATGCTGAATATAAAATGTGACCCTTAAATAACAGATTTAAAAAATTGATATTTATGAAAACATTTGATCTTACGGCGTAGGTGATTGTCATTTTGAATCAGTTGCTCCATTGTTTACATATTCTGTCATTTATTTTAGAAGATTTAAGATAATTATTTTTAATAAATTAAAATTTTAACTTTTGTTTTTATTACTGAATCTCAAAATTATAAATGATCTATTTGCAACTACAGGAACGAAGGATAAGTAGAAATACATTCCGCCAATAGATGGCAGTATGGTATATGACTGATTTTTCTTAAATTAAACAAATGATTTAATAACTCAAAAATCGACACTGCATTTTTTCGAAAAGGTTACATTTAGGTTTTGATTACCATAAAATTCCTCATATTCTTCATTCGAATTTTTTTTAGCGAAAGCGAGTATATGTCTAGTCGTGTATTTACAATCCTAAAAATCGAGGTCGACTTATACACCGGTATAAACAGTACTCAACCACACCGTAAAATGTTTTTCATTGAGCCTTCTAATGAAACTTCTCGTCATCCTAATTCTACTCTACTCAGAAGTCACATAGCACTACCACTGCGCTAATTAAAATCACTGATGATATATGCAGACACATCGATGACAGGAAACACAGCACTAGTGTTGCTAGACTTAAGCAAAGTGTTTGACTCAGTAGACAAAGACATATTCCTATCGAAATTCCTCTGCATGCAATTCCCTTCATGATAATTACGATGGTAAACTCTTCCTTACACACTCTAAGGCCTCTAATTCTCATAATGCCTGCATCAGATTAATCTTTAATCTTAAGAAGTTTGACCATGTCTCAGAATACTTCGGTAGACTCTCCTGGCTAAAACTTGAATCCAGAAGAAACCTTCACCTCCTCTTCCTATTGTATCAAATTTTTAAAAATAACATCCCTTGTTATATTTCTTCAAAGTTTGTTGCCAGTAATACAGTTCACCAATGCAATACCAGAGGATGTGATAAACTGCTAACTCCACTTCATAGTACAAAAATTTACAACAAATCCTTAACCATCACTGCATGCAAACTCTGGAATGGCCTTCCAACGTTAATAAAAACTTTTTATCTCTTTGCACTTTTAAATACTTGTATTACAAGTATCTCCTCTCACACTGCATGCCTATCTTCTCTTTCAGGTTGTCGAAAGGATGCTTATTGCTCATAAAATTCATAATTTATTGTACTGTATTTTCCGGTGTTATAATTACTCTGTATTCACTCAGGTATATCTTATCCTACAATCTATATTTCCCTCTCACCCCCTTCCTTATATGGATATTAATGTATGTACATATTTATTTATAAATTATTTTTTTCTCTTTCTTTCAAATTGTATTTTCCTCTGAACTGTTTGGGAATTTTTTGGGGTTTTTTACACCTCCCTTCTCTTCGTAGGTGTTTTCTGCAGTTGGACATTTTTTTGTGTTAAAACAGCTGATAGTTTTTTTACCCACAAAACTAACAATATTCTTTGGTAATGCTGTATATATAATATATAATTAATTTGTAATCCATATGTAATTAATATAATTAATTTATTTTTAATATGTAAATATTATAATTAAATGACAAAAGGGTTAAATGTAAGAAGGGACTATATAGTCTCAATTTTGCCCTAAATAAAGTCGTTTGTCTTTAAAAAAATCTGATGTGGCCACTACATGACTTTCTCCATACCTGTAATATTTCTAAAAATTCCATACTTAGGTTACATAATAATAAATATTTTAATAAACTGCGAGAAAATTTTAGACCTTACAAAGAACAGAAATAAAGTTAAACCATAGCCTTCTGATATTGGATATAGCCACAATGATCCAACAATTAAGAAAATAAAAAGGAGCATTACTAAGACGTAGCTAAGGGTCAATTGTTAACAATAGTCGTCGGTAGGTGGCGTGGTGGTGGCAGCTAAGAATATAAGATCTCTCTTAAACAATATATTATATGAAAAAATGTTTCAAACAAAGATTGTAGAAAATGAAATTTCCTACAACTTTTATTCTGATACATTTTTACATTTATCAAATATTAAAACAAATGTTTCAAGATAACGGATAAGAGACAATAGTAAACACCCACTTCTGGTTGACCAATTTTTTACAAAAACTAATCAGTTCATCTGACTTTTATAAAAATGTTAAATATAAAATTTCTCGTTGACCTGATTAATAGTTTTTGAGTTAGAGCACCCGCAAAAAGCTATCACATACATACACAAAGACATCATCGAGAAAATTGTCAAAACATGTTCAGGGGACCTCAAAATGTGTATTTCCGTTGAAATCTCGAAGTCAATTTTTTCATGAAAACAATACTTTCCCCTATACTACTTATGGAGAAAGTAAAAAGGCTCTTAAATTGATCTCTGCAATAAATTAAATAAAAAGTAATTATATTTTAGTTTCCTTATTGAATAAACTTTTAAGAAATAGGGTAATAAAGAATAAGTATTTTGTTTGTAATAAATTTATTAAGTACCTGGCATTTATTTTAGTACACCGCTCCCTGGTTATAACACCATTGGTTGTACTGCAGATTTGGATATACCATGGATCTTTTTTCCTCTCTGTTTCATTGAAAGAAATGCTGAGAAAAACATGCATGTTGAAATGTGTGTTTTAGTCACTCCAATTAGTATCAAGCGTTGAATGCTTGTGTAAGGTTTGTCACTGCCAATGAAATAAGTTGATCCGTGATGTGAGAACTCTGTGCCGGTTGTCTTTTGGTGACTTTTTATGCATTTATGAATCTTCACATTTTTGAGTTTTACAGACGGAACTATCCTTTGTAATTAATTTAGATTGTACATATGTGAGTATTATGCACTATGTGTGATCAGTCACTTTCCCTCTAACCTGTGTGCGTTCACGGCCGCTCACAACTTTAATATGTGCCCCGCAAAGCTTCTTCTTTGCTGCTCACTTCATTTCACACCGGTTTCCTTTTTTCAAAAATATTGTGCGCACAGCGAAGTTTATCTTGCTCAATAGTGAAAAAATTAGATGGAGTTATTAGTCTATTAGAGAATTAATAAATTAGAGAATTATTTTAGTCATTGGTTATAGCGCAGTTGTCTTATAACGCAGGTAAGAGCCCCTCCCCCAAAAACCCACGTTATAACCGGGGAGCAGTGTATATACTAAATCGTACAAAGTAAGAAAAGATAAGATGAAGACAGATTTGAGTTTGTGGGAGAAAATCTAGGTAAAAACAGGCTTGTCCTCCCTAGTAAAACCCACACAGGAAAACACCCACTGAGAAGGGGTGTGTGTGTGAAAAACCTGCGAAAAACCTAGATAGTGTATATATGGCAATATAATACTACAACATTAAATAGAAAGGAGTATGTACAGTAGGAGAGTTCGTATATACAGCATCATTGTATGCTGCCATAAAAAATTCATGTAAAGATAATAACGTAATATACACAAGAAATATACATTAATTAAGCAAAATACGATGAAATATACATGAAATATATACAATAAATATAGAGGTTGGAACATGTATATTATAAGAAAGAAGGAAATGATATAAAATAACAATATAAAACAATACAAAATAATATAAAATACTATAAAACAATGGGAATGAATATAAACAATACAACATAGTAGACACTAGGCAATAAAAAGGTACCATAGTCGAACGTGGCGTACATTGTGAGAAAATCGATATCCTGCAAAGAAATTAATTAATGTTAATTAAGTAAGAAAGAGTGAAGACAGCCATTTTACAATAGGTAAGAAGAATATGTTAAAGCTGACCTGAATTTTGGGCAGAGAACAGTGATTTAAAGAATTTGTTTGAAGATCTGGAGAGATGTTGCATTTTGGAGGTCAGTAGGTAGGGCGTTCCATAGTCTACAAGCTGTAACATGAAAGAATTTATTATAGACTTCAGTCCTGTTATGTGGGATCACGAAAAGATTGTTGTCCCTATTGTCGAGGTGAGGAAGGATAAGAGCGGTAATAAGTCACTTGCAAAGTGAGAAATGGATGATGCTTTTAATTCTTTTAAGTAAGTGAAGTGAGATGTTAACAGTATTGCATCTTTTAGTTAAATGATCAGTACAGGTCAATGTGTCGTTGAATACTAACCTAAGATTAGTTGCAGTTTTTTGGAAATGAATGATTGAGTTATTGAGCAAAATTGGGGGAAGTTCCGAGAAGTTTAGTGACGAGAGAAGTTTGGGATTATCCAATAATAATAGACTGACTTTTTAAAGGATTAATAATAATAATTGTCCATATATTCGATAGAATGCCAAGGCATGGTAGACATGTCAACAATTAACTTTTCATTGTTGATTTTTTCAAAGTCCCTGTAGATGATATATTTCTGCTTGTGAGTTGGGCACCTTATTGAATAGGCAATGTATATAATGTCATGTGCAGAGATTTCAGGAGCAGATAGTTGACCGTGTGCAAGAACCTTGTCAGGGTTGACGGTACCTGCTAAACCAATTAGGGTAGATGAAGTAGGAGTATGGTAAGTTGCATTTAAGGGAAGAATACTAAGGCCTAGGGAGTTGAAGGAGTTATATAAATATGTCGAATCAGGATTTATGCGAGTAGATTGGCATTAAAGTCACCAGTAATTATTAAATGATTGTAATCGTTAATGTGATTAGTGATGACTTCATCTATATTGGATATATGGCCAATTTTGGGTGGTCGGTAGACAATACCGAAAATTATTTCCTGTGAATAGATTTTCAATTTGAGGAACAGAAATTTGGGTCTTTTGCTGTAATTACATTCACTGCTTTCAATCACTTGAGTGGAAGGACAGAAGAGCTAATGCACATCATAAAGTCCTGCTGCGAGGGTCTACTGATAGAAGGTACGAATGGGAAAGAAGTGCTATTAGTGGGCAAGATTTCAGGGGAAGAATTAAACATAGGAGAGGATATTTTATAGAAGTAGTGCAAAGTTAGGGTTACAATATTACAATGTATAATTAAAAAGCAAGAAAATGCACACAGGTCAAGTAAAGAATAAGCTATAAACTAATTGCACAGGAAAAGTGAACACAGTGGAAGGCATGAGCACTGCACTAGAGAACTAAAGGAACTTATAGAATGAGTGGAATAAAACACTGAGTGGAGCACTAGCACTGTGGAGTAAGAGCTATAGGGAAACGGCTTTGTGAGCACTAAGGGTGGAATGGGGGCACAGATAACTACAGACATTTATTTGCACTGATTAGATGATTGTAATAAAACATTACGTGGAGCACTAGCACTGGGAAATAAGGACTCTTGGGTATGACTTTTGGAGCAATTGCACTAGAGAGAACCGAGAAAGAAAAAAACATTGGGGAGAACTGCTACTAGGGAAAGGGAGGGCTATTTATGAATTAATTTGGGAGAACTAGGGATACAGGGGAGACAGACAAACACAGGCACTAATACAGTAGGGTCTCGGTTAACATAGTTAATGCGTTCTGTGCTGAGCTACATTAGCCGAAACTGGGATTTACAAGTTAAAAGGCCTACTTGGTGAATGGACACCAGAAACTTACCTGTTTCTTAGGTTTTTTTACACAAAATTAAAAAATTTAAACAAAGAACAAATACATAAATCACAAACCCTCGGAGAGCAAAAAAACAATGTGAACAAACTCAACTGAGAGCCCAGCGATCGTAAAAGGGCATCGCTGATTGGCTGAGTCCAACCAGGACCATTCGGATTGGCCGAAAATGGTGCATGCGTGTACTACATTAGCCAAAATGGATTTATATTATGGGGTCCCTTCGTTAGTCGAGTACTACGTTTACTGAGGACCTACTGTATACACAGGCACTAATTTTCACTTGGGATGCCATGTAATGAAGGGAAAGATAGAAAGAAAAGAAAATCACCACTAAAAATGGGGGGACGGAAACGCAAGAGGAGCTTCTTTCTTCTTTTCGGAAAACAGCCGAGAATCAGCAAATGCAGGAACGGGGATGCCATGTGATGTCAGGAACAGAATTAGTGGAGAACGGGAACTCAATACCTTTCTTCGCATAGAGGTTAGCGACTCTCAGCAACAAGTCAGATGAAAAGTAACATTTCCTTTCTTTATTAACTTAAAATACATATTCATGGCAATAATTAGCTATCATTTGCATGATTTTATCAATATTGAAAATACTTTTGATTTCCGAAAGTTGAGCTTTTTTTACAATTTCTGAAATAAATTCCTGATCAAAGTCGTCATAAATTACTTTTATTACTCTGTTCATCTCAAAATTGGGGTCTGCTAGGCAAAATATCCTCCTCTCCTTAAAAAATAACATTTGCAGTTGCATTTGGCACTTGTACTGTTTAGCCACAGTCCCATCCTTTTTTTAAATATTTTTTCATTGCCTTTGCACTAGTTGGGCACTTCCACAATGCAATCATTTGTTATTCCATCTGGAGATGCTCCCAACTGGATTTTCTGTGGAAATCAGAAATCCACACCTTTTAATATTTTTCTTGGTGCTCTTTTGCAGTACTTTGATGACTTCACTTTCTAAATGAGATCCTCTTGCCATTGCAGCTGTGGTTCTTATTTTCCTAGCTCCCAGTATCTTTTGCACCAATACACCTTAAGTGCAAGTAGAGGCAGAATAAATCTGAGAGGCTGTTATTCTTCCATATCTAAGTTCGTGCCATAATGAATTCAAGCTCTGGTCAGATGTTTCCTTGCATGCTTTCAAGCACAAACTTTCTACTACCTGTCCCTTGGCAAAAATGTGAAACCCTTCATAGCTTTGTCCACCTGCATCATGATATTTCAACATGAGCTGATGAATTTCTAAATTGGCCCATGATAATACTGGACTAAAGTGTTTCAGCAACTGGACGTTTGAACCTTTTAACAGAGAGTTCAAAAACTTTTCTCTGAATGAAGTCCCTGAACAATTCCCCTGAATATTTTCTTCATCTTTGCCAAAATCTTTTAGCATATCTGGTTCTGAAGTATTTGCCAGTCAAGGTTTTTTTCCAGTATGATTCAATATCAGTAGGAGAAGGTTCTGAACTCTTCCAATGAATTCACATCAGTAAAGCAAATCCATGCTTGCAGCCACCTGGAAAGATAAAGATTTTATAAGCACGACATAATTTCCTTTTGACTTTTAATTATAGTTGGTGGTTAACATGTTACTTCTTGTAAAAATTGTTGCAACATTATCACATAGAAAACAATAGTAGATATGAGGTAATAGTTGTAAATTCTTCCACCGAGTAGTAGGACTGTAGAAAGCCAAGAATGTAGTTAAAAAAATTACCTGCTGATGAAGGGCAGTCATGACACTCCACAGACATGACTAAATCTTCTTCTTCATCTACAACTGCACTCACTTCATAACCTCTTATTCTGTGTTCAGGGCAAATCTTGCCTTTAACAATGCAAATTTTTTACTTCTCAATTCAGTTTAACAAATCCAACAGCATTATTAACATAGTCTTTCCTCATTGACCTCAAAGGCAGAAAAAAGTCACCATGAAATTCGCGACATATATAAAAGAGACATGCAGTTATGACAAACACTTACACAGTTTTTCTTTTCTCAAGTATAGGTAATAACTAAGGCAGATAGACACTTAAAACAACAAACTTCTCCACATTTCCTATAGACAAGACACACAGAAACTAAGTTTATTCACATTTATTTTGTATAATATTTGACCTGATGATGCTGTAAAAGCAGATGATGGTGATTATTCACAGAAACCGGTCGTGTTTTACTAAATATATTTTGTGGAAATTAGCAAAAGTTTAATATAAATAAAAAATACTATCTAGCATTGTTTGTGTTATTTTATTGTGGATTTCCACTAAGTCTCAGCCTCGTTTATTACCTTTTGTATACTTATCTAACTTTTTTACTTACTAGATACTAGGACAGCATGGGAAACAATACATAAATAAATATTCTATAATATTAGTTAAAAGTAGAGTTGTTTTATTCATTTAATATGGGAAAGCTGTTTTAAGACGTCAATCTATCTTTTACATATCTTTTGCATTTCAGTCGAAATAATAGTACTATTGCAATAACTGAAAATAAAAGTGCTACATCGAACATGTTTTATCAATTAAATGTAATACAAACCTATCCACCTTCACGCATTTCAACATCTGAATATTGCTCCCTACAACTTCTAATGTACCGCAAAAGCATGTTCGAATCAACGTTGGGCAAATTATCAGATCTGGCTACACAGAACCCTTCATATGCCATTTTGCAAAACAAAAAGAGAAATAAATGCAGGAAGATGCAGTACTTCTACCATTATTTCTTCTATAGACAGCATAAAGAGAAAAACAAGAGAATTATGCTTTCAAGCTACTACTTCTATATTGGCACAATGGCTTCTAACACGGCTAGCATGTTTGTGGAATGTACTGACATCACTAAACACTCAGCAAACTTCGGCTACCTATCGAATGTGATCGGGTTCAGCATTAACTCATCCGTTTTAAATTGCTTTTTTTAAATATCTGTTAAAAATTTAACGAAAAAATTCTTATATTTGCCTATAACAATAGCCATATAATACAATTTCATAAAATTTTCGGTAATTCCTGATATTTGACAGTCCCCCATTGGTTATAGAAAGAAAGTTAAGAATTTTCACAATTCGTGTTGCATTTAATGCCATCTATAACACTACAGGAGAAATGTTTTTGAAAAATCGGTGGAGGGCAGGGAATGTCTTCAAAATAAGATTATTAGCAAATGGTTATAGATAAAAAGTTTAGAATTTTCACAATTCTTTTGACCATTAATGCCATCTATAACACTACAGGAGGAAATGTTTTTTAAAAATCTGTGGATGGCAGGGGATGTCTTTAAAATTTTCAAATAAAGATTCTGAGCAATTGGTTATAGAAAGAAAGTTAAGAATTTTCACAATTTGTGTTGCCTTTAATGCCATCTATAACACTACAGGAGAAATGTTTTTAAAAAATGGGTGGGTGGCAGGGGTTGTCCTTGATATTTTCAAATTAAGATTGCTGAGAAATCGTTGTAGATGGAAAGTTTAGAATTTTCACTACTTAAGTTACTTTTAATGCCATTTTTAACAGTATAGCAGAAGTTTTTTTTTAATTGGTGGATGGCAGGGGTTTGTGTTTAAAATTTCAAATTATGATTTTGAGCAAATTGTTATAGATAGAAAATTAAGAATTTTCTGTATTCGTTTTACCTTTAATGCCATCTATAACACTGCAGAAGAAATACTTTTGAAAAATTCCTTGATGGCAGGGGATATTTTCAAATTAAAATTTTGAGCAAATGGTTACAGATAGAAAGTTAAAAATTTTGAATTAATTATTTTATTAAAAACTTTATATCGTATAACATTATCATTAAAAATGTTTAGTATATTTGAGTTTTATAATATAAATGAACCTCAATACTCTCATACATGTATTTGTGCGTCAGATCAGTTTCTGAAAATTTCACACTAAGGAAATTCATTCAAAACAGGCTCATAAATTGTAAATGAGGGTAGGTCCCATGGATGAGAAAACTAAAGTGATATATTAATAAGATGCGTTTTTAACAAGAAGAAACTTTAAGTGAATAAAAATACTAAATATTGATAATGTTAATTAATGGATTTATACCAGCGCTGGCAAAAAAAAATAACTTGTTACGTTTTTCGTTACAGGCAAAAAAGCGATTTCGTTTTTCGTTACGCTAAAATTTACATTTTGTTTTCCGTTACGTTTAGCATTAGAATGAAATAATTCTGTAAAAAAAATGAAGTGCAGTGTCTTTTATTTTTGTTTAGAGGTTATTTATCCACCTTAAATACAAGCCTCTTATTTAGAATACTAATTTATAGGCACTTCTAAAAATATGCTGCAGATCAGAAATGTTTTTAAGATTTCAAAGTATTCAGCACATCTTTCGTTTTTGATGATCATATATGGTAATTCGGCTTTTAATATTCAAAATTTTATATTCAAGTTAATAAACTTAACACATATATAAGACTAAAATCTTAGTGTTGTAACGGTTATGCCCTATATTACAATTTTTTATAGTTAACACAAAAAGTACACTGAGAACCCAGGGACCCGTGATTAATGATAATAAAAGGAACCCGCTGGTTGATTGCACCGATTGTAACTCGGAGAACATGCTCCTGCTACAGACCTAAAATTTGGTAGAATGATCGGTCATCAGATAAAACTAAAGAGAATTATCCAAATTCCAATATTTGTCCTCTTTAGGGCTCATTTTTAATGTTGTTCTTTCTTTTCATATTCCACATAAGAAATACATGGAAATTATTTATGGGTATTTTGTATATGAAAGAATAAAGTAAATTATTTGTAAGATGAAATTTGGAACCACTCCATGAATGAATAAAGGTAATTTTTTGGATAAAATAGAAAAATTTGGAATCTGTAACAATACGGGTATTCAATTTCTGTCATGACGAAAAGAATACTTAAATTTTAATTGATAGCAAAATTATTGTGAAATCTTTAATTTAATGCTTTCAGTGGGATCTAACTACCTTCATATGATTTTTTTAGTTTGTAGTCTATTTCCAGCACAGTTGATAAAAATGAAGAACCAATTTAAAGAATTCTTTAATTTCAGTTGATTAGGGTCTATCATTTTGATAAGACTTATGCTCGATAGTTATGAATAAAAATTTATAGGATCGGAAAATATATAATATTTAATAATATGAGGATAAAGGATATTGTCGCATACTGCCACAATCTCACTGTAAATCGCGAATCCCAACGCAATCTCTCGTCACTTTCACCAGTGCGATCGGGATCTCTTGATCACTCACTGCGTTTAAGCAATGGAACTGTCTCTCACTCCCGCTATAACTAAAAGATGTTTAATATAATGTTGTGAATGCCGTATCTCAACATCATGTGTAATATACTTTGTATATTAGTTTTTAATACTTCTTTTATTTTGCATTTGAACACGTTAAAATTTAAACATTTTCTTCTAAAATAGCTAGCTCCTGCTTGTCCTTGCTTACATAAAATTTGAATAAATACGTTCGATAAGCAAAATTCTATGATAAAAATTGAAATCTTTATTTCATTTCACAGAAAATAGTACAAATCCTGTTCCAATAGTACATTTCCCTTCTTTTAACACATAAAGAAAAAGGCATTGCATGGTGGATTTCGCATTTCTTATGTAAACTGAATGACGGGAAAATTTCTGGAATCAAACTCGTCTTCAAATATAAGAAAAAATTTTCCTCGACAGGTCGTCCCCAGTGGTCGGAGATATCCACCAAGTATCATGAAAATCGGTCATTTGCTTCAAAAGTTAATAGGGGGACAGAAAGACTGAATGGCGAAACAATGAGCCTAATTTCCATTCTGGAAAGTACGGTAAAATGCATGATTCAATACTTTTCAGAGCATTATTTTGATGCTAGCTTTGAAAACTATAATGACCAAAATTGTCCTTATTTACAACAAGAACAAGAAATATAAAAAAATTTGAAATAAAAAATGGGATGGAGGAAGATAGAGGAAGGGAGAGCATGGGGAGGGAAGCAGACAAGTGTGATGTAAACTGAGGGAGGAGGAAGACGTGTGGGTTAGAGAGAAATGGAAAACGAGCAGAAGCATAAAAGTTTAGACATTGTGTGAGGTTTCATAAAATAGAATTAAATTAAAAAATTAATTACAATTTATGGGCACTAGTTTGCAAATAAGGGATAAGAAAATAAAATAACACTCCATTAGGCACAGCTAAGTTTATCCTAATTCATTATAAAATCAGATACTCCCTTCCTATGCAGATGGTGGACATTGCTGTCTTCAAAATCGAACCCAGTACCCAATGGTATATAAAACGGCATTTTTTAATTTAATGACAAAGAAATACACCACACTAAATTACTTGACTTTAATTAACACTAGAGAAAATATAAACTTGAAATATGTATGAAAATGGGACTTATTTCTTCAACACTGAATGAACTTTGTTTCTCTTACGGCTGGCAAAAAGTCTCCCTGCTGGTCGGTGTGATACTTAATCAGCAGAGTTGTCACCTGCATCAAGAAATAGGCCAATCATCCATCGAGAAATAAGTAAGTTTCATTCTATTTTTAATTAGAGGTAAAACCTTCTCCAGTGTAATATTTAAAAGAAATTTTTCGAAGTACGAGGCACTGTGAGGGAGGATAGAGAATGGTAGATGGTCCTTAACTGCAAGCGGCACATTCATTGAAGCTTCCTTCCTCATCCTCCACGCTCCTTATCTCGTGCTTCCTGGAGAAGGATTAACACCAGGGAACCATTCCTTTCACAAATGGAAGGAAAACCCAATTAACAATAGGTAATGGCCAGGATAGCATTTCTTTTGTGAGAAGGCAGCAAAACTGGCCCAGCGGGGGACAAGCAAGATGGGAAAGGGATTTTAGACCACTTTCCCTTGCTCAAGACATGATGCCTGGAACGAATGCCACTAGAACATAACCCTTTACTGTCTGTTAACGAAATTTATTTTTTCGTTACATTTCTGTTACAGCTATTTGAAAAATTTCATTAACATTTTTCATTACGTTAATCCAAAATAATTTTGTTATGTTACGTGTAACGTTTTCCAGCACTCATTCATACATAGTAAAATCATTTTTAATCTCGCTGCCGTGAAATTCCTTGCTCTGGTTAGATGGAAGATGACGGCTTTACTAGGAAGGCATCAAGCATGAGTCTCCTCACCATCCTCTTCCAGTCATGCATACCGTCTTCATAGCAGCCGATTCCTTGATAAACAATCTTCCTGACATTTGAGATGCGCTCCCTGTCGTTGTCATTCTGCCCTACCCTCTCTAAACTCAAATCTAGTGTAATTTCATTGGTTACTGGTAAGTGTATTAACCTCAGAGCCACAAGAAAGGAAATAGCATCCATAAACATGTGGCCTTCCACCTCAAGTGGTGGTGCCTCAATTGTATGTGGTGTCAGTATTTTCACAAATAAAAGCATTCGTGGGTATTTGGGTGATGGTTAAAAAGCAAAGAGGGATTCCAGAAAGCAATATTAACCAAATAAAGTTTTTTTTTAAGGCTGTGGGTTTAAAACAATTTCAGAGCAAAGAGGTATTCTGATATATCTAGGTGTTACAGCGTCATTGTTAAAAAATATTTTATGAATTCTGTTCAAGGTTGTTGCATTTATGTCTTATAAACTTTTGTCTCCTTTTATGTACGTATTTAATAGAAAATTAAATTTTAAAAATGAGTGCCATTTCATAAAAATTCACTTTTTATAAATAATGAATCTGCACAAAATGGGATAATGCAAAGTAAGGTATACTTGTAAATAAAACGTGTTATTTCATATTGCATCAGCAAATGAAGCTGCCATTTATAACTTACAGTTTTTAGTGGAAAAAAGATGCAGTCTTCTAGAAAATGTCTATTTTTTCCAACTCTGGCGCTCATTAAACTACTATAATCCTAATGCAGCATTTCTATACCATCCTTTGCTTTAATGCAGCTCTGGCACCTCTTTGAGTTATATATGCTTGCATTAGAACATTTAGAATTTACTATGTATAACTTAATCATCAAATGAGCTTCACATTAATGAGGTGTTTATTTTTGTAATTTGACTGCAGGCGAACTCAGTTTTGTTTGGAAGAAGATGCTGTAAAGTTTTTGTTATGTATACATAAAGAATAATGTCTGTATGTATATTTTATATCAGTAATACTCCTTATATGTACTTAAGGAATTACAGTCATTATGACTATACTTTTAAACTACTTTTAGGTCTTCATTAACCATAATTTAAAATTCTAATGTTATTTTATTTATTTTTTCAGGATCACTGGCAAATTATTTTTTTGCTCAGTCTATCCTCCTTAATATGTCTGCGTGGCTTGGAGAACTGTTCCTTGATTTAAGTAGCCCTAGAGAAGCTTACGGATTCCTGAGAGAGCAATTTTTATTAGCACAGAGATTGTTGCTGCCTAACAGGTGATTGACATCTGTCCTGTTTTATACCTATCCTTAAGTGTTATTTTATAATTGGTCCCCTAAAATAAGTTTTGCAGTGAATGCCTGTTGTTGTCTACATGATCAAAAATACAAGTCAGGTATGCCTCGCTTAACGCAAGGGATGCACTCTGGAAAATCTTTTTGCTAACGGAATTTGCACTAAACTTACAGTTTATAACATAGTACTTAACCCAATTGATTTTTACTAGTCAGAAATTTTATCATCTTTATATACCATTTAAAGCTGTGCTTTTAAATGAAATAAGCCAACAACCTTTAAATACATATGAATATTGTTAAAAATAATGTTAGCTTATTCATATTTACTTAATATTTATTATACAGTAGATCGTTTTTCCAATAATCCAAATGATGAAAAAGTCCAAACAAGAAAAGAAATATGTTGCCAAGGAAGCATTAAATTTTTTGTTAGTAAACTGATTTATTTTCTAATCAGTTGTATTTAATCGAATACTGACGTTACCAGATTTATGGATGTCCGACTTACGACTTTATGGATTTGATTCCTATAAATTTAAAAAATGTCGACATTCGGAAATATTCCGTAAGTGCATAACATAAGCAAGCAGTGTTTGGGGACTACTTGCAAGGACGTACCCATGGGGGGAAGGTGCAGAGAGTGGGGGAGTCCAGGGGGGTTTCAGGGGGTCCGTAACCTCCCCTCCCGGTGTACATACATTTGTGGAATCTGTGATAAGCATGCTAAAAACTTGCTACGTTAACTCTTGCTACACTGCCACTTGCTATGTTGAGTTACTAGAAATAAAAACGTTATAAAATTTATATTACCGTATTGTCCTGAATATAAATCGACCTCGAATATAACGCGACTCTATAGCATTTTTGGAAATTTTTTCAAGAAAAAAATAAACCTCGAATATAACACAACCCCAAACAAGCTTCAGCCAATCTAACACAAGTTCCTCGTTCATCCATCCCTTCTGCATGCGAAAGATTACATCTGATGGTAACTTTACCTTTGGCATCCTTTTACTATTTTAAATTACGTAGGGAGTCAGTTTTCGCCCATCAGCCATGACTGCAAGCATTTCTGGTGAATTTTAACAACACTGATTTAGCTCTGACTATTTTAAAATTCATGTGATAACTTCATCAGATTCCTCTGTTAGTCTGTGATTTGGAAGAATCTTTTTTCTCAATATGATCAACACCCTTTTTGTCACCCATTGTTAAAATAACAGATGGGTAAAAACTCGCTAAGGTAGTTTATTTATTTAATCATTTTTTCACATACAGCTATAACGCCAATTTAAAGTGAAAAATTAAACATTCAGAAATTAACAACATAACAACAAAAATAAAGTACAAACAATATAAAATGAAACTTCAATGTAGTATAAGTGTATACAGAAGCAGTCAATAAAATTAAGTTGTGCGACAACATGACATTCCATTTTTAAGAAAAGACTCTTTGGACATTGAGAAAGGATCTACATTAGGGGAAAGTGAGTTTAAAAGGGAGGGGAGACGAAAGAAAAGAGAATGTTTAGCAAGCGAAATTCTGGGGGTGGGGAAGTGAAATAAGAAAGAAGAGCGAGTAGATCTATTAGGAACACGGAAATTAAATTGAGCAAGTAACTCAGGACAGTCAGTAATAGAGTTTAGTATATTGTATATGAAAGAAAGATCGGACTTAGTTCGATAAACAGAGGGATAATCCAAAGAAAGGGAAGATAAGATCTTACTATTAGAGAGTTGGCGAAAAGAGGGCACACGGGATTTAACAATTCTCAGAAAAAAATTGATGACACAATCCAAAGAGGCAAGGTTAGAAACAGAAGACATTGTCCAAATAGGAGAGCAGTAGTTAACTACAGGTAAAATGAAAGAAGAAAAATACAGTCTAAGAGCCAGTGGATCAGTAATGTCCGTAAAACAATATAATATTCCCAAGAGAAACATTGCTTTATTTTTTATTTTCAAAATATGATCAGAGAAGCCAAGTTTAGTATCAAAGACTACACCAAGGTCTTTCTGTTTGGACACTCTAACCAATGGAACAACATTTAGTGTATAATTAAAATTTATAACATTTTTAAGAAAAGAGATGGACATTACATTACATTTATTTTAATTTAATTTAAATTTCCAGAAATCACACCAATTAACTACCAGATTAAGTGCCGATTGGAAAGACACACAATCAGCCATACCGGAAATCACTTTAAAAATTTTGCAATCATCAGCATAAAGCAATATTTCTGCTGTGGGAGAAGGGATGAGGGTAGCCAAATCGTCGACATATAAGTTAAATAAATAAGGTCCTAAGACACTCCCTTGTGGGACTCCTGAAGTGACAGTCAACCAGTCCGAGGCAATTCCAGCTAAGACAACACGTTGTACGCGGTTATTTAAAAAACTTTTTAACAAATTAAGACAATTACCATGGATATTGTAGCGTTGACTAAGTTTTTAAGTCAGTAATTTATGATCTAGAGCAGGGGTCGGCAACCTTTTCTCCTACGAGGGCGCAATTTATATTACTGAGGACGTGAAGGGCGCATAAGCAAGATCAGTTGATATCTCTCTGTAACAGTGGTTGGCAACCTCTTTATCTATGAGGGCGCAACTTTAATTATTGGGGGCGTGAAGTGAAGTAACAATAGTAGATGTGTACCAATAGTTATTAAAATGATATTTTTGTATATATAAGAGAAAACTATTAAAGAATTTATTATAAAAACATGAAAAATAAATCAATATGAAACTTTGGACTGCATATCTTCAGCCAACTTGCTATAATTTGGCACATAACTCGAGATACCTTATCTTAGGCAGTTGTCTAAATTGTAATCGGTGGGTCTCGATCGGTACTTGGATTTCAAGTGTTTCATGCTTGAAAAAATGGACTCGCAAGTGTATGTTGGAGCACAGTAAGAATATATATTTAGGGCACATTTTCTTAATAACGGATAGCGATTTTCGTCAACTAAATTCCAAAAGTTTTCATCATTTTTATTTGACCTTAAAATAATATCATTCTGCATATTTATTATTTCCATTCTAAGTCCTCGGTGTTAACGATATTAAAGTAAGTTCCAATATTAACAGACATATCATTGTCCATAAAATTGAACGGATTAGCAAAGAATGTTATTATGGGTTCTACTTCGGAAAACTGACGAAACCTAAATCATGATCACTTTCTTTTGGATAGGCTTTGCTTGTTCCTATGATTTGTAATACACAGGTATCACTTACAATATTGCATTCGGCATTTTAACTCTGATGCAGTTTCTGGTCTTATTTTTATTAAGTTAACTTGACTGAAATTCTCTCCACTTCAGCATTTGACCATGGCAATATTAATAAATTCAGTGCTGTTTCAGAATATTTTTAAATGGATTTTCATCCATGCTATCTTTGAAAGAATTAACTTCGTGCCAGAATTTTATGCTATTGTACTTTTCTACCCAATCAACTAAATTGATGTTATTATACTGTTGAACAATTAATTCTACAGTATGAGCTGGAATTTTTAACTCTTCTAAAAGTGGTGTTATTGGTTCCTTAGCAGCTTTAAGTACACTTTCAACTGAAAAGAATGACAATTTTTGTAATGACTTAATATTTTCTGGCAGTCTTTGCTTTAGCTGATTGAATAATGCCATTAAAAATTCCCTACTACTTTCCCTTAATGTACATTCATCAGCAGATGTTATTTTGTCTGTTTCAATTCCATTGCAGTGCAACCTCTATAATCCGAATCCACATTAATCCGAACTCCCAGTAATCCGAACTGTTTCTCAACATAAGGTGTCAAGTGTTGCATAAGCTAAGCGACCGTCAGAAAGTGAAATTTGAATCTTTTTTGTAACAAAGTCAGGCACATATGTCCACTACTAATGCCTCTTGCGGCTGAATAGATGATTCTTTGAAACATTGTTTTAAAAGGAATGAGCGATATCGGTAGGGCCTGCCATGTCAATATCGCTTATTCCTACTGCTGCGGCCCAGTGTGGAGTTTTCTCGTCCATCAACGCGGATCTCTCAAAGTCATTTTAGTGATCTATAAGTACATTAATTGTTTTATTAACAGAAAGTAAATACATAATAGATTTTTTCCTCATTATTTTACATGTATCCAGTAACCCGAACACCTCGACAATCCGAACACAATCTTGCATTAATTAGTTTGAATTATAGAGGTCGCACTGTACTTTGTTTTCAAACCCATATCCCAAATATGGCCTTGGATCAAAATAATCATTTATATTATCAGTTAATGGATCTAGTGTGAATGACAGTAAAACCAACTTTCTTCCAACTGAATTAATCAATAATGTGAGATCTTTTAATAATTTAGTGGGGCCAGCATTATTATTGTCAAAAACTTTATTTACTTGCTGAACTTCTGTTAATATTGGTTTGAGAAATAGCATGTATGCTAAATAGGTTTCATCAGAATACAATGAATGCAATATTTCAGCAGTGTAACATTTTTCAGAATTGCGTGCAATATTAAAATGAAATTTCAGTTCCTCATATTGTTCTAGTATTCTTGATACAGCAACTTCAATTGAAATCCAGCGAGTTTGACTTGACTGAAAAACTTTTTTTTGGATTGCAACCATTATTTACCTTATTATACAATAAATTGATGGAATAATATGATCCAAAGATCCTATGCAGACAGGCATAAGCTGTGATAAACAGTTATCTTCATACACATTAACCATACATTGGTTTCACTCCTTCTGTGTTCAAAAATCGTATCACTGATCTCAACTCCATCTTTATGCAATGTTCTATATGAGATGCCATATATATATATATATATATATATATATATATATATATATATATATATATATATATATATATATATATATATATATACAGTCAAGCTCGGCTATAACGAGCGCCACGGGACCGTTTAGTTTTGCTCGTTATAGCCGTTAAACTTAATATCCGTGAAGGCAAAAGCATGCATGCGTATGGTGAAATATGACATAAGAAGTAAAAGTGAATAGGTATATAAACAGAAAGGTTATTTAGTAAATTTATGAAAAAACCTAAAAATGAGAATAAACTAGAAAATTTAAAGTAAACATACGTACATATAAAATTTACTCACAGCTGTATCCTTAATCACTCCCCTTTTTACAAAAATAACTTTGAATAGTAGCCTGTTTCATAGATTTCACTTTGAAGACTCTTAAGTTTCCTCTTATTACACTTAGTGCACTAAAAACACCATCGGAAATGTTAATGTTTTAAAAAAAATCATTTAATGTTTCCACGGCATCCTGAGTAAGGATTGTGTCTTCGACACATTCAGCATTGTCTTCATTACTGTCTGCTGTGCTTTATACTGTCTCTATTATTTCACTCTCCGTAGGAATTCCACTGGTAATCAAATCATCATCAACATGAACAAAATTGTCAATGCCATTTACATGGTCAAAATTCGCAATTCCATTTTCTTTAAGCCATTCTGATCTTCATTAACGTTATGGTTATCAATCGAAAATTCTCCCGATATTAAACCAGACTTTCAAAAACAGTTTATGATCGTTGTAGGTGAAACGCATCTGTCATCAAATGAATTGCATCCAGTACAGAGTCGTTGCCATCTAAACTTCTTTCCCTCCTTTCAATCAACTATAGAACAAAAAATCGCTTGAAATGGCATGTAAAACTTTTAATTATCCCCATGTCCATTGGCTGCAAAATAGAAGTCGCATTTTGAGGCAAAACACCAGTTTTACATTGGAAAACTCCTGCATATGTGGGTGTGCAGGACAGTTATCGACAAGGAGTAAAATGTTTCTATTTTTCCTCCGTAACTCTTTGTTCCACTGACTTACATATTGCTGAAAAATATTGGAAGTTATTATTTTAGTTATTAGCTGCATATTCAACGGGAAGCTTCTTTACATTTTTGAAACAACGTGGCTTTTGTGACTTACCAATAACAAAAAGTTTTTTTTTTGTCAGTGCCATTCATGTTTGCGCACATAAAAACTGTTAAATGATTCTTAGGTCTTTTGCCACCAACACATTTGTCACCTTTGAATTTAAACATTGCATCAGGCATCATGTTGTAAAACAGTCCAGTTTCTTCGGCATTGTAGATGTCTTCTTCTCTGTAACCTTTTCCACACTCCTCCCAAACACTTTTCACCCATTCACTTGCCGTTTTTGAATCTGCTGACAGGGTCTCTCCACTGACTTTCGCATAAACAATGTTATGCCGATTTTTAAAACGATCAAGCCACCCGTTATTGCATGTGAAGTTCTCGTGTCCTAACTGTTTTGCAAATTTATCTGCCTGTACCTTGATGGGGAAACCAGCATTTCTCTGCCTCTTAAACCACTCCAGAAGTGCTTAATCAACAGTACCCAAGTCACTCTTCCTCATTTTCTTGTTCGTTGTTAGGTTGTTCTCTAGTGCAGATAAAATCGCTTCTTTGATTTTCCATAAGGTTGAAACCGTAGACGACGATAAATTTAATTTTTTACACACTTCAACATTTTTTTACCACGTTCTAGCTCTCGAATAATATCAACCTTTTCGCGAATAGACAAACCCTTCCTTTTATGTACGGACATGTTGCTCGTTCAAGGGCAAAATCTCAACTGATTTTTATGATCAACATTACGAACTTTCTTTGCAAACTGTGAGCATACCAATTCCAGGAAGAGTTAATGAGGAGACGGATTAAACGTGGGATTTCCCATCTTTACGTGGGAAAGGGTGTTGGGTGCATTCGGCTGAGCGACGGGGGCGGGCGCCATTGTACATGCCCTTAGCCCCTTACCCCCCTTCCAAACACAACCTCCTGGCTGTAAAAGAGCTGTGGGTTGGGAGGAGAGGACAAAGGACCTCCGCGGGTGCCACTGTACCTGCAAGTTGGGAATTCTTGGTTTGGACGAAGGGATTATTTTTTAACAACAACGCCGCGGTCTTTAACCTCCCCGAGGGATAGGGTGTAGAGGCTGGACTCGAGAACACAAGGTTACATATTTTGGGTCACTATGAGGATTGAAGGGGCTGACCGCCGCCGCGTTTGAGACAGTGAGAAGTGGTCGAAGTTTGCTCGATATATCCGTGAAGCGTGCTCATTATATACGTGAAATATTTGTATGTAAATGCATGTAAACTTATCTTGGAGGTAGCATTTGCTCACTATAGCCGTGAACTCGTTACAACCGTGCTCGTTATAAACGAGTTTGACTGTATATGTATATACCGTAATTACCCGCATATAATGCGCACCCTCGTATAATGCGCAGGGGGGTTTTCAGCCTCGTAATCTATGATTTTTCTATATACCCGCGTATAGCACGAACATTTTTTTTAGCATTACCGTTCCAGAATAAAGTAGATGGTGTAACATGGTCTAAAGCAATGATCGAATTATTGGTATTATGTATATAAGGAAAGTGCGAAATGAAATTTTCGAATAATGTTCCAAAAGGATGCCAGCTAACTCAATCATTACATACTCTGTTTACTTACAAGGTGATATTAGGATATTATACATAATAATCCAATTATATTAATTTCATAGTATGGCATATGACATTGTTTGAGCTAATAAATTGAAGGAATGGCGATAATCCTATGTCGAAGTTGATTACATACGTTTTAGTCATGCCTGAGGTGGACGGGTTCGCCCAACCTTCAGTTTTAACCTTGATAGAACACTCTGGAGCACGTAAAAACGATAGCATATAACCATAATTAACTACAGACTAAGAATCAAGAATAAACCATGTATGAATGCTGAGAGAAAAGTAGGGAACGATAACTTGATTTAGTTCTACAAGAAGCATCAATTCCCAGCATACTCAAAGGCATCAGCTGCCATTGTTTCTAATTGTAAGTAGTACCAGTACCTCACCACCAGGCCAGGCGCCGGTGTAGGGTGACGTCATGCGTAAGATGACGATTCCGATAACAACATCGAAGAAGAATGGTCCAGTGACGAAGAATTTCATGGCTTTTAAAATTAATAAATACTGAATTCATTCTTTTCATATCTAATTAATGTATTTTATAGAATTAATTAATAACTTTTAACTATTATCTATCTTACTTTTCGTAAAAATCACCAATAAAATTATGAGGATACCCAGGCAGTAATTAATGCGCCGAAATTGTGGAAATATGGGGTCAAATGAAAGTAGGGAGATTATGTATATGTGGGTATTTATAGTATAGGTGTATATATATATATATATATATATATATATATATATATATATATATATATATATATATATATATATATAACAACTATATATATATATATATATATATATATATATATATATATATATATATATATATATAACAACTATATATATATATATATATATATATATATATAACAACTTAGGGAAAAGGAAAGGTAAAATAGATATATGGATGTCAACAAGGTGTTGGGATGAGGAAACCCAGTGGACACTCACCAATCAGACGACTCCAGGTTGGCGAGGCCCCGGGGATGTCGAAGCGACACACGTAATATAACAAAAAACAGAAACATCACAAACGTAGAAGCTTTTGGAACAACTCCTTCTTCAGCTACAGAGAGAGAACTGGTTTCCTCATCCCAACACCTTGTTGACATCCATATATATATATATATATATATATATATATATATATATATATATATATATATATATATATATAATGATATGACAAGGGGTACCAAATATCACAAAATATTCCACCAAAATAATAATAACAATAACAAAAAAATAACAGCAACATTAGTAACAAAAAACAATAACAATAATAATAGGATTTCATACTTCTTCGCACTTTCTTTTCACTTTTGCTGTTTTCATTTGAATCACCCTCGTAGATACCATTTACCGATAGTACTTACTTAAACTTAAGTTCAAGGTGATATTTTAATATAATGGGATGAATAATAAATGGAATGCATATGTAATAATGATACATACGCTGAACTAGTCCTTTTTCTTTTGCAACTTTTTTGCCACATACATAACGATTTTGATCGATAAAGCAATACCAAACTTCCTCTGTTCTACTATCCATCATTTCCTCCTGTAGTTGTGGTCATTTAAGACCAACCTTATGAATACTATGTTTCTCTTATCCCATGAGCTTCAGTTTTTCCTCATTTTTTCCATTCATGGATCATTTTTTCGTTGGGAGGTGGTGGTGGTGCATTTTTGCGTATTGAATCACCTGAAGCTTATAACTAATAGTGTAGCCATATATTTTCACTTTTGTAGCTATTGCAATCTCAATACACATAACTTTATTTATCCTAGATTTGTATAAAGTATTTATGACATCTACATGAATTCTACTGTTCCGTGGCATTAATCACGCTTTTCAAGGGATTCATTAGGAACTAAAATATCGCAAACATGTCGAAATTGTAATCTCTGTGAGCAGACATGTATTAAAATGTAATAATGAAAATACATTCATTAGGAACTAAAATATCGCAAACATGTCGAAATTGTAATCTCTGTGAGCAGACATGTATTAAAGTGTAATAATGAAAATACATCTTCAGAATTCACGTCTCATGAGGTATTACTGTATATATTAACAAATTTTTCACTATTAATTATTAATGTATATTTTATTTGTTTTTGCGACGAATGACTGCCAATTATTCCATTTTGGGGATGAGTGTGTTCGTTAGTGTGAGTATTGAGAACAGTAAGATGCAGGCTGACTTTGGAGGTCATTTATATGAGGAAAAAGTTTCTTATATGCCGAGAAATACAGTATTATTTTTTCTGTCAAAAATTAAAAACTTATTCAGCTTTTGCAGGAACTGTACTCAAAATCTTTTAAAAATACAGAAATAATAATATCTATATCTGACTTAGGACCACCCATTAACACGTAAATAAATAATGTAATATTTATTCATTTTCATTACCATCGTATTATTTATTGTATCCAAGATGTTGTTTTAACTACAAAATACTGAGGAAATTATTTGAATATGTGGACAGATGCGACGCAAATTATAATCCCATTCAGTTATAAGAAATTACACTAAATATGCAATAACGCAAATCACCTCGGTGATGAAAGATTTTCACATAAAATTGTAAGTGACAAAGAAAATTGTTATTTCCATTATAACAAGGTAAAATGTTTATCTATGCATACACAGCGGCGAACTATTGCCTAGGCAAACTAGGCAGCTGCCTAGGGCCCCAACCTCAGCGGGGGCCCCGACCAGGGGCCGAAATGATACACATTGAGGACACGGAAAATAATATGTCAATTTTATATATATTTTATATGTAAATGTAAAAATTATAATGTGTAAAAAAGTATAGTTGGTACTTGTCTATTTCATTTCTAAGTCTGCTTGTCTATTTTCTAAAGTCAAAGTACGTTAAATAAATAAAAAATAAAAGTAAAGTTTGCTTTTTGCTAAATTACCAAAAAGCCTGCCTAGGGACCCTGGGTCTCTATGTCCGGGCCTGTACATACATCTATGTAAAAGTGAAATAGTATGTTTGTCTGTTTGCTAACTCCTCCCACTACATATTGACTATGTGACTCCTTTATTCAAATCCCTGCCAGGTTTCTCACAAAAACATTTTTGAATTTTTTTGTCTCGATTCATTTAAGAGAGGGTAATGCGCCATCTGTTAGTGAGTTTAATGCCTTTTAGTTCCCTTATACACTTAGCCTCTCAAAGCAACCACTGAATTCAACAAAATGTGCCTCTATCTTGTTATTTTATTTTAATCCACTTTATTATTTTTTATATTATTTATTTATTAACTTTATTATATTATTATTTATTTATTAACTTTATTATATTATTGTTTATTTATTATATTAAATTTAAATTCTACTGGCTAACTAATATAAAATAGTATTTAGGACGGGATGGTATGGAGGATAATACCTAATATTATTAATAATATCAGACAGTAGGTAAAACTTACTTGAAAAACTTAATGGTATCACCTTTCATATCTTCAAAAAGAATATAAATTTGTCCTTTGGATAATCTGCAACTGTTCAGGGGGTGTACCCACCACAGTCTACTTTGTCTACGGCGACGATGGTATATTATGTACATGAGTGCTGCTACCTCTTCCACATCCATATTGATACTAATTAGTATGAAGAAGCACTGCGTTTTGTCATGCATATGAACGGCAGTAGCATTTGTGGCGGTGTCTGTAAACTAACAAACATTGCCACTGGAAACGCCCGCGTGCAAGTATACTAAGGGCCTTTTATCATGAGCTTACTGTGACGAATCATCACAGAGAAAATACAGCTCGTGTTTGTAAACAACTCACCCCAAAGTTACAAACAATGACGAATTTTAATACACAAAGAGTAACTTAAGAAACCTACTTATAAAAAGACCAATGAGGTGAATTGAGACTTCACATTGAGTGTTATAACAGAATGTGATTAAAAACAATCATTATGGATATTAGATTGAAATTCTATTGGTTTCTTATAGCAAATTTCATGTTGAATCTGATTATGGATGTATAAACATTGTGAAAAATCTGCAAACACCTTAAAAGTCTGAAAAACCTTTAAATGTCTTTTTTGTATTCTGTGTATATCTTCTTTCCTTATACATACAACATCATATTTCTATAGAATAAAAAGGGACTTGCTTTATTTGTCTTCTGTAATGATTCCAAATAATGACATAGATACCCAAGAATAAATAAATATCATTAACTGCCTTTAAAAAAAATAACAATCGTAACACTTATCTAAGAAAAGAAAAGAAAAAGAAAAAGTTGATTTGCGGGAAATTCGGATTAGAAATGCAGTAGTGTTGTGATCCTATTGCAGGTGGCCCTGAGATGCAGCACTCCTATTTACTTGGGAGATTCTTGTCCATGTAGCCATCTAGCACTGTTTACATTGAATCCATTTCTCATCTGAACTCGCACGTGAAAAAAACATTCATGTGACTGTAACCTAAGGATTGCTGTTGTAATCACCAAGTTGAATTAATCAAGGTCAGGATTCATGAAGTGGTCAAAAATTTATTACATGAAATCTGAGTAAAACGCTAAATATAGAAACGTCAATTCGAAGAAAATAATATATTGTTTAAATGGGATGTTTGATGGGACTTCAAAAAATAAACCCTAAATATGGGTAAACGTTAAATGAGGGAATCTTTAATCAAGGATTCACAATGTAAAAAATGTTAAAGTAAATAATATCATTTATTTGACTTTCATATGTTCAGATGCATTTTATAAAGATTGTATTTATTATTTCTTTCAGAACTGTCTGGTTTCTCTCACTCCTGGCCCAAGTTGATATAATGTGTCAAAATATGACTGATTGTGAGGTGAAACTGAATGGGATGGAAATGATTATAGACACAGTACAAAAATGGGAAAAGGAGGAGGCAGGCACCAACTTGGAGAACCTATTTGAAGGACTTAAAGTAAAAGATAGCATAAACAGAACAGGTAAAAGTACTTGTAGTGTGGCACCTTTGAGAGAGAAAGTTGGAAGAGTGAGAAAACTGGGTGCCTCCAAAGAAATCTTCATCGCTAGTGCAAAAAGCATCAATCCTGGTTGCTCACCGGAGCTGTCTAGATGTATCAGTAGATTTGTGCAAATGCCAAAATGTAAAGTGGAATGTTTGTGCCCTTTGTGTGTGGATTCCGGCTTTCAAAGAGCATTTTTGGGAATGATACTGGTGAAAGTGTGGGTAGTATTCAAAGGTAATCCAAGAGATTTCGTATTAAAGGATGGTATTCTTAAGTGTGCAGAGAATTTGATAAAAGATACCATTATCCGCTACAAGAAACTGGTTATATCTGTAAAAAAAATTGTAAATGGACCATGTTGCTTAGAATCCTATCCACAACTGAAGGCCTGGACACAAAATGGGGATACAGTTTCTTTGCAGGTCTCCCATGTTCGTTTTATGCTTAATATGGTTGACTGCTATTCTACACTGTGGGAGGCAAATGATGCTATAGATGACTTAATTGTGGAATCTGAGACCTATAATGAAATTGCAATAGAGGAGCTAAAAACAATCAAGTCTTCAGTTCAGACACGGCACCTCCTAGCACGTGCTATCTTGCAGAAGGTAGTAATAATTTCAGTTAGAAAGAAACTATCTATAAACCAGAGGGAAACAGAAAACGAGTGTCTGATTCCCAAGGAAATTAATGTTGCTGAACAAAGTATTTCCGGGAATGAAATTTGGAAAACTCCTGAAAGAAGTGACATTTGTTTACAAAAAAGTATTAAACACTTAAGAATTAATTTGGATAGTAATTCAGATGAAATGGAAGTAAATGATGAACCAGTTCCATCTGGTAGAGTAAGGATTCTTCCATGCATTAACTTAGGAGCTAAACTCAAAGAAGAGGAAGAAAAGAAAAATAAAAAGGATATCTCAAAACTTAAAGATGACATACGCATAATTCATAGTAATAAGAATAAACAGTTTCTTCTAGAAAGGATGAAAAAAGAAAAGGCTAAAGAGCCAAAGAAGGGAAGAAGTCAAATTAAAATAAAAAATGTTACGCGTAGTTTGATTTCAAGTATTGATGTCAGTGAGACTACACACATTCCATCTTGCAGCTATGAGAAACAATCTGAAATAACTGATAATGATAACGAATTCATTTGTGGTAGTCCTGATGCTGTTTCTACACTCGGCAGTCTACATAAAAATAAAGTATGGTCTCTTCTTTCATCAAAGCAAGATTGTACTGCTCAGAGGAATGCGCTCTCATCAGATATGACTAAGACAAATAATACAGATAATGCTGCTGCAGGTAATGTATTTTGTGATAGAGGCTGTAGTCAAGAAAGAGATTTCTCAACTGCAGTTTCCTCTCATCCATCTGTCATAGAAAGAAAGATCTCTGAAGATGATGATGTCATTGGGGAAGAAGCTAAACTGGGAAAAGGTTTCTTGAAAACAAAAGGATTGAGTGGTGATGGGGGCAAAAACAAGACAGCATCTGTAAGTACGATAAATCGATCAGTTAAGCAAAATCCAGCAAGAAAAGTAAAGGCGAAGAAAGACCCTTTCATTGATGACTCTGAAGCTATTGTTGTAGCAAAAAAAGGAAAAGCAAAGAAATTGCCAAAGAATGCTTTCTTGCGTTGAAACCACAAGAATGTGCAAGTAAGTATTTTAAAACCTCAAAATGAGGTCATGGAATAAAGTGCTGAATAGAACAGATGCAGTTAATCTTTGAAGTGATTTATGAGAGTGATGGGAAATTTACCAATGAATCTTCTTAGATTTTTCCAGGGGGATTTTCAAATTGCTCGTTAAATTACACTCTGGATACATAATAGTTGAATGTATTTTTTTAATAATCAGGACCTTTAAATGTTGCTACTAATAGAATTTTTAGAAGGGTGGCTTCCATACTCAATGGAAAATGTATAAGAGAACCAATGTATTTAAACTGAATTTTAGATTTTTCAGATCGTTTTAATTTTATCTGTAACTTTACAGTTTTATTCTATTGTCATCTTGTGTTTTCAGATCAGGCAGTTGCATTTATCTATCTAAACAGGTTTAAATTGTCATTACACATTTTTACAAAAATGTAATTTTATCCCTGTATGAAGTTATTGAGAATAATTAATAAATTTTTTAACATTGGTATCTAATTTGTTTTAATTACTTTATCTTTTGGGCTATAAGACGTCCTTTTTTTTCTAGAAAAATACTCTCAAAATCAGCCTGTGTCTTTTAGACTGTTCAGTACTGACATTCACGAACCCACTAACACCGAAATGGAATAATTGTCTGTCACTAGGATGTCTGTTGCAGCTATGCTTGCAAAGAAATCAATACAAATTAGTTATATACAGTAGAACCTCAATTATCTGTCACTTTCTGTTAATCATCACCCCAGTAGATTTTTTGTTCCCAAGTTTGAACATACATTCATAGTACAGGCATACCTTGCTTAACGACAGGGTCAGGTACCTCGAAAACATGTCGTTAAGTGAATTGTCATTAAATGAATACTGATATTACATTTATTCCCATGTTAAAACGATAGATACGTTCCTTGAAAATTGCTATGCTCCACTTTAACATTTAATATATGCCTTCGGCAATCTCCCGGAATATTGGAAAAGGTTTAATAACCTTATTAATGAGGTCAGGTTCAACTTTGTGGAATTTACTCATAATGAAATGAATACTTTGTGGTTTCCACAACTTTAATTTAACACGACCGGTTTCACTACAATCGTAGCATCATCAGGTGAAAATATATATATATATATATATATATATATATATATATATATATATATATATATATATATATATATATATATATATATATATATATTGTTCCATATATATAGGGTAAAATGAGGGGGGAGAGGGAGACAGTAGGGGTTACAAAGAAACGAATGGGAGGTAATTGGATGAGCGGTTGGGGAAAGGAAGGGGAAAGCAAACTGTTACAAAATTACAAAAACTTGGTAAACGGGCCAAGGCAACCATGTAGATACAAAGTAATTACAAAATTTTTTGTAAGTTGAATAATAAACAATAAAAACATTTTGTTGCACTGCGTAAAGAAGAGAGAGACATCACTCCGGTGCGAAATACACATCTACGCATGTCTGATTTCGTTCATCCGACTCCAAAACGAAATTCTCTGACAAGGAGAGGCTACGGACTGTAACTCACAGATTTGCTTCATCTTCTACCAGAGGAGAGTTTAGGTCAACATAAGAATACCTTTTCGGAATTTCGGGCCAATGGCTTTTAGTTTAAGAGAAGTAATTGTTAGCCCAAGGAATGAAATTTCTGAATCCAAGTGGAGTCCGAGGAACCATTGAGTCCAGAGCAAAATACTCCAAGTCCGTGGTTGGTCGAGTCCAAGGAAAGATTGAGCATGGAAGTCCGGAATGAAATCCTCTGAGTCCGAGGAATGAAATTTTTCAAGGCCGTGGATTCGTACTGCTGGTTCCGGCGCTGGATTCGTTCCATTGGAATGAATCCGGAATGACATAACACTACTGTATATTAGCAAGGGCTTCAGCTTCAGATCTCCAGCAGCATTTTCACCAATCAGAAGTGTAAGGCAATCCTTCGACACTTGAAAACCCGGTGCACACTTTTCTTCTTTTGAAATAAAGGTAATCTGGTAATTTCTTCCAAAATAAGCCGATCTCATTGACATTGAAGACCTGCCTAGGGCTGTAGCCTTCATCCTCGATCATTTTCCAAAATTGCTGGATAACTGAGAGCAGCATTCACATTGGCACTTGCATGTTTCCCACTAAGTTTAATGTTGTGTAATCCACTCCGTTCTTTAAACCTCATGTACCACCCAGCACTTGCAACAAAATCGGGAGATTGTGAACTTTCACCTTCCGTGGATCTTAAATCGCGAAATGTATTCAGAGCTTTAGGTTGAAAAATCCTTTGACTCAGTGGAACATTTTTCAGAGTTTGGTCTTCTCTCCAAATATTTAATAGACTTTACATTTTGGAATGATGTCGGATCCATTTCTAGAGGTCTTACTTATGCTTAAAGTCAGTGGTGGATTAAGACACTTTGAGGCCCTAGGTGCAAAGTATGTTGGAGGCCCATTACTATTTTACCTTCTATATATAAAGGTATTCTTTTATTATTTTAATTTCAGTGCAGTTTACAATTTTGTTATTAAACAAAAAATACAGCAAAAAATGTATTGGAATAAAAGTTGTTGGAAATTAAATTTTATACAACCTTTGTTTGAAACATTCTTCCATATAATGCATTGTTTAAGAGATATCCTATATTTTTAGCTGCCACCTACCGACGGCTATTGTTAACAATTGACGCTTAGTTGTCTTAGTAACGCTCCTTTTTCTTTTCTTAATTGTTGAAGCTTTGTGGCTATATCCAATATCAGAAGGCTATGGTTTGAGTTTATTTCTGTTCATTGTAAAGTCTAAAATTTTATCGCTGTTTCTTAAAATATGTATTATTATGTAACCTATTTGGAATTTTTAGAAATATTACAGATATGGAGAAAGTCATGTGGTGGCCACATCAGATTTTTACTCTGGTTTTTACATCATTAAACTCCTTATTAGTTGTTAAATCTGGTGCTTTTCTCTCAACGCTATCAAAATCATTCCGAATATGTGAAATAAATTCTGCTAAAGATTTGAGTTGATTCGTTGCTTTCCATAAATTGTTTTGCAGATCTTGAAGAGATTTATTGGTGTTGTTAATTCATTGCAAGAGTTTATTTCAAAGAACTGTGCACAAAGCTATCTCATAATTATCAAAATTTTATAATAATTTTTGTGCTTCTATTTTGCCCATTTGCTTTTTGACGTCATTTATAGTTATTTCTTTTAAAACTTCTTTAATGTACACATAGTTTTCTCATGCTAAAACTGCATCAGTTCAAGTCGACCACGTAGTATCACTTATTCTTTTTATATAAAGAGAAGACTTGCTTTTTAAATAGTTGATGAAAATATTCCATCGCCTTGTGGATGTTGAAAAAAATACATGTGTGTTGCATAAATTCAAAATATTCTAGGGCACCAGAACAAGAAACAGCAGCAGAGTTTCCAACTAAATTTAATGAACTACTTGCACATGGTACATAAGTTGCAGTTGGAAATAATGTGTTTATTCTACCTTGTAACCCAGAATATTTGCCAGCCATATTAGCTGCATTATTATGTGACTGGCCCGTACAATTTTTAATATCAATGGAAAACTTGTGGATGGTACTCACAATGACATGTTAATATTGAGCATTATGTTTGGAATAAACCTCATAAAATTTTCACAAGCATTGCCTTCTCGATTTATGTATCTCAAAACAAATGTTAGCTTACCAACATCAGGAGTTGAATCCACTATAATAGAAAAATACATGGCTACTTTGATCTCACTAATGATTTTATTTTTAACTTCTGTTGCCATTATACTGGTAAATTCGTAATTAACGCTTCCTTGACCAGGGTAAGCAAAATTTACTAAATGTGTTTTAAGAAAAGTGTCGAACTCTGTTAGATATTAGAATCTTTTCTACGGCCTCTAAAAGAAATACCTAATTTTGATAATAGCTTAACAGTCGCAAAAATTCTTTTTAAAACTTGTCGCCAATAATTAGTCTCAGTCACTATTTAATTAGCCAGCTCTGTATCAATCCGACCAACAACTGAAGTTTTCCTTAGAACGTTCATGTTCCTTTAACACAATATTAATATTTTTCCAATCATTGCAACCAGTAGTAAGATGTACAAAATAATTTGCAAATATAGCAATAGGCACACTTACTTGTTTCAGAAAATACGAGCCATTCCCTTCTTTCTTTCTCGCCATTTGCTTTTTGGCAGTAAAAATTTGACTCTTGCAAGTTCCTGTAGTAAACCCTGTTCCTCTCGGTATATTCAAATTTGCCTTAGCATGTTGCTCAGGGGAGATATCTGGTGTACTATTCATGGTGCTAGGGAGCAATATGAGGTTTCCTTTTTTTCGCAGTATGAAACAACTCTAGAAGAATCTTGAAAGGCAAACTTGGATGAATATAGCTCCCAGCTTTTTGTACCATTATTTTTTCTGAGACATTTGGTTTAGCTTTTCTCATACTTCCAACACGTGTCAGTTGTCCCTTTGTTAATTCTCTTACCTATTCAAGATGTGAAGAAAATATCTGTTGCAATATTATGGCAAAAATTACATAAACTGAGAATGAGACCTACAACTATTCTCTTTCCTTTGCATATGAAGAATTCCCCCAATTACTATTTACTACTCGACTTTGTATTTTCACAAATCGCTTCAGAAGAATAAATACTAAGTTATCTTAAGGCATAAAATTTTGCCCCCTCTCCCCGCAGCATTATAGACCTGTTACTGCTCATCTCTTTTAGGCAGATGTTTTCCCACGAGTTTGCCTGGATGATATGCATACATACAAGATCAGTTCATTTTTCTAATCTATTTCATCATTTTTTATTAAATTTCTTTATACTTTATGTGGCCGGATGTAACCACCTCAAGGGCCGGATCCTGCCCGAGGGCCGTACGTTTGACACCCCTGGTCTAGAGCAGTGTTTCTTAAACTTTTAATTGTCGCCACACCCTTGAATATTATGCGGCCCCCTTCAAATTAAAAATAGTAAAAATAAGAAACTTTATTGCAAATTTCTTTATTTTATGTAACTATTAATAATTTTTATCACATCGTTTTTCCAAAAATCTCCTGATAAAATTTTATTATTTATTGAAAACTTGATATTTGGCATTTCACCTTGCATCCGAAATAATATTGCAGCCCCCTGGGCTGCTGCTGCCCACAGTTTGAGAAACACTGGTCTAGAGAATAGCCTTTTCCCACTTGCCACTGATACGGATATGGTTAATAAAATTCTCAACGAAACAATTAAATTTGCAAAGATATATTCCAAGTTATTTGAATGTGCATATTCAAGTATGCTTATGGGATTTTGGTAATTTTCTAAGTCAATAAAATCCTTCAATGCTTGAATTCATCAATTAGTTTGATTGCATTTTTGTCCTTATCATTAATTAGAATTCGTTCCAAATACCTTCCTTTTTCAATCAGAATTTCATTGCTCATTTTTTTTATTTCGCTGAAGTCATTGAGAAAATGAAACGTATCATAGTAATTTTTTAAAGCGAATTTGTTACGGTATCTAAAACTGCATTGAAAGTTTTTATTCTAAACTTATGTTCAGAGCTCAACTGTGTTCATCAACAGTTTCATAATCGAAAAGCCATTGACCTATAGGCCTTAAAGAAAATTGCGCAATCACCAGATCAATTAAATCATATAATGAGACTAGCATTAAACAAATTAAAGCGTTTTTTTTACGAAACCGACGACTTGCCTTTGCAATCTAAAGCCATGTCTTTGTTTCCTATTACCCCGTATATGCATAATTGTTTATCTTGTTATGCAGCAATAATTGCTAATAAATCTAATGCCTTCTGAATATTATACAAATACTAGTGGTGCCCGCAAAACATTTTGCTAGGTCAGTCAGAAATCTGAATGCACAAAATTCACCTTGGAGGTAACAATGCAGATTGCGTTGGCTGCGCCCGGAAAGAGTCGAAAAATCCATAAAATTTCGATAAGGAATGCGTATTTCTGAGAATTTCGACCGTGTAACATCTAAACAGCAAGAATACGATAGTTTAGTTTTGTCTGTCGGATAACGCAAAAACGAAGAAAATCGGTACGTATTTACCTCTGTAGATGAACGAAGGAAGACAATCTTGCACATTGAAAAAATTGAAAATTAGGTGTAAACTTATGGGAAAATAAAATCGCCTCCTAGAGTCGAACCCAGGACTTTTTCCTGGATGTTTGATTTTTCTAGGAACCACCTCTTTAACGGGTTTGAAAGTTTCAGCTCTTAATTCCATCGTGCAATGTCCAAAAGTACCGTGACAGACAGAAAGACGGACAATTGAGTATTTATATATACTGATTATGCAAAGAAACATTTTTTGACTTTGAACGAGAAAATATTGCGCTATCTAGCAGGGAATGTTCTTACCGACACTTACTTATGTAAAAATAGAGCAAAACACTTCGTGGTGTATTCTCAGACAACAATACGTGGATAAAAATATTTTAAATTAAAACTTAATGAATTCCTCATAATCAACTGCTAGTAGCTGAACCAAATCCACAGAAATGTATTCCTTAATATTCGTTAGAATTAAGCGACAGTAGATATAAAAATCTGATGTCGCCACCACATGACTTTCTCCATATCTGTAATATTTCTAAAAATTCCAAATAGGTTACATAATAATACATATTTTAAGAAACAGCGATAAAATTTTAGACTTTACAAACAACAGAAATAAAGTCAAACCATAGCTTTCTGATATTGGATATAGCCACAAAGCTCCAACAATTAAGGGAAGAAAAAGGAGCGTTACTAAGACGTAACTAAGCTTCAATTGTTAAAAATATTCTTCGGTAGGTGGCATGATGGTGGCAGCTAAAAATATAAGATATCTCTTAAACAATTCATTATATGGAAGAATGTTTCAAACAAAGGTTGTATTAAATTAAATTTCCAAAAACCTTTATTCTAGTACATTTTTACATTTATCACATATTAAAGCATATATTTCAAAATAACGGATAAGTGACAAGAGTAAACACCCACTTCCGGTGGACTGATTTTTATCAAAAACTAATGAGTTCTTGTAACTTTCATAAAAAGTTTAAGTAAAAATTTTCGCATTGACCTGATTAATAGTTTTTGAGTTAGAGCACCCACAAAAAGCTATCAAACACACACACAGATATAATTGAGAAAATGGCCAAAACGTGTTCAGGAGACCTCAAAACATGTATTTCCATTCAAATCTCGAAGTCAATTTTTTTCATGAAAACAATACTTTCCCCTATACTATGTATATGGAGAAAGTAAAAATAGACTTACATGTTCTGATGTTTGGCACTTCTCCCAATGCCAGGTAGAATAACTTCTCATCTCCTATGGGCTAAATTTTCTAAATGTATAAATATATGCCTATTAGTTATTAAATATTCTCAATTTTTAAGCGAAAATAATAGTCCAATAAAAAGGTTTCATGTTAATAAACCACGATATTCTGTACAGGAAAATAGTTAAAAGATAAGATACTAACTTGTAATTCATTGTGTGTAGAAAAACGCCAAAAGGACAAAAATATTGAGATCTTTCCTTGATAACTGGCTACGAAAGACTGATGGAAAGTGACTAAAGGTCTTGTAGAAAGAATGAGAGGGAGAGAGAGGAAAACCCTTTTCGTAATCATGGATTGGGCCATTGTTCTTCTGCTGGACAAAGTCCTTAGAGAGACAGGCAAGAAAGGAGTCAGCACGAGGTAGGAGCAATCTTCACCCAACAGGGACCCCGAAGATGGGGCGGCACTTCTTCCATTTAGTGCCATCGACCTTTATGAGGACTTGAAAAGTAAGGAGTTCATTTACAGCAGTACAGTACTCACGATGTCTCGATCCCCCGACCATTCTCCCAGAGAAGGATGGAACGATTTGGAAAAACCCAGGCAGGTCCTCCACTGGACGAAAAGTGATCGTCGTTTTCGAGGTTTATGCCAAGAGGCGCCAGATGTTTTAAAATGGTGAGTTTTGCGAAATGACACCCTCATGTTTGTCTGGAAGGGAGGTTGTCCATGTCGCCTGCTCCTACTAGTTTGCGGATGTGCAGAAAGGAAATTTAGGTCCAATCCTGGGGGTAGGCAACATGTGCGATCGCAAAGGGTATCAATAAAACCGAAAGTTGATATAAATGGAACACAATCTTACTCGGAACTGAAATAAAAAACTTTCTTTCCTCATGTCTAAAAGTTCATAATTGTTTCTTACTTTTGAGTCTCTGTTTCATTTCTCCTTTCCAAATATTGAGGCCCTGGGCCAAGGCCCATGTTGCCTCCCTCTTAAGATGGATATGCTGTCAAGATAGTATTTTTTCGGAGGTGCCGATGATGTAGTGGTTAGGATGCTGGCTTCTGTCACCTGCTGCTCAAAAGGGTAGCGGGCATGAATCCTGTGAAGGTAGGATTTTTTCCAAGGTTGTCCAGCCCCCCTGTTTGTGTGGCTTGAGGAGACTGCACAAAGTCAGCATTCTGTCCTTGTGATGGGACATTAAGCTTTTGGCTCCCTTGTTGCTCTTCGTAGGCTAATGCCAGTATTGGGTTTCCCTTCTCCCTCGTGTGTTCGGTGTGGAAGGAGCTATGGCTATAATAATCCAAGAGGTTAATTAGCCAAAAATACACACACACGCAATATTTTTACCTTGCTTTTTCAGAATGTCTCTGTCACCAAAAAGATTGGTAAGATTAATTATACTGCTGAGTTATAGTGTTAAAGCTAAAGCATTATTTGGAAAGTTTTAATCTACATCATTTTAACTATAGTATTTCAGTAAACATACCAGTGGCATATCTAGGGGAGGTGTAGCACATCTAGGAAGAGGGAGTGGGTTTGTGGTTTAAAACCCTCACCCATGCGCAAAGATTCATTTTTTACTCTGGTTAAGTTTTCATTCCATGTTGAAATTTCTTCTTTGATTTATCTCATCAATCTTGAATTAGTTATTTTTCATGTGCAGTTCCATTTTTACTGCTTGAATGATGTGTCAGTCAATGTTTTCTGAGCAGGCTAGAGGTGCATTCCTATGTAAGTGATGCAGGCAGAGAGGATGGATCCATGTCCTCTTGTCCTTCATGGAGTGTACAAACGATGAACTAAAAATTTACTGCAGTATTGCACACCACATGCACACACACACCGATGAGAAGCACACACACACACACACATATATATTTATTATCTGAGATATATTAAAATTTATAACTTCATCAAAATCAACTATAAAACTTGATATAAGTTTTTCCTTAATCCCTCAACGCCGTCAGGCTTACTATTACGTCCTCCAAAAACTGTCCAATCGGCCGTCAGGCGTACTATTACGTCCTGCGGCAGCCCTAATTTATTTTATCTTTTGATGCTAGAGACTTCTTTAAATCTAAATAACCTATATATATTTTGAAAGAGGAAGCTTTGTACTTCCTATAAATGTCTGTCCTGTATTTTTTTTCTCTTTTAAAAAATATATAATCAACGTTGAAATTTGCGATAGAATTTTCAATTTTGCTATGATATGATGGTTTCTCCATATAAAAGTCGCTTTTCAATGCAGCAAGGAACCTTTCCTTGGTGTTTGAAATGCAATGTAGGAAGTGTGTATCATTTCAAAGGAGAGCACGTTTTTTCTCCTCTTTTTTCCTGCTGGAGATATTTGGTTTATGTCATGCGACAAAGGTCTTCGTCGGTATGTAAAGAAAGTAAGGAAAACTTCTTGTGTCTGTCTATGCACAGCTTATTACAAATGTTTACAATGCAATTGATGAAGAATGGAATTAGGTTGAGTAAAAACATTTCTGTAAACATTCCCTTCCATTACTGTGCGATCCTTCGTTCATCGCTTCATAGGAGAGCGTCAACGTCAAAACAGCTGATTTCAAAATCCAAGGCCGACATTCTTCCGATAATTTAGTGCCATGCCTCAAAGAGAGGCATTTTGTGAGAAGGATAATATCTGTCATAAAATTTTCAAGACCTTTAGAATTTTATTTTAATCTTGACAAAAATTGCGGGGAATTGAGTATATCTATTTGTAAGTATTTGTTTGCATATAATATATGTTTAGTTTTGTAATAGAAATTTAGTTTTTACCACGGACCTACGGATTTTCGGTTTCTAAAGATGACCCATAAATACCTGAGGAATGGGAACCCACCAAATTGGGTTCCTTTTCTTTGACATTTGAAAGAAGACGAGGTCTGTTTTCCTCTTCAGATAAGTGCTTCGTTGTTGTGCTAGCAGGGCCAAAGCAGCGATGAAGCGAGTAGGCAAGAAGAGGACACTCCAGCAAAAATCACGTAAAGCTCTTCCATATATTTACACAATAGATTACTAGAAGTGTTTACTAAGCTATAAGGCATTTCTTGCTGAATCCAATTACGCATGTGTAAATTTTCTGAAAATATTTGGGAAGCTAAAGTTTTCCATGTTTTATATAACGTCATATCTCCCTTTCCAATGAACGAAATGTAACCATTTCTTCTGTGACTTCTGTAATGACTAAGAGTGATGACTGTTTAACTAAAATGTTTATATTATAAATAAATCATCTTTTAATAAATCAATGATACTATATTTACTTAAAAATTTCCAGTCAAGACATGAAAAAGTTAAGATTCGTAAAACTTTTTACTTAATTGGTTTAGATGGGTAGACTTGCAGAATGAAATAGTAACTAATTTAAGCTATTATTTTATTTAGATTGAACATCAATATCTTCTATAGATTTTACGGTGCTGAATGTTATATATAAAGCGTGAATGCACGCCGGAAAATTAGCGATTGGTGTACATTCTCTTCTACTCCAACGATCTTTGTATGTATAATATTATACGCAAAATAGATAATTACAAATTTCATGTTTTTCATAAATCCACAAAAAAATCAGAAAAATCAATAAAAATCTTCTCAAGTTATGATTATTTTAATATTTTCGAACGTTTTTGCAACGCAATCGTGAAAATTTAAAAACCTCATCCGGCCGTACGGGTGGGATTTAATAAATCTCCTCCGGGCTTGAGGGGTTAATAATGAATTGGCTGATGATATAATTTGATTAAAATTAACATAATAAATGGAATCGATATTATAAAGATAGTTCACATTTAACATTGATTTGAGGCATGTTGAATAGGTTTGCAGAGGAAGGGTTTGGAAGCTGGCAGGCAGCAAATTAATGCTGTGTTTCAGGTTCTTTCAAAACCTTCATGAGTCTTGCTATAATAACAGTGATTGCTTCTAAGATTATGCTTGTTTCTGGTGAGGTGTTGGTGTACCATTGTGTGATCAATGAAATTGCCTTTGTAAATAAATATAAATATACATCAATAACTGATATACAATAATATAGTCTAGTGACATAATTTTTAGCTTAAAAAATAATGGCTTGCATGGAGTTTTAGATTCAACTCCACACATCAGTCTTGTTGCTCTCTTCTGCAGCCTAAATATTTTGATAGATTAGGAGCAATAAACCCACAGATTTGTCCATATATCAAATGGTTGACTACACATGAGAAGTACACTTCATAATACACTTCAATCAACACACATACCTATCTTTCTGATCATGAAAATACCTTGAGAAATCCTTTTAGTTACATGTTCAATATGCACATCCCAATAAAGGTGCTAATCAATAAATATACCTAAGAAGTTGATGGACAGATTTTTGTGAGCATGTCTATTATTCAAGCTAAATTTAAGATTTTGAGTCTTGTTTAGATACACACATAAATTGATTGTTTGCGAGACACAAGTCATTAACCAAATCTGATTTTTCAATCAATAATTATGAGATATGATTTGGGGAATTAGCATGATAACTAAATTGAAAATCATTGACAAACAGATAGCTTTTGACGGGGTGATCAACAACATTGTCTGGGAGATCACGCACATATATTGTAAGGAATAATAGGGGAGCAAAGGTGGGAGGTAGTCTAAGAACATATTGTTTTAAGAGACTGCTTGTGTTCTACTGAGAAAGTTGGATTTTATAAGTGATATACAATTATATTGGATGTCATAGAAAATGAGCTTTTTTAATAATATGTCATGGGACACAGTTTCAAATGCTTTAGATATATCAGTCATTCTACAGTGGCAAGATCTGTTATTCTGTAAACTAATTAGAAAATCTGTAACCAGTGAAATAATAGCATCACAAGTACTGCGATTGGGATGGAATCCATATTGACAACAAGAGAGCAATTTGTTCTTCTCAAAGTATTTGGACACTTGTGCATTAATGAGACTCTCAAAAACTTTTGAGATTCTAGGAATGATTGAAATTGGACCATTGTTAGCACATGTAGTTTTGTCTCCTCTTTTTTTTAAAAACAGGAATAGCTTTTAGCACCTTAATCTAATAAGGAAAAACACCTTTAGTAATACAACAATTTATGAGAGAAGCTAATACTACACAAATGTATTTTGAGGATAACAGCATTGATGCCATATGCATCAAAGCAATAACTATTTTTATGTTGGATATTTTTTTAAGTTTAAATAATACATTCAGGCTTCTTCAATATGAGGCGATTCTCAGGTGTACCAATTGCCACATTTAGAAGTTCTTTTTGCCATTTTGGAAGGAAAGGCTGATTCCACAGCCTGCGTGAACATACTATGCTGAATGGTAACTCAGGAATGTACATCTAGCCAATTTAATTCTTTTAAAAGAATGTAGAAGAAAGATATATTCACTTCACTGATTTTGCTAATTAATCTGTTTGTCTCAATTAAGGTAGAACAAAGAGTTTCAATATTTGTATGGAAAACAATCGCATCATGATCAAATCAAAGAAAAGGATATCTGGTACCCTAACCTCTGCTGTGATACCTAGCAACATTCCTTCTGTGTCTATGCCAGTTATTGAATGCTCTAAATCTACTAATGAGTCTAAAAACGTCACGGAGGCGGTTAAAAACTCATACGCAAAAGCTGTCTATGAACGTCCTGTGACTCGTCAATCAACGAGGCATCAACACATACAGCCAATCTTGGTACAACTGACACAACCTACGGTGACCTCCCATGTGGATTTTAACAGTGATGTGAAACACGTTAGTGATCCCCGAGTCCAGCAGTCGCCAACACAACTGGTGATTTTAAGCAGGTAATATCTAAGAGATGGCAAAAATTTAATCAATATTTCCATGTTGTCAGCACTAGTGTGACTTCAACTCCTAGTGCAGATGATCTTCAGCCTGCAAAACGCATAGTGTATGTTTACATATGCTGGTTAGACAGTGAAACCACTCCAATACAAGTCAGTGGCCATATTATGAGGCGATTAAATGTTGATTATGTCTCATGTGATAAAGTGATTGGAAAAAGTATATATGGTGCATTTAAAGTAGGCATCCACTACATCGACCTGGACAAATTAAAGGATTCCACAATCTGGCCGTATGGCATTATAGTGAATCCTTTTTATCACCCAAGATCAATTAGTGTGGTTTCTAATCATCTTCAGAATTCTCCTCAGTGACACCAGGCACAACACCGTTCGTCGAGTCATTTTTTATGTGCCTACTATCAAAATGTTTGTGGGCTGAGGACAAAGCTATCCTCAATTGCTACTTTTATTATAGAAGATTATGATGTTATTGCCTTTACAGAAACTTGGCTTGGGTGTGATGTTATGTTCTGTGAAATCCCATTAACTGGTTATAATATTTTTAGAAAGGACCGTGATTCTACGACGAGTTCCAAAACTAAGGGAGGTGGTGTACTGCTTGCAGTTCACTCTGATATACCTGCTAAGCAGCTCCTTTCCCCATACTGTGACTTAGAGCAGTTATTTGTTAAAATTTCTCTATGTAATTCCAAATTATTATTGTGTGGTGTATTTGCCTCCAAGCTCTCCTAATGAAAGATTGGAACAATGTTCCGGATTTCAACTGGTGTAGTTGGGAGAATGTTGTTTTAGAATCCTCCTTCCCTTGCCGTGCTAGAATTCTATGTAATTGTTTTAAGTTTTTACAATTAAAACAGGTAAATGCCATTAAAAACGTTAAAAATAAAATACTTGACTTAGCCTTTGCCAACTGTAAGTCTGTGATCAGTAGGACTACAGATTTTCCATTAGTTCCTTGTAATAATTACCATCCTGCCATCCAGTATGAAGTAATTTTAAATGTAGATATTCAATTGATAGAATATGTAACTTTTAAATACAATTTTAAGAAATGTGATCACAAGACTATTAGTAATTATCTTGATAAAATTGATTGGGCTGGTCTTTCGTGCCCTTTGTCATTGAATGAAGCCTTTGAGATGTTTTATGCTGTGTTATGTGAGGCAATAGGTTTACATACTCCTATGTGTAGAGTCGCATCATCATCTTATCTAAAATGGTTTTCTAAGGACCTGAAAAAACTTACTGCATTGAAGCAGAAATGTCACAAACAATATAAAATATTACACTCATTGCAGGACTATACATTATTTTCAGAATATAGGAAACAGTGCAAACTTTTATCGAAAACCTGTTACGAAACATACATGAGTAATCTGGCCTTAGGCATTCATGATAATATCAAGTGTTTCTGGTCGCACGTAAACAGTACTCGTAAAACTAACAAGTTGCCTAGTCATATGTACTTAGATGATTGCCATATTGATAATTACCAAGATATAACCAACTCATTTGCTGATTATTTCTCTAAGGTCAGTTCCATTTTCTATCTGTTATGTCAATATGTACAATGTTTCTATTGCAATAAAACTGATAAATTTAAATTGTTGTTTCTTCTATGTTCACCCATTACTCCTGTGGTTACGTTATTCATAAAAGAATTTGATTTTCTAAATAAATTAACGGCATCGGAAAATAATGAATAAAAATATATTGGTATTAAGAATTTTGAAAGGTGCGCTCGCTCTCGGTGCCAAGCTGCTATTGGCTACTGAAATGCGTCTGCTAGGTGCCTGTACTGAGATTCGATTGGCTGTTGTCATATGTCAATACAACAGCAGCACCAAATCGGATGCCGACTGTACTACACAGTCCGAGCCAGCAAGGATCACTTTTTAACACGGAAGTTCCTTGCCCCTGGTCAAGCCTGAATCTATTACGAAGTCGAAATGGGATTCATATTTTGTCTCATTCCAAAATACTTAAAAACCGCACAGTAACATTCTGTAGGACCTTTTTTTTTAGAGATTCTAGTGTTTACAATAAGCATGTTTCATGACTAATAAAGGTTAGGGAGCTAAGATTACTTCTAAAGAGCCACAGGTATGTACTCAATGATCCAAATGCGGCTCTGGTGCCGCAGGTTGCCAACCCTCGGGCTAAGAGATGGCAAAATGGGTTTGAAACAGCGCGGACGAGGACGTAAAAATAAGTCCTACCTCTAAAACGGACATACGCATCCAGGTTAAGCCATATATTTATTTTCTATTAGCACACTGAGGGGTTAACGATAAATTACAAATGTAAGGGCTATATAAAGTGTTAATACCCATGAAATCAGACAAAAGTCGATATATCCGAAATCAATCCTATTCTGTTGATTTAAAATTTCTCAATTTTTGGCAGTTGCTCCTGGCGATTGAGGTCTGAATTCAAACGAAATACATCGCACAAATTTTCTCATACTCATCTTTGATAATCAATTAATTACTATTTATAACCACTTATAGATCAGCCCCCAGTATATTTTATCTGTAGATTAACCAACTCCTTTTGGCTGGCTTGGGTTTAGTTGGGCGGGATGGGTTTTGTAATAGATTTATATCACAAGGGCCGGATTATGGTCTAGGCAATAGGCCTACGAAAAAAGGGGCCTGTGAAGATTTCAAACAAAAGACGTACCTATGTAAATATTTTGTTGTAGATCTACAGTTGGGCGAAAGATCGTCTCTTTTTTACTTTCAATAGAATGCTAATTACTTAGCAAATTAAATACGGAGGAAATTGTTTCAGAATTTACTAACGAAAATGTGCAAACCCTATAATATAAATGCAATATTAATAATGCAAATTTTTTAAAAAGCGAACCCTAATTTCTTGAATAAATGTTTTTGAGAAATCGATAATAATTTTTCCCCAATTATGCATCAACCTGTACATACATATACATATTAAAAAGGCCTAGGGACCATAGAGTTTAGGGTAGTGATTTCCCATGTTTCCAACCTTTTTGTAAGCAAGGCACCCTTTCAAAGATGAACACAATTTCGCGGCACGCCAGCTTTCAAACTAGGCTTTTTACATTTTTACCTCGTTGCCATGGTATTTAGCATTTTTCATGATTGAAAACTAAATTTTACTCTAATTAAGCTTGGATTCGAATTGTGTCTTTAAAAATATAAAGTTTATTCTAGTTACGGGTTTTATTCCAAGATCGTATCTTTATATTAAGTAATTTAAATTTGCAAAAGAATAAAAGCATGCGCGTCAAGAAATCGATTTTTACACGTTATCTTATGAGGAATAGAAATTATACCCTGGAGTCGAACCCTGGTCTTTTTGGGAATGTTATTCATCATTCCCAATTACTATGTGGATTAAGTTTTCACAGTTTGGCAGGCAGAGATTCAGATCAACATAGTGTGGGCTGAAGGAAAAAAGGTTGCTTCCTAGAAATGAAGGACTAAAGAAATAAAAGAAGCACAATCCTTCACAGAGTCATTCTGATGAGTTTGAGGTAAGACGAAACGTGAAAGATGGGGGAGATCCCACTTGTCCACCCCGTACGAGAGCGATTCACGAAATTCGTTGGCCGCGAGCATTTAACGAAGATTCATCTAGGGATGAGTTACGCTCGACCACCGTTCATATTAACGAATCATCGTGAACGAATCATCGAGACGAATGACGAGTCGTGAGTCAGATCTCGGGAATGGACGATCTTTCCCATCATTAATACATACTAGCTTTTAATTTTCGATCGACCTCATTTCGAAATGTGATGAAATTGAAGCAGCTACGCGATCAATGCTTGCAGCGCCCCTAACATTTATGAAGAACTAGGTGATCGATGTAACTTTTTTTAACGTTTTCTCATCCAAAACTATTGTTTCTATTCAAGTGTTTCTGAGCTGGAAATGTTGCATTTCAGCATTGTCTAATGTTATCTTCCTCTTCGTAGTTTCACAATTACTGAATAATGTGTTTTATTAGGTTGCTCCTGAGAAGGACTAGTTTATAATTTTCGTGGTTTGGAGGAGTAGAAAACATTTAAAATGCTGTCACATTTCAAAGCTGACATGAAACTAGCCAAGTGTCAGCATGTAAAGTATTTGCTTAGGAATCTGAATTTAATGCCTGCCCGTGCATCATCGTATGATTCAACACGGTTCGTTTGGATTTCATTGCATTGGTGTAAATAGATAATAAAATATAATTGCCTTATGCTTTCGATATTTCATGACGAATGAGAATGGTAAATTTCCTTTTGCTTCTTTCAGCTTGGCTTTAGCATTTTTTTGCATATCAGGTCTTGACATTTTAAAGTCTTTGGAAGTATTGGATGAGGAGAAAAAGAAGTCCATCGTTGAGTGGATATATGGGCTTCTGGTGGAACCAAAAAAGGATGGTGCATATCAGAGAAATGTAATGTGAAATTTTCAGACAGCAGGATTTTCTACGCTTTTTCTTTGTTTACAGAATGCGGTGAAGGTTGGGAAAGATGTGGCTTTCAGGGATCAAGTACCTTGAACTTTGCTTGTGATGGATCTTACGATACAAGTCCGTATAAGAGTGGCCATTTGGCGATGACTTACACTGGCCTCGCTACTTTGCTCATATTGGGCGATGACTTATCAAGAGTGAATAGGAAAGCGTTATGTGCAGGTGTTAAAGCCCTTCAGCAAGAAAATGGAAGGTTTGTTCGTCTTAATTGCTGTCAGTGTTCACTTTTAGGTGTATGAAACGTTATTTAAGTATATTATCATGAAAGGTTAACGCCTTAATATAAATATATTTTTTGCAGTTTTTGTGCTTCTTTGGAAGGAAGTGAGAATGACATGCGTTTTGTTTACTGTGCTGCATCAATATGCTATATCTTGCAAGACTGGTCGGGCATGGATGTTAAGAAAACTATAAATTACATACTCGAAAGTATTGTGAGCAACTCTAAATTTATACCAACAATAATCCACGTCCATAAAATTCCGAACTGATATTAAATGATTTCCTTTCAGTCATATGACTTTGGCATTGGTCAAGGCCCAGATCTTGAAGCTCATGGTGGAACAACATTTTGTGCTGTAGCTGCTTTATCTTTGATGGGTCAATTGGACACTTGTTTATCACCTAAACAGGTTGGTGCTAATTTTAACTTTCAGGATTAAGTGTCAGGTTGTCCGTTCTTTGAAATATTTATTCTAGAGCTGCGGATCCCAAACTTAAATATCCTATGAGCCCCTTTCATGAAAATGCCAAATGTCGCAAACCTCATAAAGATAACTATTTTCCACGGATTTTCTACCTTATCTAAGGATTAATCATAAAAGCAGTGATTTTAGAAATGTTTTTTCATTACACTTGTATTGCTCTCTATTTGCTATAAGATTATTATTTATCATTACATTATTCATTCCTTTAACTTATGAAAACAGTGGCTCTTTTCCAAGATTTAACTTTTGTATCACTTTGATTAAACCTAAACTTATGTTAATTTTTAAAACCAGTTTAGCAGCATATTTATTTTTAAAAAAGCCTTTTCATTTCTTGTGAGGCATCTTGTTGTTTCAATCCCTTCATTGTGATGATTACTTTGATCTGCATCCCTCTTGGAAGTCCATAACCACAAGAAAGATATAGTCTTAGGTGTGGTTCGACGTTGAATCTACTTAGTATTTTCTCTTCAGATGTGCATATGAGGAAGGTGCTTTCTCTCATAAGTATATTCTTGAAAAGAGTAACAAAACTGTAGTATCATTTTTTATCAGCAGAGGGAACTCATTTCTTAACCTCAGCAAAAAGTATCAACCTGGTTGTTAGTCCACTTGTTATTGCCTGTCATAGCAGTAAAGCAATCCCTGAACATTGTGCAGTCATTTCAGGAGTACAGTGAGACTTATTTTAGTGCACTGATCCAACTAAAGTTCATTATCTGCCAGGGAGTCATAAAGGGTACTGTTCTGCAAAAGCTTTCCCAGAATTGCAACTTTTTTGTCATACATTCAATTTGACGTTGCACATTGAAAACTGTTATATTGAGGCTTTGAAGAGAGAGAAATTAGCTTGTTGATCTTTGAGAAAATGTCTGCTAAAATGGAGCTAGAAATGACTTCCGGTACAAGTGACGAGGTGAAATAGGTGGCTGATGAAAAAACTAAGGTTTCTGTTCCAAGCTCACATAAGGAATTTGCCTCCCAAGGGCCATTTATCTTTTATGTGCATCAAGACACAATTGTGTAGACAAGTGTTATTCAACATTTTTCAGTTGATGAAGACATCCAATATTTTCCTTGGTAAACCATATAAGAAATTAATAATACAAAATTTTATATATTATATTAGATATTTATTTTTAAAATATGATTAAAAATAAATTCTTTGTGAAACAAAACAAAAATAAATAAACATTCATTTCCAAAATAAAAAATATAAATATTAAAGAAAAATCATACTTTATTTCATTTTTGAACTTATTATTAATCGAATATTCGGCCTTGTTTATTATGATATATTTTTTTAAAATCTGACAAAATATTTGATATTGCCACGATTAAATTGCTTCAAATTCAAGCTGATTTCTATACAGTGTGTCCTCAGTTTAATCTTGCTTTGATTAATGTTGATTCATGTTAATGTCATTCAAAAATTACTACCCTATTTGAATTAATGTCGTCGATGAATCAATGTTGATGTTCTGACTCAGCTCTGAAATAATACACGGAAAAAATTCTGCGTAGATGACTCACGTGTAACTGCTACGCAGCGCTTCTCCAGTTGCGACAGATTGCCTTATTGAATGGCAAAACTGTTTTGGATTTAAATATCTCTCTATTATCATTTCCGAGTACCTCGGCAGGCCACATTTAAAGTCATGTTTGTTTCAAAGGGCCATATTTCATTTCTCATATAGTTTGCCTCAGACTTTAATCCTTATGAGATCACGCGGTATTTTGTTACATAAGTCACACACAGTCATTTTTACCATGGAAAATTTTTACTCATTTAAAAAGTAAAATAAATAAAATCAGTTCGCAAGTAGGTTTAGTAAATGAAATATTGGCCTGTAAATAATTACACAAGTACTTCTCATTTCCAACTACTTTACCAAAAATTGCAAGACAATCAAGGCGCATCCTATGTGGGGGGAGGGGTTGATGTGCGTAGTCCATGGAGCGGGCGAAAACGCCCCCTGGTGATAATGGCCCCCTTCTCTAAGTTCTCCCACCAATCATTGAAAATGTCTCCTTTAATGGAAACATTACAATCTTTGAGAGTTGTGCAGAAAGGAAGATCCGCTGAGTGCTCCATTTATAAACTTGGAATTATTCTGTGCTATTGGGATAACTTGAATTTAAGGTCTCCCGATTTTATTTTCATTTATATCAGCTGTGGCTCGATGGAGTGGTTATTCTTCTTTGGGACTAATGACACTCGCAGTTCAATATAAAAAACTAAATAAATACCTTATTTACTCGTCTAATAGCCGCACATGTGTAATGCCTGCATCCCTGATTTTAGAGCTAAAAATCTGGAAAAGCTGGAATTCGTGTAATGTCTGCACTTCTGAAATTTCAATGTTGATATTTTACGGCAACATTGGTTGAATAATCTATATGAAACAGAGTTTGATGATACAATTACCGCAAAAAGCAAATATTTAACCCTTTGTTTACTGAATTATTAAAAAATAAAATAACAATTTTTTAAAATATAACTTTATTTGTGATATTAGTCTGTGTAATGGCACAAGATATTTATATTGTAAACTAATTACAAATGTCATATTTACACATGGGACTCAGATGTCATTTGTCTTTGTTCTTCTAGGAAATAAATAAAAACTCCTGAAAAGTAAAATAATCCAAGTGAGCAATCACACGTCAATAAGAGAAAAATAGAGGGGGAAAAAATAAATTTATGCTTACAAGTTTGCAGGGCGATGGCCTACAGGGACCTGTTGTCGGAAACTAGCCTGAATAGAAAAGAAAAGCACACACAAATGCACAATCACTCTGGAAAAACTCACTAGATACGTATTTCGAGAGCTAAGCTCTCATCTTCAGTAACTGAAGTAATATGGATTGTTTTGGTTTTGTCTTGAGTATTTATACGTTCTGGGTGAAAGTGAAAGGAGGGAAGGGGGGTGAGGGAATTCCTAATGGTCAACGTGTAGAGGGGTGAGTAAGGGATGGGCCCACGGTCATTATTCATTACTGTGTCTTGGTATTTGTTTATGAAAATGCTCTCGTAAGCATTTAGTTTCCAGTCTGTTTGTGTTGTTTTTAAGAGAGCCATGTTTTCGATTTTAATATGATGATTGTTTTCTTGTATGTGTATTGCGACACTAGACCTCTTAAACCTATTGTGTTTGTAATGTGCAAGGTATTCTTTGAACCTAGTTTCTAGCTTTCGTTTAGTTTGACCTATGTAAACTTTCTCGCAGTCTGAGCAAGCGATTTTGTATATGCCGGTTTTTTGTAGAGTCAGGATTGTCTCTTTTGGATTGTGTAGTAAGTTGGAGAGTTTGTTTTCATTCATAAGTACTGTTTTAAGGTTATGTTTTGAGAAGATTTTTGATAAGCTGTTTGTGATACCAGGGAAGAAGGGGATTTTTACGTATTTTGGTTTTTTTGGGTGGTGTGTTTGTGAGGGTAATGCATTTTTTAAAAGATAGACTGCGCTTGTGTTTGCGTAAAATATTTTTTATCCTCAGTTCTTGATGTTTTAATTCTGTGAGGAAAATAACTTTAGAAAGAGGAACTTGTAAGAGTCTGTGTACCATTGAGTGGAATGGTGCTGATTTATGTGAAATATGATGACTGGAATAGTTACGACCCTCAGATGACAAAAATGATTGTCATCTTTGCTGATGTTAGTGTATATACATCTGTACTACAGGTATTGTATCATTCTGTGTTACAAAATTTATATTTATTATTATATTTCACTGAAGTAACTGATGGTAAAGGAAAAAAGTCTGAAAAGAAATGAGATTTTGTTGTACAATATGTGATGTAGGACTATGTGCACAGTGCCGTAACTAACTATTTTAGCACCCAGGTCAAACTACCAAATATGCTCCCCTCCATAAAAAATTCTCTAATACTTATATTTTTACTATATGGATTTTGGGTGAACAATTAATAAATAAAAATAAACTATTAATGATGTAATTTCTCTCTATAAATGTACATACCGTATGTTTACGTGTACCACGCGCACTTGTGTAAGACTCGCACTCCGTTTTTGAGCATCAAGATATAGGAAAAAAATAATTTGCGAAAAAATCGGCAAAGAATTAAAAAACTTTATAACAAAGCATAAGCATTTATTATTTAAGAATCTTTGGAAAGGAACAACAAATTTTCCGAAGAAATTAAAATATTTACGATTGCGTCAATTTTTTTACACTAAAAACGTCCGGTGAATAGCAAAATTAGCCGTCACTCTCTGGTCAATTTCGAGATTTCCCCTGTTGTAGGAGAAATTATATGCGATTTAAAAATGAAACAAATTGATATAAAAGCAGAAGAATATATTAATATATTTAAGAAAGCTTTTTATACTGACTTTTAATCTTCGTCACTCATGCTATCAACATTTTCGGCGGAACTCACGCCTTCCTCCTCGCTAGTTTCCCAAACAATGCTCTCTTCACTACCGTCCGATTTATTTGTGATGCAGCATTTCTTGAAGCTTTAAACTATCACCTCCTCTTCAATTAGGTTCCAAGATGTGATGATCCATTCGCATATCTGCTTCTATCCTGGATTCCTTATTCTACCCGTCGGCGTAGTTTCATGAACAGTCGCCATCCATTCCATGTATTGCCTCTTCATATGATTTTTGAAAGGTTGATTGATGCAAACATCCAGTGGCTGAAGCACGGACGTCATTCCTGCTGGAATGATCACCTGGTCAGTTTTTCTCTTTTTAAGGCGTTCCTTCACGTCTTCAGTCAGGTGATCAGACTGTCCACCTTGCACAGCTGTTGATTGTATATAATGCAATCGCATTATAAAAGCATTACTTATGCAAATCAAACTGAGGTGTTGAAGGTGTTTCAACTATCTACAGAATATATTCCTTGATGTGATATTCCGAGGCATAAATATCGGAAGTAACAAAAATACGGGTGAAATAAATTATGAAAAGAATATATTTAATATAATTACTTTTTTATACAGGCACGATTCAAGTAGCCATTGTCAGCGGCATCTGAATGATACGAATGGAATTTAAATAACATTCATAAATCATAATTTTCAAATTTAGTCCATTAACACTTGATACATTTAAGTTACGTCTGAAACTATATCACGCAAAACGTGATGTCACCGTTTCATTGTGACTAAATTACTCATAGATATTAAAACATGTAAATTAAGTGTATATCATTAAATAGCTGTTTCTTACATATATAGGAGATAGGATATACTAGGGGCCCATTGCAGTACTTCCTGCAAAAATTTAGGGAACTTTGGGTGAAGTGGCCCAATGCGATAGTTTCTATGAAAAAAAATTGTTACACAGGGTGTTATTAGTTGAACCACTTTTTTGCCCCTCTCAGAATCATATAGCTCATACCATTTTCATAACCAAAAACACAGACCTACATGATTTAGTCGAACACTTACCGGTACACAACAGTTTTTGTTTTGTGCACTATTTCTGGTGGTACAGCAAATCATATGTTCTGTGGTTTATTTAATATCAAGTAATCACTATAAATGCACTGGCCATGCATAAAAGATCTTGCTTAATTATCAAAAGAAATTAATCACATACATCAATATAGTAATTTGCTTTAAACTGCCCAATAAAATTTGCAAACAAAATTATATTTTTAATATAAGCATGAAATATCTTCTTATTTGAAATATTAAGTTGTCCATTATTACAATGCTTTGGAGTAATTTCTGACTTCAAGTTTCTTCGCTACGTGTTTCATTTGTTTTGTATTTTCACGAAACGTTTCATATAAATTTTCAATCGGTTATTGTCCTTCATGAGTTTGTTTCATTGTAAACTTAGTGCAAATGCATTTGAAAGCCTGAGTCCAAAAATCTGAGATCAACAATGCCAGCAACATTAGGAAACTCCTTTTTGAAATGTTGAAAAATTGGAGAAAATCTAATCTAAACTTAAAATATGAGCAAATTCAAAGTAAACGTGTACTTCATTTCTTTCTAACAAGAAACAAAGGTGTTGAAATGATACATTATGCATGTTCGCATAAAGCTGATATTAAATTTTGACATTTGAGAAGGAGAAAAAATAAAAATCCTGTACTTGACCAGAAATCAAAACTGGGTCTCTCCGTTTTCCGGATAGATGCTTTTTCTCCTTCTCACTTGTCAAAATTTAATTTCAGCTTTATGCGAACATGCATAACATGTCATTTCAACACCTTTGTTTCTTGTTATATTGAAGTTAACTCACTTTCTTGAGTTAAAGTAGGAGTTTTTTCCATGATGCCTCTTTGAGGATGTTTAGTGTTGGAGGTTTACTACTCAGCCCTTCTTCATCATAAATACCCCAATTCTTTTACACCACCTTTTAGAAGAAAAGTCAACCATGTGTACTCAGCCAAAAGATTACAAAAATGCATGCTAAAAAGATTGGGAAAACGCTTGTGTGAAATATTGTATAGGTAATAGTTAGGAACCATCACGTATTAATTCTCTCCAGTTTCATTCAAACTTTCCATGCCGTTGATATGGTCAAAAATAATTAATTAATTCTTTATTAGCTCGAGGCAATTTCATACATTGCATTGTTATTTTATTTCCATCCATATTACACAGCTGTAATAAAATATACATGCTCTCAAAATAACGTGATCATATTTGTTGTGACAGGTGATGATTTCACAATTATGTACTTACAAATTATTTTCTGCAATACGTACTAAACACATTCTCCCTTTGGGACTGCTGGCAAGATGATTTAAATCCATGAATTGCATCATGCAGGCAGGAGGGAGGGGTAGGAGTCAAGCTTAGCGTAGTATGCCAAGTTTTAGAGAAGGGATAGCTAAAAAAGGCAAACATAAGCATGACGTATTTTATGGACGATCTCTATGTAATAAATCCCTCAGCGTCATCCTGCATCATGGGCACACATGACAAAAACTTCATATGCGGTCATACTAAGTACGCCATGGAGATCGCTAGATATCTTTACGCAAAATGCAATGATGACTTTTGATGCTCAACTGTTTGAATTACAGTAAAACTGTACATGGAACGTGTATAATTATAAAAATGCAGTTTTTAAGGCAATGTAAATGCTAATTTCATTGGAAATAGACTTAGATTAAAAATTATGTTGGCGAGACCGCTATTGCTTTATTTGACCTGTTGTGAAAATGAAGATTAATGAAATTATCATCACTGAATGTGGAAAATTATTCAACAATGCAAAATTATTAATTGGAATAATATTTCAAAATGTCAACAACTAAACCATTTCCCTCTCTTTTCTTCAATCTCGAATGTATTCTAGGCCATGCATGCATGTATGCTTGGCACACTTTAGGATATGAAAGTTACCTTTTTGTCAAAATATGGTGAAAAGTTTAGGGGGGTCGGCTTAAATCCAGGGTGGGCTTCTATTCGGGCAGATATGGTAGTTCACATGGGTCCCATCCGATGGCACTAATGCAGTTTATGCAGCTTCGTGGTGCTAACATTATAGTAGCATAATGCACAGTGCGCTTATAATATAATAGCACTCCCCTCCCCCCAGAGTCTTTTATTGCCATATAGCCTATGTTACACACTGGGTAAAGTAATGAAGGCAGTCCTCGGACTTAAATGTCAGGTTACGTTCCTAGAAAAGGTGCCATAATTGATTTTACCATATAAACAATGATATAACAGGAGGTTACATTCCTGAATAAGGATAAAGAATTGCAAATTTTGCAGATATGAGCAAAAAGAGCATGTTTATACAACTACCAATCACATATTAAGAACATACAATAATATAGAAGGTTCTTCGTAACACATACGTATTTGTCGTTAAATAGGTGGAGATTACTTTTGGGAAGACTTAGGGCAAGTTGATGGCATTTTGAAGAATGCATCCAGGGAAATTTGTTTAACTGTCCTCTTCTTCTTCTCATTGTGAATGTGCCAAAGGAGCTGTTGGCTGTTAGGAATTGGAGAAGAGCAGCGATTAAAAGGTGGACGATAAAGGGAGCTCGAATTCACCATGAACTGCAACATCACGAAGGAGGAAGGGCTTTTGAGTTCGACTGCCCACAAAATTCCCATCGAACACAGACACATGCAAGCGCCATTGCGAACACTTCCAAAAATATTGGGGTGGCTTTAAAACACGTATTTCCACTTTGATATCGAATAAAATTTTTCCATGAAAATAAATAAATTTCACGGCATGTGATACTGTCACTGGTTTCTATTATGGTGCATTAAATCACGCAATATCACTTATGTAGGCGCTGTGTCACCATCATAACATAAGTACGAGTCTGACCACCGTAAGTAATAACATGGGTGGTACTTGATGACTGCCATAAGTGCAGATCAACGTAAGTTGAACTGACATAAGTCGAGGACTGACTGTATCTATGCGAAGTTTCATGATGATATCTTCAAAGGTGTGGATTTGTATAGCAGACAAACAAACAAACAGAATTTCAGATTCATATATTAAGATTGTAGGCAAATTTAGGAAAGGGCTAGAGCAGACGTTCCCAACCTTTTCAATGTGGCAAGCACTAAGTTGTATTTTCGTTTATTAATCGAGCACCACTATACTTTTGTGAAAAATAATAATGATCATGGATACTAAAATCAAACCAGCATCAATGTTATTAGTAATATTATTATAAACATTTAAAAATAAACATCACATTAACCACTTGCCTGTTAGGTTTTAAAAAATTTTTTACACAGAAAATGTCAGGTTTTTTTATTTTTCCTTTTTCAAGATATGTTTATGACTAGGAAAAACAATTAATAACAGAAAATCATACTTAAATTTTTCAATCAACAATCTTAAAATACTTATTTACTGATTTCTTATTTTTCACATTTTTAATTTTTTCAACAAGTAAAAATTTAAAGTTTTTTTGCATGAAATATAAATATTCTATAGATTAGATTACAAAATGTAATTTTTATTATTTTTTACAAAACTATTTTCTGAATATTTACTAAAATTCCTTCATGGTGTGATAATTTTTAAAACATGGTGCAGCACAAAGTCCAACATCACATTCTTGGCAATAGAACCTTGTCTCTTTTCTTATTCTTTTGCCATTTTCATCCCTTTTGGCACAACAAACTGCACACTGCCTACATGGCTTTTCCTTCTTCTCTGTAGGTGGAATATACTCAGGGAAGTGCCATTCAGTCAGACGTAGAGGATGTGGTTCTGCCGAAGGCCTTCCACCTTTAGATCTCATGTCCTCTGTGTGGTACTTCTCAATTATATTTTCCACAAGTTCCATTCTAAACTCCAGGTTACTTTTTGTTCCTTTCTTCCTGTACAACACAAATGAGTTCCAAGTGGCCTGATCTAACAAGTGGAAAAATATTTTTTATAATACTTTTTCCCCCTCTTTTTTATAATGGGATAGTTTGTCAGGTGCTGATCTGCCCTATCCACTCCACCCATTGTATTATTGTACTCGACAATAAGTTTCGGCTTCCGTAACACCTTTTCCCTCTTTTTCAGCTCAACAAATTCGGTGTTATGTACCGTAGAGAGTACGGTAACGACCTTCTTGTCATGCCATTTCATCACCATTACTTTACCTCTCTGAAAGGCAGTAAATTCCCCCTTTTTCAACTTTTTTTGTTTCAGGTCATTTGGAACTTCTTTTCTTGTAATTCTCAATGTCCCATAGGTATCAGTTCCTTTAGCAATCAATAAATCGGCCAGCTCTGGGGAGGTGTAGTAGTTGTCTGTAGTCAAATAATAACCTTTACCTAGAAGGGGCTTCATTAGTGCTAGGACAATCTGGGATGATATAGGTAGATTACTATATTCCTCATTCAATACTGACCCTTTTCCTGTATATATTATAATTGACCATATATATCCAGACTTTGACTCACATAGCATGAAAGTTTTTATTCCAAATCTTGCTCTTTTTAGGGGAACATATTGGAGCCATGCTAGCCTACCCTTGTAAAGCATGAGACTTTCATCAATAGAAATGCCCCTCTCAGGAGTCAGCAAACTTGAGAACTTATTGTTCAAATAAACAAGCACAGGCCAAATTTTATTTAGCTTGACATTCGGATGTGTATCCTTATCAAAGACACTATTATCCGAAAAATGCAGATAGCGTTTTATGGGGACAAATATACGGTATGACATTACTTTAGCAAAGAATGGAGTAAGAATTGTCTGTTTCTTTGACCAATGCCATTCTTCCACAGGTTTGCTTATAATTCCCTGAAGAATAATCAAACCAAAAAGCACTCGAATTTCACTGGATTTTACAGGCTGCCAATCTTTACTTCTTGAAAATGTTTTAGAAGCAGAAGATTTTATGCATTGGTCAGCATACAAGTTGGTTTGCTCAGTTATCAATTCAATTAGGTTATCATCAATAAATGCCTCAAAATATTGAAGAATACCAGCGGTACCTTCATTGTCTAAATGCACAGCTGGAGAAGCAGTAAAAGGTAACCTTGGAGGAGGTGGTCTGGGATCATGATGGGAATGGATTGGACACCAAACTCTTGCATCGAGTAATTGAGCAGTTTCATCCTCATCAATATCAGAAAAAATGTCTGTACCTTCCGATGAACTTCCCGATTCACTAATAGAAAATTCTTCGGAATCACTCAAATCAAAATCGGACATCATAAGGGGAACTCTATATAAAAATAGTAATATTTCAATAAATAAAAACTTCAACAGATGAAATGATTTTAGAAAAGTAAGTGAAATAAATTCTATGTACTTACATATGTATAGAATTCTACGTGCTAAGAAACAGAAGATATAATTTACAAATCATAATCGGACATCATAACGGGGAACTATATATGAAAATAATAATATTTCAACAAAAGTTTCGACAGATGAAATGATTTTAGAAAAGTAATTGATATAAATTCTATGTCGCTACATATGTATGGTATGATCAACTATGAGCTAAGAAACAGAAGATAGATATTACAAATCATTCAGTAAATGTTGAACTTCAAGTAAAGAAGACGACTAGACCAACGAAACAACTTGTCTATCCAAAACAGCTGAAGAACTTGAGGAATGACATCGGCAAAATTGGCATACAAATATAAATAAGGGAACATAGTTACAAAAGTCTCCAACTGATGTCACTAGTGAGTAGTATGCTAGAGACACCTACTGAGTAAAAGAAGATCTTCTACGAGGAACAAATCAGAAAAACACGGCCAAATCAGGACTGGAGCGTAAAAAATTACGATGCCCATGCTATGCTCGGGCAAGTCAATTTCGGTAAGAAAAAGCTGCCCGTGTCTGACACGGGCAAGTCAGGCAAGTGGTTAAATTAATGATGTCAGGAAATGCAATTTAAGCATTGGAGAGTTGCACCATCAGGCTGCCGAAGAGCACAATCAACTTGCCAAATAGCGCAGCTGTGCTCACGAGCACCAGGTTGAGAACCTCCGGCCTAGAGCATAAACTAGAGCATACTTTCAGTTCTGTTAAATTAATTTTCTGTTATATTTATACAATTGAGCTTTCACAAATTGTAAAAAAGGAAAACTGCATTTAATAAACAAAATCACTTTTTTGGGCATGTGGTATGTCTTTGTCTCCGGTAAATTCTTCTGTGATTTCTTCCCAGCATTTCTTTCTTTTCTCCTTATTAGAGTAATCATTGCAAGCCATAATCCAAAGGGCAAGGCAATGCTCCACTTCTGTTATGGATTTTTCAGTAGCAAAGTTATCCATTTTATCGTCATGTTAAGTGCTAATCGTGTTGAAGGTTGCTTGCCATCTGAACATTGTAAGCAATGCTTTGTCACTGGTAGTGTGGCCAACTGATGGCATCAAAAGTTGTGTGCATGCACTGCCAGAGAAATTGGCTGTTTCACCAAAACCACATTGCTGCGCCATCTGAAAGGTCTCATTTAACTGTGTTGCATTGTGGTGGCATGACCGTGGCTTCATGACTGTGGTGGCTTCGTGAAGGGCTCTTACTGTAAATACCTGCATATAATGCGCACCCTCGTATAACGCGCAGGGGGTTTTTCAGCCTCGTAATCTAGGATTTTTCTATATACCCGCGTATAGCGCGATTTTTTTTTTTAGCGTTACCGTTCCAGAATAAAGTAGATGGTGTAACGTCGTCTAAAGCAATGATCGAATCATTGGTAACATAATGAAAGTGCGAAATGAAATTTTCGAATAACATTCCAAAAGAACGTCAGCTAACTCAATCATTACATACTCTATGTTTACTTATAAGGTGATATTAGGACATACACAATAAATCCAATTATATTAATTTCATAATATGGCATATGACATTGTTTGAGCTAATAAAATGAAGGAATGACGATAATCCTATGTTTTTTACATACGTTTTTGTCACGCCTGCGGTGGACGGGTTTGCCCAACCTTCAGTTTTACCCTTATTAGAACACTCGGGAGCACATAAAAATGATAGCAAATAACCATAATTAACTACAGACTCTAAGAATCTAGAATAAACCACATATGAATGCTGAGAGAAAAGTAGGGAACGATAACTTGATGTTAGTTCTACAAAAAGCATCAATTCCCAGCGAACTCATAGGCATCAGCTGCCATTGTTTCTAATCGTAAGTAGTACCAGTACCTCACCACCAGGCTGGGCGCTGGTGTAGGGTGATGTCATGTGTAAAATAGCTCATCATTGTGCTAACAAAAGGAAAGGTGGGTTACAATGTAGTAAATCATATACAGTGAAATGCGAGAATACGTGGAATGAATTGTCCACGGATATTATTATAAAAGGTTTTAAGAAATGTTGCATCAGTAAAGGTTTAGATAGTAGTGAAGATGATATGGTGTGGGAGGATGACGATGACAGTGCCACGGCAACGGAGGATACAAAAGATACTGAGGATGACGATTCCGATAACAACATCAAAGAAAAATGGTCAAATGATGAAGAATTTCTTGGCTTTTAAAATGAATAAATACTGAATTGATTCTTTTCATATCTAATTAATGTATGTTTATAGAATTAGTTAATAAATTTTTACTATTATCTATCTTACTTTTCATAAAAATCACCAATAAAAATATGAGGATACCCGGGCAGTAATTAATGTGCCGAAATTGTGGAAATATGGGATCAAATAAAAATAGGAAGATTAGGTACCCTCGTATAACACGCATCCTAATATTTAACTCAAATATTTTGAAAAAAGTGCGCATTATATGCGGGTATTTACGGTAGTCTTTCCCATCCGCTTTTATGAGACAGCTGCAAGGAGACCTCAAAAATTGGTTCATAATATTTTTGATGAAACTAACTGCTTAGTGTTTTCATAATCTGATGAACAAAAACGTATTTAAAAGTAATAATTAATGACTATATAAATTTTCCAAATATTTCATCAAGTTCATAATATAAATGTTGTGTTTGTTTCAGATTAATGGTTTGAAGAGATGGTGTATTGTTCGCCAAATGTCAGGATTTCAAGGGCGCCCAAACAAACCCGTAGATACCTGTTACTCATTCTGGGTTGGTGCAACTCTTAAGGTTTGACCTTTTTTGTAATTACATCTGCAATTTTCTTTGTCTATAAGTAACTGTTATTTATTTAATGAATAACTGAAATCTGCTTTTTGTTTCTGTTAGTCTTGCATAGATTATTAAGTTTTATAAATTTCATTCCTCATTTTTGACTCATTATTTTTGAGCTTTTGACCAGTATTTTATGAACATAAGTAATAGTTTTATTTGTTTTAAATATAAATATTACTCTTCAGATCCATCATATTATTTATTTATTTATTTATTTTGAATATGAAAAGCAAATAAAGATATCATTATGCATATTTAATTTTTAACTTCCTGAGCATAAATAATGCAGGCAGAACATCCGTGCAGGTGAAATTTGTTTAGGTGTAAGAATAAAAATTTTTGACGACTGTCAACTCACTACAACAAAATATTTATCAATTGACAAAGTAGTCATGCCATGAAAAACATGTCTACCGCAACATAGAGATATGTCGTTCACAAACGACCAACTCTTGGCTGATCATATCAGAAGGTGCAATGGCATTAAAATGACGTCAAGAACCATCCAGCATTCATTTTGTGCACCCTAATTAACAACACTGCATGACCCCTTAAGTGGGCGCAAACTTTTCACAAATCATTCACCAAGTGGAGAATTTTGATGTGATTAAATTAAGGGGTGAAATTCGAATGTATTAGCAAAAACATAAAGTTATATGATATGGAAATCATAAAATTGATTCTGTTGAAAAATTAACAATTTTATTAACACTTTGAAAGTGATTTTTTAATTTTTCATCTTGTACAGTAATACCACAATTTACGTTGCCCCTATTTACGTTGATTCTAAGTTACGTTGTTGATCATTTAGTACCTTTGTACCGATATAAATTGGTTTGCTTCAAAGTTTGGTCGTTATTTCAGATTTTTCGGAATATCGAAAAAAGTCTGAAAATCTTCAGATTTTTCTGTTTTCATCTTCCTGAAGCTGTTAATGAATTACTATACTTAATTAACATAAAATTTTAAAGTATTAATACAAAAATAATTATAATTACAGTAGTCTCAATTATCCATGGTAAAGTGGACCAAGCTAACCTCTAAACTCAGATGAAACGGAAGTTTCATTTTTAGGTATTAAAAATAGGCCTATGTATATTCAGAAAATTTATTTTATACGTAACTAAACTAAAAGAACAATTTATTGATATTACTTAAGCAAAATAGCCTTTTAATGATTTCTGCCTAACTTTGGTCGATCGCTTTTTGGCCGCCATGTTCCGCCACCTAAATCGTTGAATAGCCTTTAATTTGGTCTCTAGAGACACCACAACTCGCTTTCTTTCCCCACTCATTATTCAGTAGAGTCAAGAAACGTCTAACTATTGTAGGGTATAAAAAATGATGAATGTCAAGGATGGACAAGTCCGTGGGTATCGAAGTGTAGTTTAATGTCTCCTTTTTACTGAGGTTCGTCGACGACTGACTCGACGATCCGAGCCTCCGTTGAGGGGACCATGCCTCCATTACATACATTGTTGCAGCTGAATGTAGCCCCATGCTTCGTGAATCTTACACAATGTATCAACTGATAACTGAAGTCGTGAAAAGTCACGATTTACATGTGGTAAATAACCTATGACCTTGACTGCAAGCTATAAACAACATTGTATTTGGAGAGGGCTGCCTCTGTTACCACAGAAGCTCAGATAAGTGGGGCTCGGATAATCGAGACTACTGTACTCGTAAATTAGAAAAGAAAGTATAAGAACAGGATTTTTAGAATTTGATGGTGAGATTTGGTTTTTTAACGTTGATAATTATATATGTGTTAGATATTATTCCAGGCATTGATTTCAATATCAATTACATCTGACTTTGCTCTGTCTTACCAAGTGCAGTTATAGTATCTTCTTCCTTCTGAAGTCATTTCTTGGTTGATTTTCAACAGGATGATCAATAGTTTCGTTTTACATGGAATTACTTTGCTGAAATTAATTCTTAAAGGTGGTTATGTTAAATTATGTTTTAAATTTCATAACTAAGGATAAAATTAATATGTCTGTGATACCATTTCTTTATCAGTTCATTATTAATAACTTTTACGTATGTTTACCAAATGAATCACTATGAATCAGTTGCTACCAACCCATAGGTTTGGCAATGGACTACTAACTAGTAGGTTGGTAGTCAATGATCAAAAATATTGGTTTTGAAAAATCCCCAGCTGATACAAAGTCCAAAAGTTTCATTGTGCCATTTGATAGTTTCGCATTTTGTGATATTATTGTGAAATATTCAGCACTATTAATAACCCTAATGAGTTGTAAGGGTGTTAAAATTAATAAGGGTGAGACCGTGGGTAAGAAAACTTGTAAATCTGTGAATTTGGAAGTGAAATTAGTGCTGTGTATGAGAAATGCTGAATATGCAGTTGATGTTGGTCGGCAATTAAGTTTACCTCCGATGAATGTGTGTAAAGCTTATACAAATGCAGATAAAACTTGGTTAATTGCTCAGCATGCTATGCCATTAACAGCTAAGTTGATTACAATGCAAAGGAGTTTTCGGCTGGAAAAGATGAAACGTTTACTGAGCATGTGGATTGAGGACCTCAATAAAAAGAAGACACCTGTAAATCAAGCTATAATACAGGAAAAAGCAAAATAGTCTTTATAATGTCTTAGTAGAGAATGAGGGAACGAATTCTTCCTCAGACAAGGAGATGTTTATTGCCAGCCGTGGATGGTTTGACCAGTTTAAAAAACGATACAATTTCCATGGGCTCAAGTTGACAGGAGAAGCAGCTAGTGCCAATGAAGATTTGGCTAATGAGTTTTCATCCCTGTTTATATGAAAATTGTTGAGGAAAGTGGATATGACCCAAAGTAGGTGTTTAATTTTGTTGAAAGTGGTTTTTTAAGGAAAAGGATGGCATCAAGAACATTTATCTAATGTGCCGAGAAAACGGCCTCAGGCTTTAAGGCCTCAAAAGATCGGTTGATGCTGCTGCTAGGCAGAAATGCAGAAGATGATTGAAAACTAAAGCCATTACTTGTTTACCATAGCGAGAACCCTTAGGCAATGAGAAGTTGCGTGAAATCAAAACTCCCAGTCGTATGGAAAAGTAACAAGAAAGCTTGGATCACCACAAAAATATTAAAAGAGTGGTTTGTTGAGTATCTTGTGCCAATGTTGAGGGATTACTGGAAAAGGGAGAACATGGAATTCAAAATTATTCTCCTCTTGGACAATGCTACCGCCCACAGACTAGATTATGAAACCCTGTGCCCAAACATAAAGGTCATGTTCCTGCCACTAAACACCCCTTCATTGATCCAGCCAATGGACAATGGACCAAGGTGCAATCGCACTTTTAAAGCATATTTCCTCCGGAGAAGACTCAGATGATGGCAGGGCAGGGAATCAGAGCACCACATGGTTTTAGAAGAGTTATCATATTATGTAAGGCGTGAAAACATAGGCAAGGCATAGGGTGATGTAACAAGCCAGTGTATGAATGGTGCATGGTGCAAAATCTGGCCAGACATTATTTATTTCAGAGGATTTGATATTGATGTCATTCCTACTCCCCAGAAGGGGATTGTTGGGCTTGCACAGGACTTCATTGAAGTGGACGTGTGGATTTACTGCAATCTCATGGTGAAAAACTAACAAACAAAGAGTTGATGGAGCTTGATGATCAACAATCATCAGAGGGAGATGACAACATAGAACAAAAGCGCCTAAAAGTCGGACAACAACAGATCTCGCCAGATTTTTTGAATTAATTAATGAAGCTGCATAGAATTGAGAATGATGATCCTATCAAAGAAAACGATCTGCAAAAGTCATCAGGGCATTGCATGACTCTATCTCTTGCTGTAAAAGCATTTACAAGTCAGAAACTCGGGCCAAGAAGCAGACTTCACTTGACATATATTTTAAAAATCCCGTAACTTCTGAGTAGGTAATCATACTTTTTTATTATTTTATTAAAACATTTTATTGTGTGTTAATTGTGGTATCATTATGACTGATTTAATTTGAAGTATTTCACTTGTCTTTAAATCGTGAATATCGAATCTTTTAATTCATTCTTTTGATTGCAGTATGCCTGTACATAATGAAAACTAGAGTTGGTAGGATGGCATCATAACTACCTCTTTACGTTGAACAAACTTATTAATTAGCGCGAAATGTGAAAAACCGAAATATTTTAAAGATTGTAAAAAAGGGAGCCTAGGATTTAATAAAAAACACCTTTTAATAAAGGAAAAATAAGGAATTGAGAAATTACTTTTAAAAAATAGAAGAACGAAATTCCGGAAACTTTCGATAAAGAAAACAATGGAGATTGGAAAAGTCTCCATTGAAGCCAAAAGATACACAAGGTAAGGGCATGTTGTGAAATTTATTTTACCATTATATTTTATATAAAATTTAAGAAAAATCATGATAAATCCAAATAAGTAATATTCATGGTAAAATTTCTAACGTCTTGCACTGATCACCTCCTTGTAGTATTGATTCTTATGGGGAAAACTTCCCGTTTATGTTGGTTTGATTTACATTGATTTTCAGTAATGCATCCTTGATGTAAATAGGGGTATTACTGTATTTTCATTCGCTATTCCCATTGTATATGATGGTATATTTCCTCATAAATTTTTCTTATCTTGCTGGATCTTTTGAGCACATTTCAAGTTGTTAATTGCAATTTAGTTGTGATTGTGTGGATAAATTCGCCATGTTGTTAACCACTGTCCTGTATTGGGGAGTTGCCTAGCCTATCACTGTAGCCAATAACCTGGGATATGACCTTAGGATATTTTAGCACCCATATATATATATATATTGTCGCGTATGTTCTGCGTTTAGGGACTATTGCTACGGTAGCCCGCCGATGCACACCGATTTCTCTTGTCGTCTCTACTCACTTCCTACTCCTCTCTCGACGCCACCATACTCTCTCCCCCTCTCTTCCGGTTTCAGCCTACTTCCTCTCATCCCAAACTGCACGCTACTGCCATCTATTTATATATATAAACTTAGGAAAAAGAAAAGGTAGTGATGAGGGTGGCAACAAGGTGTTGAGGGATGCCCAGCGGACACTTAACAAGTTGGCAGGCTGCTGGGGGTGTCGAAGAGACATGTAAAACACGTGAACACAAAAAAACACACAATCTTATCGGACCTATGCCCTTCTTCAGCGAAAGAGTATCTGAAAGTGACACACTTGGTGGGGAATGACAGGGTGATGTGGGAAGGTTGATGATTGGAGGAGGCGGGGAGTAGGAAGGGTGGATAGCCAATAAGGAGGGAGTGTGGTAAGGTAAAGTGCGAATAGCTACAATGTAACAGAGGAGAAATTGTAAGGAGGCTAATAGGGTTAGCGGAGGTTGAGGCCAGGGGGGGGAGAAAGAGTCAAGAAGATGTATATGTGCTAGTTCCCAGTGTTGGAGAAGGGGAGCAGGAGTGTCATAGGGTAAGGCGCGAATAACCCTTACATTGTAGCAACTATTGAAGGAGACATTGTGGGTATTGGCGTGTAATGCAACTGGGAGGAGGCGTCTGAGAGAAACGCTATTCCGGTGACCGTTCATGCGGATGTTTAACAGATTGCTATATATATATATATATATATATATATATATATATATATATATATAACAACTTACGGAAAAGGAAAGGTAAAATGAATATATGGATGTCAACAAGGTGTTGGGATGAGGAAACCCAGTGAGCACTCACCAATCAGACGACTTCAGGTTGGCGGGGCCCCGGGGATGTCGAAGCGACACACGTAAAAGAACACTAAAACACAGAAACATCACAAACGTAGAAGCTTTCGGAATTATTCCTTCATCAGCTACAGAGAGAGAACCCAACACCTTGTTGCCATACATATATCCATTTTACCTTTCCTTTTCCGTAAGCTGTTTTATATATATATATATATATATATATATATATATATATATATATATATATATATATATATATATAAAGTTTTTACATACACACACCTCAGAAGTTGTATTCTAATCACACTACAAAGTCGCGGTTGATGTTCAAAGGGAAATTCCGCTATGTTGTTTATAAAACTATATATGGTGAAAATAAAAGTGTTAATATTGACGATGTTGAAAACTGAGAAACAGGCCAGCAGTTGTAACAGGTAAAAGACTATATGCTCTGTGACATTTACAATGCAGATGAGACGGGACTGTTTTATAATCTGCGACCAAATAAAACTCTTACCATACGAGTAGAATCGTGCCATGGTGGTAAAAGGTCTAAAGGAAAAATAACTTCTTCTGTGTAATGTTGATGTCATTCACAAGTGCAGTTTTAGAAGCATGCCTTCAGTAAAACCGTGCAATTGCGCGACATTTTATAAATCCACCTTGACAGCTGGCACCACACAATGGATGAAAAGAACACTACTAGCATACTAGGAAGCAAGAATATTATCGCGTACATGTTGATGAGCCATTCCCTGTACTATACAAGCGGAGACTAGGCATCTGGTCCAGTTATATTAGTTTGAAATAAGTCGCAATTCTGACCTTTCACATGAACCTTCATGCCTATAAAAGTGTTTGTGCCATAGTAGTGCATTAACAGATATTATTTCCAAACATTTTGGCTCAGGAGTAATTTTGCTGTTTTTCTCCGTGTAATCAAGTACCGAGTGGAAGCAATTTTAAAATTGCAAACATGAGTGGACTGAGTGCCTCAAATGCTTCTGTTGTGCTTTCAAGCAGCTCTGGTGAGGTTTCATGTTGTGCAGTGTGTAATTTATTAATGAAAGGTTTTTCCTCGAATAATTTTTGGGCAAAGTGAAATTATCCAAACATGTAGGCCAAAACCTCGCCTAAATTTAAACATAAAAATTAAATCATCCACAAGACATTTTAAGGTAGATTAGAACATTGTCGAATGGTGGACTAGATGTGAGAGCAAAGCAGAATTATTTTGTTGGCCGTGCTTACTTTTTCGAACGAAAAAATTGTTTGGACTAAAATGAGATTTTCTGACTTGACTAATCTTCATAAGGTAATAAAGAGACATTTGATAAGTAAAGAACATATACAGTCAATTCTTCAAGAAAAACATATGGAAGAACTCGAATAATATGTTTTAGATAAGCAGTTAGAAATTATGCATTGCCAGCATAACGAAGCAGTAAAGAAAAATCAGGAAAAAAAGACTTATTGATATTGTTTGTTTTTTGGGAGACCACAAACTTGGCTTTTGTGGTTTTGACGAATTCAGGGACTGTAAATAAAGGTAATTATGTGAACTTGGACGAATTGGTTGCTAAATATGACGAAACTTTGGGAAACCATTTGGAACATTCCATAGTGTTTCACGACATGTTCAGTGCAATACAGAATGATTTAATTTCTTGTGTTGCCCAAGTTGCACTGCAAAAAATTAAACAAGATACGTTCAACTCCCCCAAAAACAGTTACGGAAATTATTTCGACATAGCTGCTTTGCATTCTGAACTTTCTGTTTTGTATCAAATAGAAGATATTGATAAAAACAGCATTAGTGAATTATATCATTTCATTAAAGAAAACAATTTAGACAAAAACTTACTCTCAAGTGGCAAAATTATGTGAATTAGTATTAACAATATCTGCGACCAGTGTCTCAACTGAACGGAGTTTTTCAGCTCTCAACCTTATCAAAACATTCGTGAGGAATTCCACAAATCAAGAAACTCTAAATTATCAATTCTATCAATCGAAAAAGCCCTCATCAAATAACTTTCTCAAAAACCTGTGTTCTATGATGATGTCATTGCAGAATTAGCAAAGAAGGAAAGGGGAATTCCTCTGCATTTCAAATAACAAGGTTAGATCTGATTTTCATAATTAATTGCTTCCGTATCAAAAAATCTCAGGATTCGACACTGCTACCACCTGTGGTAGTTGGTAGTTTTAAAAATACTTGATGCTTCAAGAATGTTATGAAGCTTCCTACTCAATATGTGGCTAATAAAAAAGATTGGATGACTGCTCAAGTCTTTGAAGACTTTTTGATAGCATAGGATACACAAATGAGAGCAAAAAACAGCAAAACTTTCCTTTTTGTTAATCATTGTGCCGCTCATTCAAGGAATACACTTCATTTGGGAAACGTCAAAGTTGTTTTCTTCCCACCTAATTGCTTGAGCCATCTTCAGCCCCTGGACATGGGTATAATTGATGTTTATAAATTCAACCACAGATAGCAATTCATCCAAAAAGGTGTTGCACTGATAGATGGAGGAGAGCTTCAAAACACTACGAAAATGAAATTGAGTCTTTTACTTTACTTTATAGCCGAAGCCTGGTGACCAGTATCAGCATCAACTGTATAAAACTGCTTTTCTAAATGTGGGATTACAATGAATGTGAGTGATGAAACCATTTCTGTAGACTTGGTTGTGATCTTAAATGAAATGGAAAAGACTGATTGGCATTGTATGCAAAGTGCTGGGGTAAAATTTGAGGGGTGTTATAGTGCTCTTGAAACATGTGACGTGAAAACTGTTGGCCTTGTGTTAGATGAACAGTTAGTTCCAACTGAAGAAGATGAAGAAGAAGAGATGGAATTAGTTGTAAATTCTATGCCTATTTCATTCCTAGCTGCACTTCGAGGATTAAAAATGGCAAGAAAATATTTGTCTAGATTTGACACTAATGACAGTGTAATGGTGATGTAAGATTGAAAATGAATTAGACAGGTAAAAGTCCCAAAGAAAAAGAAACAAATCTATATAATTTTTTATGAAACAATTATACAAACATTGAATATGTGAATACTATAATATGAAATAAAAACTGTAATTTTCCACTATCTTTATATATAATTACTCAATGTCTGTCAGTCTGTCTGTTCCCCCTTTTATCTCTTGAACAATTTGTCATAGAGTAATGCTGTAAATGCCATTTTGTTTCTGCCAATTAGGAGACCCTGGGAAAACTATTTTCGTTTGTGGAAGTGTCCTGGATTCGACTCCGGGAGATGATTATATTTTTCCATATGTTTACATAGGAGGTTTGATTTTTCAAGGTGCGAGGTTTATTTCTTTCATTCATTAAAATATGTAAATATGGACCGAATTTCTCCGTTTTTGCTTTATTCGACGGCTAAAACTATAAAATATCTTAGTCCTGCGATGTTTAGATGTCACATGGAATAATTTCTCAGAAACACGCATTTATTTTCGAAATTTTATGGCTTTTTCGTACTCTTTCCGGGTTTTGCCAAGGCGATCGCATTGTTTCCTCCGATTGAATTAGCGTCTATTAAGTCTTCAAATAGACAAAATAATTGCGTTATTCACTTTGTGCTGTTTATGAAGCATTGAAATAATAGTTGTAGTAATTTCAGACTTAATAGATTGCAACGTTAATGATTAAAGATTATTATTATTCAGTAAACTGTGTGTGAGATGTGGGCATTTTTAACGATTTACCAAAAGAAAACAATCTTTCTTTATTTCAATACTGGAATGTGACCTTTTTTGTATGAGAGATACAATTAAAATTGCACATATAAATTATAAAAACAAACAACATTCAAAATATCAGTTGTCTAATTTTATAAGGAGAAATTGGCTATTATTACTTTTAAATATGCAGATTTCTGACTGACTTCACAAAAGTTTTTGCGGGTACCACTAGTTTTATAAAATAGTGGAAAATTACATTGTTTTTATTTCATATTATGGAATCATTCCACAAAATTACGCCATCAACAGTTGAAATATGTAATTACTATCTTTACTATTAAAGCTTAGTATTTTTGTTATTGTAGTATTTTATTAACGTATTTTTATGACTATGGTAATAAGCATAAAACTTTCTTCAGGATAATGAATCTGAAATTTTCTCAATTTTATGTTTTCCTCAATTTTACGTTTTTTAAGCCGGTCCCTTCAAAAACGTAAAATCAAAGTTTCATTGTATGCACTTAGCCCCCTTAAGGGATTCATGTGAATTTTTGGATATATCTGATAGCCAACTGCTAGAACACTTTTAACTCTGTGGAATATTCTGCTACTGCCCAGGAAGGGTTAATAATATAAATAATACAAGAGTTGACATCATTTATGTACTAATTCTTTGTACTTGAAGCATATTTTCTTTTGTGTATTTCTATATAATAAATATGATTTATTTTTAAGTATAGCATATTTATTTTTAACTTTGAAGTGTATATTATAGGTAAGGTGACCATACATACTGGTTTGGCTGGAACAGTACTGGTTTTGGAGCACTTGTCTCAGTGTCTACACAAAAATAGTTTTTGTACCAGTTTTGGGATGTTTGCTCCAAAGGTTTCGGTAATTCTATCAGTCCACAAATGCAAATATAGGAAACTTTTGATAAAGATCAACGGAACTAAGTTCTAACTGCCATATGTTGTAGTGCATAATGCACAGTTTGAAGACCAAAATTTAGGTCATAAAGTAGGGGTGGACACTGTACACAGGTAACATTTTTGTGCAGTTAAAATAAGAAATTGAAGTGTACCTACCTCACATCTGATTCTTGCTTTTAGGGTGAATTGAGGGGAAACCAAGTTAATTATCGATAATCCAGCTTATACAGATATTATTAATTAAGTGTATCAAACACCTAATTACCATATTTACCTGAATCCAAGATGAGGGTTTTTTCAGAATTTCAGCTTGCAAAAATTGGGGGTCATCTTAGATTTGGGTATAAAGTAAGTTTGCACAGTTATCGACATTTTTTTGTACATATGAAGCATAAGATAAAATAATTATATCTACTGAAAAGTTTCAATGAAAACTTACTATCCAGATATTAATTATTATTTTTTTTAAATACATTTTTTAAAATGATTGATCAAACTATACCTATACTGAATACATAAGTTCGAAATATATGCCGTATATGTACAAATGACGTATTATTTAACGAAGTAGAGATCTAATAAATTTTATTTTTGAGTGATGACGTTCAGTGAACATTTATTACGCGAACGATTCCCAAAAGCAAAAAACTAAACTTTCCTTGCCTATTGGCAAATATCATTTTGAGGATGTCAAAACAAATGATGGTGTGTCACTGGAATTTACCCATTCAACGGTTTTACGCCATAAATTCTCTAATTGTGATTTTATCTTACATTCCTTTCAAATAAAAACCTTTTCAATGAATGAACAAACTATTACTTATGCCTGAATACGTGTTCGAAATATATGCTGAATACATACAAATTACGTGTTATTTAACAAATTAGAGAACTACTGAATTTTAGTTTTGAACGATGATGTTAAGTGAATAAGTATTGTGTGAACAACTCCTTGTCTGTTGGTGAATATCATTTCGCAGATTTCAAAACAAATGATGGCATAATTCACCGGAATTTCCGTAATTAACATCTAATTATGCTATCAATGAAAAAGGTGCAAAATCTGCAATAATCAAAACAACAGGTAACAGAAAAACTTGAGTTACATTAATGTTGACTGTTTTAGCAGAAAGATTAAAATTACAACCATATGCTATCCTAAAACAAAAATAATGCCTACAGGATTATAGTCCGATGTCATGATAATGGATGAATGAAAAGTGAAGACAGTGCCATAATGAGGGTATGGCGAAGGTGGTATTTGCCATAGGTGCTGCCTGCAAAAGGCGCCAAATGTTCCTGCAAAAATGCCAAAAGTTGATTCTCTCTGAAAAAATATTCATTTAATACTTCAATGTTTAAGTCATTGTTAATAAAATGCTACTATTCTCTTTTAAAACACAGGAAAAATGATATTCTATGTAAATAAGGTGTTCTGTAGAGCAGTGATCCCAACCTTTTTGTGGCCAAGAGCATATTCAAATTTTCAGAAGAGTGTGGCGGGCGGCAACAATTTTTCGAGGCTTATTTTCTATTTGTACATTAAATAATATACAAAACATCATATTTAATATTACATAATATATGAATCCATACGATAAAAAAGATAATTTAACATGTAAAAGATATTAATAAAATTATTCGGCAATTACTCTTTCACCATTACCATGTGAATTTGCTCTTTTTTATCTACCTGTAAGAAAAATTAAGGAGTTTTTACAAAATAAATATCATAAACAGTTTTCATTTTATTTATTTTAAGAAGTAAAACATTGTTGAACTGCTGGTCCAGATATATTTATTATTCTTACTTTAACATAGACAGCCAGTTATGGTTAGTTAAAAAATATTCTTTTCATTGTTACTTGTATCTGGATTTCAATAAACAAGTAAAAAAATATGAAAAAAGTTGAACACAACTTAATCATATGCACTCATTAGCACGCAATGGAAAATAGGTATTATTAAGTCATGTTGTTTTTGTAATAAAGTCAATGTGATTTTTGGCACTATTTCATCAGCCAATTTTTCATAGTTGGGAGAGTAGAATGATATTCCCGTTCGTAAGCAATCATCAAGATGGGCATCTGTAAGTCGAGATCTGTATTTTGATTTTATGATGTTCATCATTGAAAACAGAGCTTTGCATAGATAAGTGGAACCAAAATAAGATTTTATTTTGTACGTTACATTTTTTAAGACGAAACTTTTTTCGGTCAACCAGATTCCAAAAGTTCTCATCTGTTGCAAGGATTTTAGAACAATATTTTGAAGGTCCAAAATCTCCAGTTCCACTTCTTCTGTTCTGAGACTCACAATTGATATAGCCATTTCTGTTACATCTATTTGGCAAGTAAAAGGATTCACAAGAAAGGCAACTACAGGCTCAATGATGGTGAAATGTTGCAATCTTTTTTCAAATTGTTCCAGAAGTGTTTGAATGTCGATAACAAATGTTGATGGGTTAAAATCACTGTCATATACCATTTTCTTCATACTTGGGAAATGTACGAGAGACTTTGTCTTCATATGTGACATCCACAAGATCAGTTTTGCTTGGAATGATTTTACAGAACCTATCATTTGAGCCACATGTTTGTCTCTTCCCTGGAGCTCGAGATTTAAAATGTTCAATTTGTCAGTGATGTCGGCAAGAAAAGCCAAGTCCATTAACCAGCAGGAGTCTCCTAGTTGCTCGAAGTTCTGATTTGTGGACTTCAGAAATTCTTTGATCTCTTCAATTAGGCTTAAAAAACGTGCAAGAACTTTACCTTTGCTCAGCCATCGTACTTCTGTGTGCAAGATAAGATCAGATTGTTTATCATCAACATCTTCTGACAGGGCCTTAAAAAATTGGTGTTGCAAAGGTTTCGCTCGAATAGAGTTAATTATTTTAATAACGACATTCATGACTTGTTGAAAAGAAAGAACTTTGATGCACAAAGCTTCTTGGTGGATAATGCAATGATAAGACATAAAGTTCGGAAAGGATTCATTCTTCTTGCATAGTGCAATGAATCTATTGGCGCTGCCCATCATTGCTGGTGCGCCATCAGTGGTGATCGCAGACATTTGTGTAGTGGCATACTAATTGATGTTGCATATGATTTGAATAAATTATAGATGTCCTCATCCTTTGTTCGCCCTTTCATAGGTAATACTTTTAGTAACACTTCTTTTATGGTGAAGTCACTAAATACCATTTTCACCATAACTGCCAACTGCGCTGTATACATGTATACATTTATCATACCTACAGTACACACCCCTACTCCACCTCCAATAAATGGAGGATCTACTGGAATAGGGAATTAGAGATTAGACCCAAAGCCCTTACATATGCAGTGGCAGGAAATTCATCCTTTGAGGAAAAGGAGAAGGAAAGTTGTGTATAATTCCTTAAGTCAAGGGTGTCCAACCCCTCAATTTATTGGAGGGAGCGGATGCGGTAAATTGCCTGCACTCCAGGGGCAAACAGAGTTTTTCCCAGTTTTGCTGATCTGAAATCTAGTCACCTTAATTATAGTATACTTAAGTTATGCACCTTGAAGATCACTTCTCCTAATCTCCAATTTCCCTTGCAGTTTTGCCAACCGTAGAATGTCGGGACTGTATCCCCTGCGATTGTCGAGAGACTACTTACTACATATTACATATGCTGTAAACATCCATATTGCTGCATCTTAGTAAAGTATTCATGCAGGTATATATTGTTTTGTCCCCTTCACCCGATTCTTATATTCCTGCTCACGCAGGTGATGAATTGAAAAAACTAGTAGGTATCCGGCCCTAAGGACCATCAATTCCTGGCTCCTGTGGAGGGATTGGAAGCCTTCGCCCCAATTTGTTAGCTTTTAACCTATAATTATAGTCCTTATGCGGTAGTTAAAGGATTGCAGAAATTATATGCTAATCTTACAATATCTCTTTATAGACCACACATTAACCGTGTATTTTCCATCTTCGTCCGGATGCAAAGCCTTCTAAGCCAGAATCATGATGGCTTGTCTGGATGTAACACGCAAATAATATTGGCCATAACTAAACATGCTAGAACATAGGAAGATTCTAATTTTTTCCTGTTTTTGTCCTAAAATATTATTCCCAAGGAAACAAATGTTTATATTTATTAGAGATAATTAAAAGAAAATAATTATATCTCGATTGATTCTGAATAATTGTGGTTATTCTACAGTGTTCGCTGTAAGTACACGTGCTTTCTAGACAATAAATATAAAATTCACACAATTGAATGTTACAGAAAGTAAAAATAGATTTTGGCAATTATAAATGTTGTGTGGCAAAGAAACATGAATGAAGATTTATTTGTAAAACATTGTGCTTCTGTATGCCCAAAGTTATTTTTAATTTTTAGAACATTCAAATATGCGAATTTTTAGATTTACTTTTTAGTGCATAATTTCAGTAATTAAATTTAAACAAATTTTATTTTTCTGTTTTTAGTCAATGATTAAAGACTTGCACAGCTTTTGCAGAAAAGGTCCTAAAAGAACTTAAACTATTCATCAATTTTTGATCTCATTGTCAGTATCTGACTTAATTGACAATTATTTATTAAGCATGCAAAATAATTTAATTTTGTTTATTTTTCTGTTTATGGGCATCAACACTAATAGGGAGATAGGTAAAGGTGGAGACTATGAGGAAATTGATGTTAATTGGGAAATCTAACTCCTTAACCGTAAAGTTCAAAAATTAGAGACACAGGAAAAAGCGGAACTCCTACTTTTTTGTTTCTAAGTTCAATTTAAACTTTGGCACCCTAAAAAAGGACTTATCATTATTATATTATATTTATAATGCTCATTATTAGCGTTTTTGAAATAAACAAATGTGGTAAATCTCGACTTAATTATTCTGTAGCTCACAATCAGTTGGAACTTCACCGCCAATGCCGCTATTTTTTATGATGAAACTAGTTTAAAATTTTAAAAAAACATCATCATTTTGGAATGTAAGGATTTTATTTGGTATTATCTTTGTATTTGGAATGTAATTGAAGGAAATGTTATTTTGTTTAGTTAGGTTTTAATTTTCTATTACGGATTTTTAATGAATATCTATGCATTGCTATCATCTTGTAAGGTAAGAATTCTGCCGCGTATTGTGAATGTGATTGCTAAAAGAAATGTTACCACTTTAAGGCATCGTTTTTATTTTTGGGACATATTTCGAACTATTAAAAGAAATGTTATCACTATCTTACGCTAGGTTTTGATTTTCTGTTACACATTTTGAACGTAATTAATAAAGGAAATGTTACCACTTTTTTAATGCTTGTTATTTGTGGCTTGGAAATGTTTGTTGCAGAATCTAAGAAAACATCCGTGCATCACATACATCAATTTAAATTAAAGAATTTCCTTGAAATGAACAAAAGAAGATCGAAAATCGCATGCAAAAATGCACTTGAGATAAATTGCACTAGTGCCAAAAGAAGTAGAATCGTTTTGTAATGCTGGGTTTTAATTTGCTATTATGCATTTTGAAGATAATTAAAAGAATTTTTTTCACTTTATGATGCTAGGTTTTCATTTGCTGTTACATTGCTGTAAAGTTTTCTTTTATTTTCTGTAAAACTGCGGTATTTATAATAAAAAAGTGAATTTTTTAGGTTGACTGGGAACCGTACTCCCATAATAACATTGCGTCTTATGGGAAAATAGGACTTGCACTTTGCTAATTTGCAATTCGCATCAGTTTTCCAGAACCAATTATTTGCAAAGTTCAAAAAGGTGGTGTATAAGATTTTTTTGCTGTAGCATAACTTCACAGCCTGAATAACATTTTGGTCCATTGGTTGCAGCATTGTTATACATTTACATTTCGTTGAAAAAACATGGCTATTGTTTGGCCATCATCACTCATTAAATCATTGTTTGGGTGACCTGCTACATTGTCTAGTATCAGCAAAGATTTTTGAACCATATTCTGTTCTTTCATTCTTCTCCCCACAAATGGCACAATTTTTTTATGGAATAAGTTTCTGGCAACCCATACCCTTCATTTACTCTTGCATGCAACAGAAAGAGAGCGGTTTTTGAGTGCACATGGTTTTTGGGACTTTACATAACAAGCAACTTGAGTTTGTGAGTCAGTGTGGAAATAACACATGCCATGAATGTGACCTCTTTGCTAATTTTTCTTCCCAACGTTGTCTTCATTCCTATGAACCTCAGTTTTGTTTGGCAAAACTCACCAAAATGAACCTCTCTCATCTAAATTATAAATTTGATTGGGAATTTAGTCAAATTCCCTTACTTCTTCCAAAAAATTGTGCTGGAAAGGCTCCACCACAATTGAGTCACAAAATAATTTTTCTCGGTTATAGACAACTGAAAAGTTTTTTGCCTAGCTTAACAGAACTTGGCTTTCTCACATATAACTTCTCCAATTAAAGGTGTTTCTAGATCTTTCCCAAAGGAACCCAGTGTTACTGCAGGATTTTCACTTAATTTTAATCTTTTTTGTTTACCTTTCTTGGCAATTGAAGAATCATTGCTTTCTTATCTTTGAAGTTCCTTACTGTAGATTTGCCAATATAGACTCCCTTAAGATGCATTTTCTCCATTTTCAAATATCCATATTGTTGTCGTTTTGTCTTGAAGAGATAATGTCTTATGTTTCCTCTTATTTCATGACATTTTGTACATGTACAATATCCCTGCAAACTACTTTTACCTTTTCAATATTCCTCTGACAACGATTAAGTATTTAAAGGTCAATAAACAGCAGAAGAACATACTACCATCAGTGCAGACAGAATATGACTGAAGCTGCATTCGCATACCTCTTAAGACATATGCCTGCCACATATGAGCGGCCAGAAAGCTGTTCTAATTATTAGGAACCTGGATTAACTTGCATTTGGATTACCATGGTTGCATTGTATTTAGACATTTTGCAGGCCACAGGAAAATAATTTATAACTTTGGTTGTTTTAATATTTATTTATCATAGTAATCCTATTCCGTGGTGGCGGTGAAGGTGGCATTTGCCACTGCTTGCAAAAGGCACCAAATGTTCTCTCAAAACATACCAAAAGTTTTTTTTCTGATAAATAAGAATTAATTTAATACTGAAATATTAAATTTATATTTAATAAAGTGCTCTGTAAAAATGCAGGAAATAATTATATTCTACACAAATCATTTTCTAAAATTTTGCCACAGGCACCATATCTCCCATATTTATCTAAGTACCACTCGCACCTTCTTTCAAAATTTATCTTTAGAAAATTGCAGTGAGTGTCTTATTCAAGGATTTCATGTCAGAGAAAATCTGGATGACTGTCAATATGTGATTCATCAATAGTAGACTTGGCAACATTGCCAACAATAAGACTGTCCACACAATGTAAACATTTTGTTGTCTTGCTTCTCTATTCGAGTTGCAAAGCTCAGTTTAAAAAATTGTTGAGCAAGAATGTTCAGATGAATAAAATTAAACATTTGCATTCTTTTACAGCGAGAGAAAACTTAAAATAGAGAAGAAGCAAAAGATATAGGCTGAAAGAAAATTTTATGGAGATGAAACATGCATTAGAGATTGGAGGAAGAAGAAAGAATTGCTCTTGCAAAGTAATAATGACTAGAGCTTTTTGTGGACAGAAGGCTAAATTTCTAGAAGTAAAGGAGAAACGTTTGACGTACATAAAGGTGAAGCAGCAATTCGATTAAGCCATTTTGATGGAAATGTGCCAATTTCAAGGCAAGTAGAGGATGGATGCAAAAAAATTTTTAGAAGAGCTGGTTTCTCCATAAGAAGGTGCACCATAATATGTATTCCTGCTGACTACAAGGAAAATTTGATGTTTCCAGTGGTACGTGATTAGTTGACAAAAACAACATGCCTACATATTGTTGCAAATTGGTAACACTGACCAAACTCGGGTATATTTTGAGATGCCCTTAGGTATTACAATTAACAATAAGAATGATAAAAGTGTCAATTAGAACTGGCGGCAATGAAATACAGCATTGCACAGTAATGCTGTGTGCATACTTGTCGATGGCATGAAGCTACTGCCTTATGTTGTTTTCAAAAGAAAAACCCTTCCCAAGTGAGATTTGCCATGAAGTATTATCTTGAGGGCACAAGAATCAGGATGGGTGAACAATTCCCTTGGTGGGTGAAATGTGCATGGAAATGTCGACTTGGAGCACTCTTAAATATGCATAGTATGCTTGTATTTGACAGTTCTCATGGGCACATTACAGAATCGGTAAAAAGAAGGCTTGAGGTTATCAATACAGATCAGGTTACTATACCAGCAGGGATGGCTTCGATCCTGCAGCTGCTTGATGTTTGTGTTAATCGCCCATTCAAGACTGGTCTTAAGCAACAATTCACTGAGTAGATGGAATCTGGTAACCACACACTCATACCAACTGGCAAAGTATAGTGGACAAAAATTTCACAGTTAAGCACGTGGATCAAGACGGCGTGATATCAGATATCAGTGGATCTAATTGTCTAATGTTTCAAGAAGTGCGGTATTTCCAACAGTTTAGGCAGAACTGAAGATTGCTTCCTCTGGGACAGTAATGAAGACATCGGTTTGATAGATGTTAGCTGTGATGACTAATAAATGTGAGTAACCAATGTATTTTAAATAGATTTGTATTGCTTTTAGATTTCTTTTTTCACACATTAAAATATGATATTAATATCACCAAATCTTTTTTTTCTATTTCAAGAAGAAAATTGCAAATACATCGCAACAGCAGCAGCATCTGCAGAAAGAGGAATGTATAATGATGCAAGATTCTTGTAATTGTATTATCTCTTATATTTGGGCTCATTAAATTGAAAATTTAATGAAATTTGTTTTTTATTTCAATTGGCTTCCCAAAAAATTGGGGTGCTGGTATTTGTGGGTGGTCTTTTATGCATCTCTTGTTACAATTTAAACATGTTTCTTAATTTTGATTGGTGTGCCAGTGGCAGATGGCAAGCACATCTGCATTATGAAGAGTATTACATCTACATGAGCATGCGATTTGTACAAACTTTGCTAAGTTTTAACCTGAAGTGAGGACTATAGTCTGAATGAAATTACTTTGGGATTGACGTTTGAGGCGGCTTGGGTGTGATGTTGCCATACAGACATTTTTGCAGTTTTTATCACTCATTACGAGAGTGCTGCCATAGCAACAACTATTGTTGGACTCAGATTCAGAATTGTCTAATACATACATGTGTTATTTTTGCCATACAAATACGTGTCATCAGTTTAGTTTTTCGTTTGAATTTATTTGTAATATTTTATAACACTAAATTATTAAAATTGGAGAACACAAAGAACAATATACCCATGGTGATTTTGAAGCTAGTATTAAAGTCAACATAAGTATTATTTATTTTAATTTAATTTTTATTAAATTGATAGTATGCATCATAAGTTCTGTTTGGATCATCTTGTTTCTTATGAAAGACAGTTTCAATGGCAATTACCGAGGGAGAAATTATGAGGAAGGAGAAAATGTTGGGAAGGGAAATGAGGCAATAGGCACATCTCAGATGGTCCAATTTTAATATGTGCTGGAAAACAGGAAAGCATTTTTTCCCTTTTATATTTGGAGATTAGGAAAGTTAAGAGGTGCTTCTTTATAATTTTTTAGATGCTTGACATAAGGTGATGCTAAATCACAGAAGTTTTGGCATGAAGATGAAACAATGTTTTGTCTTTGTTCATCTTGCCTTTATTACTGTTACTAAATATTGTTTGAAGCAGTTAAAAAATACAATATTTTTGGCCAAATAAATTTTTAAAAGTGAAACTCATGTTACTGGTGCAAAATATACATATCACACTTAGTTTTTCGGATGAAATGTGCAATTGTATTGTGAAAAGGTGCAATAATAGAGAAGAGAAACTCCTTCATCTGTATGGTCAAAGCATAATCCTTACACCTAATATTTTTGTTGCAAAATTATGCGGAAAAGTGTTATGCTAGTAAATACGGTAATTGCCACTTCTCGTAATGTCTATTATTGTAATGTTTTATTCCAAACAAATTTCTTTTGTGAAATATATTTTGCCTTGAATAGAACATTTTTCTCATTGTATTAATTATTTATCTGTTCTTTTATCAGCTTCTGGAAATATTTCACCTGATAGATTACCAACAAAACAAAGATTACCTCTTGTCAACACAGGATTCGAGAATTGGAGGATTTTCAAAGTGGGTTGATTCAAGTCCTGATCCTATGCATACTTATTTAGGTACATAGACATTTAATATTATGAATATTTATTCTGCTTTAGTATGTCACATTAAGTATGGTGTTGCATTTATAGGTTTGTGTGGATTGGCTTTAATGAGTGAAGAAGATTTGGAAGAGGTCCATGCTGGTCTCAACATGAGTCAAAGGGCACTTAAGCATCTCCATGGTCTACACAAAAAATGGCGAATGTAAAATAAGACCGAGACTAGCAACAGAATGTGTGGAGCAGGATATTGCTCAGAATAACCAAATGCACAATGCACCAAAAGTTTTTGTTGTTTAGCTTTAGTATTGTAATTGAAATATATTCATGAATGTATTTTTTATATTGATGTCTAAGCTGCAGGATAGAAAAAATGTTATGTATCTGCAGAAAGCAATGTATCTCGTATGCTTCTTATTGGAGATGAAGGTAATTCTAGTTGCCACAAAATCTCGGGGAAAACCATACGTGCCCTTTAATTTATCCACTGAACACCGAGGGAAAAAAGAAAGGTTCTTTCATATAATGAGGAATTGGTGTATAACCACAGCAGAGGGCTACCTTTCAGGTAAAACATGTATCTTGTTTTTTGTGGCTATTCGAGTTATCATAATCATCAATTGTATTCCAGCAGTAAGGTGGGCTCGATACTTCAATTTTGGAATTGTGTTCTTCATGATAATCTAGAATGTTTTTTTTATTTACTCTGTTTTTTAAATGCTCCAAGCACTGTGTATTTTTTCATTTTGTAATTTTGTGCATTATTGGCATAGAATGAAATGTATCGTGATGCAGAAATTGTAACATTAGGGTAAAATTACGTGATCTTCAAGGATGAATATTGTCATTTATTCATAAATTTTCTCTCCATTAGTGAACTTTGAAAGTTACTCTATATAATTTAAACTATTATGACCCCTTATATGGTTTTTTCTGGAAGCAAAATATCTTATATTTTGACATCATCATTTTGTAAGCAAGTACATATGATGGTATTTCATGGATCTTATGTAGTGGAAATGTAGAATTAAATGGATTTTTACTAAAGTGGCAAGAAAATATCAGTTGATGGTGATTTAAAAATAAATAAAAATGATAAATCATAATATTATAAGAAATAAGAAAAAATAGAAGTGATAGTAAAGAAATTTCTGTACATCATTCAGATTGTGGTGATTAGATATTTGCTAATGGAAATTGGAAAGTAAAAGGTAATATATAGTAGTGAATATTTCATATTTTATGCTTTAATTTCCAGGCAACCTTCTCTGTGGTTATGCAATTAATAGAATGATAATTACTCACTTGTAAAGAGTTGAGAAAATACCTATTTTTAGGTATGTGAATGATGTAGGAAATCATGCACCATTGGGATAATCAGTAGAAGAAATATTCCTACATTGTTAGCGTACATATCCTACATTCCTGTTGTCTTTATGTGCAATGGGAGTAATTGTAAGAGATGAAACTATGACAAAGATTCTTTATATTAGAAGCATTTAACTTCCATCTTAGTTTATCCGATTAATGGAATACATTGGGTAAGTTTTTGTCGGATGTCATAACACTTGGGTCCTATCAACAAGAAGTCGCTAAGCAACACCTCCTGAGATGTATGCTGCTCTTCAAACGTTAATATGAGGCTCCAAACGTTGAACAAGTATATGGTGACTAGTTTCTGTATTATGTATGCTTAATTTGTAACTAAAATGTAAAATACATCAAAATATGCAACACTCAGCAGCTAAACACCAATTGGAGGAGATTCTTTTGTTGAAGCCAGAGTCATTCAATGCAATATAAATACTTTTTTCTGTCAGTTGAGAGGCGGAGGATGAAACTCAAATTGCCTGGCTGGCAATTTTTCTCGTCAGAGCAAAGTTCAGATAAGAAAATTCCAATGACAAAACTGGATTGTCCCTCTGCACCAAAATTATCAGCCTTTCCTTTCTCAAAGAACTGCTTGGCTAAAATAATTCAAACAGACAATCTTCAACTCTTGTACAAAATTTTGTGCCCTTTCCCCTCCAAATTTTACAGAATGATATTCAATGCTCCTTACAGATTCACAATTGGATTATCGAGCTCATCTTATGGCTGAATATAATTTCCATAATAAGCACTTAAATATAAAAAATTGAAAAACTATGTACTTGTCTTCGGTATCTCCATTAGCCATAACTATTAATCTTGTTATGGCTTATTCGGGAACCCCTTACAGATTATTAAAATAAATCTTACAGATCAAAAGCAAGAAGTGGAAACTCGTGCGAATTGATAGTAGGTAAACATCCTAAGAATAAATTTGCTGCTGGTATAAGATGGCTTGGAGAATTTAAGAAATAATAGTGATTTACTTAAATTTGCTTGTTTTATTTTTTAGTCTATGTAAACTTATTTTACATCACGTGATTGTTTGCCTTGAGCACAAGGCAAGCGTAGGGCCCCAGATTTAACTTGGAAGTGAAAGTGTTAGTTTGTGCTGCAGCAAAAATGTTACCAATTACCTTGTTACAGCACCATCATATAATGCACAGATTCTTAAACTTTTTTTATCCGCGACTCCTTTTCATAAGACGAAATTATTAGCGACCCATGGCAGTACTTGTTAAGTTAGGTTTTTTATAATCTAGTAGAATTCGTGTAATCATGCGTGATGACGTTTATTTCTGCAATAAACTAAACAAATATAGAATGAAAGGTTGTAGTGTATAGTAATTTCAATAGTGCTATAATAAATATTTAATTTACTCACGTTTATCAATGTTTGCTGCGACCCCCCAGAATCTTTTTCGCGACCCACAGTTTAAGGACCTGTGTTATAATGGATTGCAAGTGAAAACGCAAGGAAAAATTGAAGCTTCCAATAGTAGATGTGGGAGAATAAATACTTCTTTGTAGAACATAATGTTAAGGCTATGTGTCTTCTTTGCTGTGTATCTCACAGCTCAAATCTTCAAACTATCAACTTCATTTGGTTTCAAGTTATGCACAAGATAAAGAATTCCTCCTTGGTTTTCAACTCCACATTTTTAAAAGATATAACTTTTAAAAAATAAACGTATCACCAATCCCATGGTATCACTTGGTTTTTCAACCAATCTGAGACTAAGTTTATATTCCCTAGCCCATAATGTCTGCTGTTGTGAATTTTCTGACACTCAGATCTGGGCTCAATTGACACCATAGAAATTAGAAATTTTTCATGGAATAACATTACAGTGTAAGTAATTAGTATTCACAGATTTGTCATGCATTTCTATGGTACTTGATATATTTTTATATGATCTGTCATTTATAAAAATGTATCTTGGAAAAGAAATTAAGATACAAAACTGGCTGTGTTCCAAGGCCACATTAACACATAGTCCAAGATTATGAAAGAACTAGTGTCTAAATTATGTTATTTCCTGTCAGTTATGGCGGTACATAAGATTTCATGTATTTCTCTATTTTTTGCTTAGTTGTAAAATAAAATTCTTTGTAAAATAAAATTTTTTATTAAAAATGTAAAAATAAGTAACCATATTTCACAAGTACCTGCTGTTAATACAAATTTTTTCTTTTACTCCCTCTCCCATTCTCTCCCTCGCCCATTCTCTCCCTCACCCATTCTCTCCCTCACCCATTCTCTCCCTCACCCATTCTCTCCCTCACCCATTCTCTCCCTCACCCATTCTCTCCCTCACCCATTCTCTCCCTCACCCATTCTCTCCCTCACCCATTCTCTCCCTCACCCATTCTCTCCCTCACCCATTCTCTCCCTCACCCAATCTCTCCCTTGCCCATTCTCTCCCTCTCATTCTCCCTCCCTCTTTCTTCATAATTCAGGGTATTGCAAGTGATAACACTGGCAGGTTGATCAGTGACTAACAAATCACTGTGAGTAGATGAATGAAAACACATTCTGGTAAGTTATTACTAATCTTTAAAGAAAAATTTAATGAAGTCATTTTTAGGTGTGTTCTTCCACAAGAGACCAATATTAAAGTCCTCAAATGATATTATCTTATCAATTTTTTTATCATGGAGAAATCAAATAGCATTTCTGAGAGCTTCAATTCAGGTGTGGATTTAGGGGGCAGAAGGCCCCAAGGCGGTGGTGGTTTTTGAGGTCCCTAGACCAGTGTTTCTCAATCTTTTTGGAGCCACAGACTAAGAAATCAAACTATTTCTGCAGACCCCTTCTCCATGTTAAGTTCGTACATGTTCCATTCATTGTATCGTTTTTCACTTTGAAATATTAATCGGACATGTGTGCAGGGTCAAATGGTTATAGATAAAAATAAACTTCCTACTCAACCCGTGGATCCCCGAGAAATAACACGCTGAACCCTAGGGGTCTGGGTACCCTCAGTTGAGAAATGCCCTTGACCATCATTTCCCAACCGGTGGTTCGCATATCCTTAGGGGTTCGCGAGAAAAATTTGGAAATGGCGTCTTTTTCACTTTTTTGGTTTTACAATTCTTACCAATATTTTAGTTTCTTTCAAATTAGTTGCATGGTTTTATTTTTCTTATGCTTCAAGAATTATATCTGAATTTTACAGGGTACTAACTAGACACTGATGACAATATCAGAGACTCTGATTATATTGTGAACATTTACATACTATGTGCTATATAGACTTTTTATTTTTCATGAATTAAACATGTTCAAAAAGGTTTGTTTTTGCAAAATTGACTCCATTATGAGGGGTTCGACTTGAAAACTGTTGCAACTCAAGGGGTTCACGAAGAGAAAAGGTTAATCCAAGGGGTTCGCAGCAAGAAATAGGTTAGCTCAAGGGATTTGTGAAGTGAAAAAGGTTGGGAACTGCTGCTCTAGATGATAGTAATTTGCAGTGTCCGTGAAACAAGAATTCTGATAACCCTTAAATTTTATGGAGGAAAACACTATCACATACTTAATAATTTCTTAGCATATAATATATTATTTCAGAGTTTGGGTTTGTTTATTGGTATGTTAAGTTCCCTTTTTCTTGAAAATGGAAGACAAAACTTCTTTAAATGTGGTATGTTTGTAAAGCACAGACTCCTGTGAGGGTGAAATGGATATTGATTTTTTCCTCGAGTCATTGGTTTGATCCCAGATGTTTCATTTTTCCATTTCATTAACATGTAATCGGCTGGATTTTGATCTTAAACATTTTTAAATGTCTTAGATTTGAGATATCATCACAGAATTTGCACTATTTTATGCAGAAAATAATATAGATTCTTCTTCTTATCATCTATACACTTATCTAATTCGAATTTACTCAAATATTAAGTTTGCAGTAGAATTTTTCCTCATTTCTAAAGGAGCTTATTAAGGTTGTCCTCAGTGTTTTCAATGCATTTTCACTTAGCTTACACTCAAAAACATGCATGAAGAACAATAATTAATTGAAAACAACCTTTTGAGACTTGGCTTAGGCCAGGGGTCTCAAACTCACATGTAGGCCCTCCACCGAACCCACGTGCCACATTAAGGCACTGTGCCAAGTCCGCAGGCCACAATACTTTCCCAGCCCCCACACCCTTTCATATTCTTTGGACATTCATTCTCTCTTTCCACACCCTAACGGAATGAAGTGGTGAGATATGGAACTGTGTGGAGGTTACATATATTCCAAATGCATTTTGCTGACATTTAAACTCCTACTCAAAAGGTGAAACAATATACGTTACTTTTCGGGCATACAATCTCCGCTGGCCTGGAGATTGGTTTATTCCAGGAGCCGAAGGCTTTTCGACATGCAAGCTTTTATTCTTTTTGGAATCTAAATTATAAAGAAAAGCATAAAAAATAATTTTTTGAAGTCATTTCATAAATATTTGCTTGATGCCATAATTATAACATTAAACTCGGCATCAGATAGATTATTCAACCGATATTGCTGTAAAATATCAACATTTTGGAAGTGCAGACATGACAAATTACAGTTTTTTAGCTCTAAAAACAGAGGTGCTGGCATTACACGACACCTTATTCTGCATACGAGGTCCTAACTTTAAATTTTCTTGCTTTATTTTATGAATTGAAGGGATAGCTTAATGTACAAGCATCAAAATTTATACTACGATTTATTAAATGAATATTTGGCAAAATACAGTCCGAATATTTTCAAAACACGAGGGGTCCGCTTGGACCCCATATGTATTCTAGGGTTAGCAATAGTCACCGGTAGCAAAAAAATTAGTTTTAAAAATGTCTTAAATGGGAAAATGTTTCAAACAAAGATTGCAGAAAATTAAATTTCCTACAAAATTTATTCCAATATTTTGTACATTAATCAAATATTAAAGCAAATTTAAAACAACTGATGTGGCCACCACAGAACTTTCTCCATACTTGAAATATTTCTAAAAATTCCATACACCTAGGTTACATAATAAAAATATTTTAAGAAACCGAGAAAATTTTAGACAACCACAAAGCTCCAACAATTAAGAAAATAAAAAGGAGCGTTACTAAGATGTCTCTTAGTGTCAATTGTTAACAATAGTCTTCGGTAAGTGGCGTGGTGGTGACAGCTAAATAATTTAGTATTTAAGATATCTCTTTACAATGCATTATATGGGAAAATGCTTCAAACAAAGGTTGTAGAAAATTAAATTTCCTACGAAGTTTATTCCAATACATCTTTACATTTATCAAATATTAAAGCAAATATTTCAAAATAACGGATAAGTGACTAGAGTAAACACTCACTTCCAGTTGACCGATTTTTACCAGAACCTAGTCATTTCTTGTGACTTTCATAAAAATGTTAAATATAAAATTTTGCATTGACCTGAGTAATAGTTTTTGAGTTAGAGCACCCACAAAAAAGCTGTCACATGCACGCACACACAGTAGTGATTGTACCGGACGGACATGTTTTTGACGTGCTCCCATTGTTTCACAATTGTGCCTTGGAAAATTGGTTATCCATTATTTCAACAGTTCATTCATCTGCATAGTGTTATCCTACTTCACCGTAAGTAATTTTTGAACTTAAATTGTATCAATGGATAGCCATTTTTGGCAATGTCTTTTTGCCGAAGACTGCATGAAGCCCAGCTTGCCAACTCCAGAGGGAGGGAACTCCCGTGTTAAAAAAGGCGATCCTTGCTGGATCGGACTATGTAGTACGGTTGGCATCCAATTTGGCGCTGCTGTTGTGTCATGATGTATGACATTATTTCAACAGCCAATCAAATCTCAGTACAGGCAGTTAGCAGACTAATTTCAGTAGCCAATAGCAGATCAGTACCGAAAGCAAGCGCACTTTTCAAAATTCTTTATACCAATTTATTTTTATCCATTATTTTCCGATGACGTTAATTTATTTAGCAAATAAAATTCTTTTATGAATAACGTAATCACAGGAGTAATGGGTGAAAATAGAAGGAACAACAATTTAAAGTTTTATTGCAGAAGAAACATTGCACATAACAGATAGAAAATGGAACTGAACCACATAGATCAATTATTGTCCAATAAATATAGGAAACATGCACACATGTAAAAAACGTTACAGCAGAATGTTTGTAACAGCCAAAAGAATAATTCTGAAGCAAGTCAGATCATGTTTCAAAGAGTTTAATAATTTTGAAACACTACAAATGAGCCATGAAAATCCCAACTCCACAATTATAAAAATATAAATATACACAAATATGCCCTTTTGGTAAGACTATTAATGGGCATACCAAATCCCTGCCTTAACAAGCCATTCTCGGCACCTGGAATGATAAAATTATAGAATTAATAACACTTCCACATATGCATCAAATCCAACTTTGCTCCTGTAGAGCATAAAGTAAAGATATGCATTGCATGAAAAGCAGCCATAGTTAAGTATCTTGTTAAATGGTCCTTATTATTAAAATTTAAAATGCTGAGATATGTATCTAACTACAGTAAGACCTCGATAAACAAATAATCTTTATGCTAAGTATCGGCACAACAAAGTGTTGACCTTTTTACTACAGGTAGTACACGATATATATAAGAAAAGTTACCACAAACTGATTCTTAAAATTTGAATAGTACCGAATTACAATACCTAACATTTTTGTAGCACTAATGTCATTACTTTCATCGATAATTAAACTGAACTTTCTATTTCCTAAATCAGCTTTTAAGTCTGCCACAAAATGTGGTGCTATAGCATTGCATATTATTAAAGTACATTTTGTTCTTCGCAGTTTGAAGTCCTTACATTCCTTGCTGTCTGCAAAATGAACTTTACAAATGTCACTCAAGTGATCAACTACCCTTAATGCACAATGTACAGCTATGAAGAGTGCTACGCTACTTTCTGCCTTTGCACCTCCTACTTCACCAATTTTCTTGAATGGCAACACACTTTGATGCTGAGAACTAAAGGGCTCTTCGGCTTTCTTGTGTTTTGTTGTGCTACGATGTCTTTCAATGTCACTTAACTTGGCTGACAGCGTACATTTACAATATTTACAAAAACATTTTAAATCATCACCATCTAATCTACAAAGCCAGTTCTTATATTTAGTGTCTCTGAGCCATTCCACACGAAAATGTTGAACATATTTTTTACTCATTTTCACAAAAGGATAAAATTACACACTATTTTTTAATCTTATAAACTATAATAGATTTTAAAATAGTCCCATGCTCAAAGTATCTGAATTGTCACAAACAAAAAGAAATGATCGTAAACACTATTAAACGTATTCAGAGCAATGGATCCCACGTGGAAACGATTGGAGTTACCGCACCTATGTTTTTGGTCGGTTGCTTTTATAATTCTTGGCAGCCACAGCTTTACTCTCAGGATTTTATGCAGAAGGGGATGCTTGCAACAGATCAGGAATTTTTCTGTAGAGGGGACGATATCATCATCGTTACATTTGTTTTCTCTGTAATAGAGATTTATTTAAATTAAATAACTTGACAAAATATAAATTTCAGTGAAAAACAATTTTTAAAAATAAAAAGAACAGTAAAAAATAATTATTTTGCAATAGGATTCTAAGATACTGCTCAAGGTCTTCTACAATGATGACCACGATTTCTAGCGCCAAAATAATGCCATTGCGCTTAAGACAGTAAGAAGGCGCTAGGCGAGCCCAAAAAGCACTAAATCTAGCGCAAAAAGTGCTAAAACGGCAACACTGCCTGCAGTGAGTCTGGCATCCTGGTGGGTCTGCAATTCGTATGTCACAGCACCTATCTCACCCATTACCTGATATGGCCCGATGTACTTGGGGTTGAATTTGCCACATTTCCCCACAGAGCGAAGGTTTCTCCATGCAAGGACTAAGTCCCCAAACTGATAGGGGGGAGACTGTTGGTCATACTGGACCAACTGATGTTCTTTCCTACTGCAGGTGTTCTCTGCTGCACGTTGCCTGGCCTCCCTCACCCAGTGGAGGAACTGCTGGTATGTCTCACCTGCATCCTCGGGCCATGGGAAGTTTTTCCTCCAGCAGCATGAATCAACTGGAATGGGCTGTATCCTGTTGTCTCCTGTTCTGCCATGTTGATGGCAAAGGCCGCATGCTGGACAAAGACATTCCAATTCCCCTGCTGACCCTTGGTGTAAGCAGACAAGGCTTCCTATTGGTTCTGTCACACAAGCCATTCGTCTGTGGGTTGTAGGCAGCTGCCATCACATGTCACACTCCCAGAATCTTTAATGTCTCCTCAAGCAGTTCAGCGGTGAAGCCAGTCCCCTTATCACTGATCAGCTTTTCTGGGGTTCCATGCCTCAGGATCAGACGGTGCAGCAGGATGGATTTGATGGTGGATGCCCCGGTGTCGGGTACAGCCTTAGCTTCCACCCAACGGATAGCATAATCGACACAAACAATTATGTGCCAGTTTCCTCGCGGCATGAGGGGAAAAGGGCCCATGTGGTCTATTCCTACAACTGAAAATGGTTGGGAGACGGCTGAGATCGGGTTCAGAAATCCGACTGGCCTCCCCGGTGTCTGCTTTTGTCGCTGGCAGGGGTAACATGCGAGGACAAACCCATGCAAGTGCCTCGAGAGGCGCGGCCACCAAAACCTTCCGCGTATGCGTGCACCCGTCTTCTTCAGGCCAAAACGGCCTCCTGTGGCCCCAGCATGACTGTCGTCCAACACTATCCGCCGAAGCGCTTGCAGGATAACCAAAAGGAGCTTCTTACCTCGGCCATTGTTTACGCGGTGGAGAATACCGTTGCACAACCTGAAGTGCTATCGCCACTCACTGCCCTGCATTGCCTCTTCAACGCCCCCTGGGTCTGTCCAAACACCAAATGATCCGTCCGAGGTTAGGGTCAGCGCATTGTTGTATAACAACATCATCTGCCCTCACCCCATTAGGCAAAATCGCACCTGCAAAAAGCTCTTCCGGGACCTCAGTCCTTTCTGGTCCTCCGCTGGGATTGCGCAACAAAGCATCTGCCGCTACGTTGGCCTTTTCCTTGATGCACAAATTGAACGTCATGCTCCAGAAGAGCCATGACCCACCGACCGAGTTTTGCAGTACTATTTTGCTTTTGGTAAAGCCACGTCACAGTCGAGTTATCCGTCACTACGGTGAAGGGTCTACCAAAAACATAATGACGCAGTTTCTCCACTGCCCACACAACAGCAAGGCATTCCAGCTCATTGCTGTGGCACTTTGCCTTGTGGTCTGTAAGCCTCCGGCTAATGTAGGCCATAGCAAATTTCTCACTCCCACTCTGTTGCACCAGGACAGCTCCTAATCCATCACCGCTGGCATCGGTGTGTATCTCGCAAGGCAGGTCCTCTTGAAAATGCCGAAGAGCAGGAGCAGTAGTGACCTTTTCCTTAAGCTCTATGAAGGCCCGTTCCTCCGACGACTCCCATGCCCAGATCCGCCCCTTCTTCAATAGCGCATGCAGAGGTTCGCGATAGCCGCAAATCCGGTAATAGCTTGCCATGCCCAGAAATTCTCTGAGGTTGCAGATGTTCCTAGGAGTTAAAAAGCCTCTTACCCCCTGCACCTTTGCTGGGTCAGGTTTAACACCTTCGCGATCAATGCGGTGACCCAAAAAGTTCAGACTGGTGACCGCAAAATGGCACGAAGAAGGGTTAACCCGGTACAAGCAATGCCTCTAACACTGCACCGAGGTGTTGCTGATGCTCCTCAAAGCTGCTCCCAAACACCAGGATGTCATCTAAGTGTAGACCAGACACTGGTGCCACTTCAGACCTTCGAGTACTTGATCCATCAGGCGCTGGAACGTCACCGGGGCGCTGGAAAGGCCAAACAGCATCCTTCGAAATTCAAAAAGTCCGTCAGGCGTTACAAAGGCAGTCCTCTGACTGTTACAGGTGGATACCGACTTGCCAGTACCCACTGGCAAGGTCGAGACAGGAAAAGTAGGCCGCCTTTCAGGCTGTCGAGAACGTAATCCGTCATCCCGTTTAACCGTCGGTAGTCAACGCAAAACAGCATCTCACCTGATTTCTTCCGCATGAGGACGACAGGGGCTGGTCGGCTGCGTGATGATCTCATCCTGTAGCATTTGCCGGACCTGAATGGAGATGACTTCCCGTTCTCCTAGCGAAACTCTCTGGGGGGTGGTGTAGCGGCTTTTCATCCAGCACATCGATCCGATGCTGGGCTAGATCAGTCCTCGAAAGTCTGCTTCCTGATGAACTAAAACAAGCAGCATAGCCCTCCATAAGTGCAGTCAGTGCCATTCTTTGACTTTCCGTTAGGTCCTCCCCAAAATTCCAGTGGCATCCGGCATTTCTTGAAAAATCGCGGCCAACGGTGCCGTCTCTACCCAGCGAGCTGTTCCCAATCGGACGACTTACGATGTCATCGTGATGAACGCCAACCAGCCGCTGTGACCGTTGGAATTTCACTTGGACCGTCGGTAGTTTGCACAGCTGTATGACCGAATTTACCACTCGCACCGGCCCCGCGTTGCAGGGCCGGCATTCCCCTTCCCCGCACTAGTGCGCTCGCGGCAATCATGTGCTAAGTGGCCCTCCCGACCGCACCTAAAGCACGTGGGTTGGCGACGAGTTGAGTCTGGGCAGTCCCGGGCCAGATGGCCGGCTCGGCCACACTTATAACACTCCCCGGAGCGCCTCCTTCGTCCTAGCCCTGGCTGACTCTCCAACGCATCCAAGCGTAGCGAGAATCGCTCCATCATTTGGGCCAACTGTCCTACCGAAACACTTTCACAGCGCGGTTCCACATATAGAGCCGGGCCAGATACAGCGGCGGGAGGAGATACACGCTATGCGACGGTTACCGAACTATGCGGCAAAAGAGCGGCGCCTCCTAAACCATGTTCCACGGCCTCCAGCTGCTCCAGGAATCCTCTCATCATTGTGGGCTTACCAGACACCACAGCGGCCGCCACCTCGGGTCGTAGCAAGCCCCATGCCAACCTATCGACGATTTTGGTGTCCGGTAGATCTACCGGGCATCGACGACACAATTCTAATTTTTCATACACATAATGCCGGGTTTCCTCGCCCGGCAGTTGCCTCCGGGCCTCGACCAACTTGGCCCAGGCTTCCAGTGTGAGCCTTCGGCCGAAGGCGGCGCTGATGGAACTCGCTCATCCATCCCACCCAGTCGCGCAAACCCCTAGCGCCACATGCCAGCTGTAAGCAGCCCCCGAGATTTTGGCCAGCGCAGCTCGCAAGTGGTCCCTCGGCTCTCATCCCTCCAGCTGTCCCACCTGAGCGATTGTTTTCAGCCAACCGCTAACGTCCTCGTTCGGCTCCCCCGCAAAAGCTGGAATCGCTGCCAGGCTCTAGGCGCTTGGGGCACGAGAGGAATGCTTGATGCCATCCGCCGCCACCATTGCCGATTGGGAGCCCAGCGCCTCAAGGAAGGTCTCTCGTTGTCCCCGCATCTCCGTGACTAAATCTCTGAGTGTCTCCCCGATGGCTTCCATCCTCGCCGGGGGGTTTATAACCTCAGATCCTCGTGCGCTACCCGTGCCCGCTCGCCCACAGAAAGGCGATGGCACTGTCGTCACCAGAAGAGGGTTCACACGCCTAATCAAAGGGAAGCCCACGCCACGACAAACCATGTGGAGCTAGGCAGCCGGAAAGGGACGAATTTTCCGACTAGCCCTCACAATAAGTCCGAAAAAAGTATTTAACCCTCAAAAAAAAGGATTCAATCCACGAAGCAAAGTCACCCCAGCAACGGAATTAGGAAGAATTGCCGGAAGATTCAGTTCAATACTCCGAAATCATGTGACTCGCACAACACAACCACGTGGCGCAAAATATCACGGAAACAAAAAATACAAACAAACCCAACAAAAATAAAACCAACAGAATTAGAAAAGCACGCCCCAAGAGTCCGACTGCAATTGATCGACATGATATAGCTCGCGACCCCACACCTGACACCAAAATGTCGCACGACAAGCTATCCCTTAGTCATTTCACCCTTGTGTTCACTTTCACTTCACCGCGAGCACTGCCACCAACCTTGCTAACGATGCACCTGCCCCTTCTTTTGTTTCTAGTTTTTGTAGTTGTTCGCTAGGTGGGCAAACAGGCTTGCCACCTCATGGTCATGACAATATGCATTTCAGGCATTTAACTCCACCCATTGTGTCTACAGAGGCATACTCTCCATTATTCTGCTGCAAGATCTGAGTGGTTGCGCGTGTCAGAAGGCTTCTTGGTGTGAAGTTGTCTTTGAAAAGTGTCTTTTTCTTCTCGAGACCTGTATACATACTTATTTTCATAAGTTTCTCCGAGGCTGTGATCGTAGCAATTATTTTCAGCTATTCTCAATATTCATCCTTAGGAGGTGCCATTAGCTTGAAAGAAAAGCATCTTCGAACAGCCGAAGCGGTACAGGTTAGTGAAGCTTATTCTTTTAAATGTAACTGGAATGTTTTCCAGGACTACCAAATATTTCAAGATACACCAGATAAAACCCTCAGATAAAAATTTAAGTGAATTTTTCAGATTCGGTGCGCGTTATTGAAAAAAGGCAGTTAAAATTATATTCCATCTAATAAAATCAAGAATTATTTATTCTAATTACAGTAAATTATTATCTTATTTCATCTTATAAAATATTTAATATTTTCTACCTCCTATTAACAAAAAATATAATTATGTGCTAGCTATCGGACCGATTGGTTTCTAGCAGTACCTGTATACTTTTTTCCTCCATTGGAAAATTTTTATCATAATGCCTAACAGAATTAATGGAGTCATTTCTGATGTATTATATATGATTCTGATTTAATCATTCCCAAAATCAGAACACTAGAATTCGATACAAAAACACACACATTTAACGAAGGAATACCATGCCTTTTATCATACTACTCGCCTGATAACTTATAATTTTATCTACACTTTAGATTGCATTTTTACAAATTAAGTAATGAGAAACAGCATATTGATTTATTATCTTGTTTTTATAACATCATAAAAACGAATAAATTAATTATATTAGATCTCCTTCGTTTTAATTTTGACTTGACTGCTTTTAGTAATCTATCTTACAAGATTAATTTCTCAGTGGTTTTTATAATATTCCTCGAAAATCTTAATCTAAATAGTGGGATGTATTTCTTGAACATATAAAATAAATTATTCACTAATAAAATATATGTTGTTACTGAACTACATAAAATAAAAGTTCTTTTTCGGTTAGTTACAATGTAGAAATTTGTTTGAAGCAATTTTTACCTCATCTGAAGAATTCAATAGTATTTTTACATTATTAAAGTAAAAATTCACTTTTTGGTCTTATTTTTTAATTAGGTGTATGATGTGTAGTAAGAGGAATGCGCATGGTGGTCATCTTGTGTGTAGGGATATGGCAACAATGCTGTCATGCATCTGGGGAGTGGAGCGAGAGAAAGGAAGCAAGTCTTTACGGTTGTATGCTGTGTTAGCGTGTAACAAAAAAGCAATAAATCTTCGGCCATCGAAACTCGTGGTGTTATCATTAGCCCAGTTCCTATCACTAACGATACCACAGTGTATTTCATACAAATTTGCTTTCAGTTTCGAATTTCAGTTATAGCTTTCTGGTCAGAAGGAATCAGCGTTGTATACGATTTAAATTTTTCAAAACTCATGGATAAATTTCCAATAAAGAGGAATCGGGATGTTGAATAAAACAGAGATGAGAATCCCTTTGGAAGCAGTAAGGTGGCAATTGCAGTTTCTCAGGAAACAGACTCAAGCTGTGATTCGAATATAGTGGAGATTTTTCAACCAAATAAAGTTCCAAGGACTACCAAAGTTGAGTTTAAAGAAAAACACCAATGCTACGACCAATCCCACATAAAATATGGATTTGTTTCCAATAACAGTGATCCTCCTTTACCACTGAGTGTTCTTTGTCACCAAATATTGTCAAACAATAGTATGAAACCATATCTCTTGCAACGACATTTATTTACAAAACATCGAGGCTCTAAAAATAAAACTGTTAATTATTTTATGAGGAAGGCTGAGGATATTAGTAAAAATTTAAATAAGCTTCACATTCTCACGCAGTCATCAAAGTTGGCTTTGGAAACCTCATGCGAATTAGCATTGCTCACTGCGAAAGTTAGGAAATTGTACACGACTGTAGAAAAAGTTATTATGCCTGGTGCACTGTTGATAGCTAAAAAGATGTTAGATGCCAAGTCCATTACTGCTATTAAATCAATTCCCTATTCAGATACCACTGTATTTCGTACGAGTACATGAAATGGCAGAAGACGTTCTCCAGCAGATTGTGGCAGAAATTGCGGTTGATAAAAGATATACCTTACAGATTTATGAATCCATGGACGTTGCCAATCATTCCCAATTACTAATTTATGTCCGCTATTACAGCAAAGAAAACTGCATTACTGATGAGATTATGGCATGCAAAGACTCGCCTAGGAATGCAACTGGTAAAGAGATTTTCAAAACTTTAGATACTTTTATTCAAGTTGACCCAGGCTTACTTTGGGAATGGTGCATATGTATCTCTACGGATGGGGCCGCTGCAATGACTGGGCACAAGAGTGGCCTTATTGCTCGTATCCGCACTTTAAACCCTAAATTAATTTGGGAACACTTTTATTCATAAGCAAGTTTTGGTTGCAAAAAAGTTGAGTCCTGATTTGCACGGAGCATTGGATCTTGCCATTAAAATGGTAAATTTTATTAAGTGTAGGGCATTAAACTCGCATCTTTTTAAAGTGATGTGTGAGGAAATGGGATCAACTCGTACCCAGCTATTGTTGCATTCAGAAGTGAGATCGCTGTCATGGGGATGCGTATTAACATGTTTATTTGAATTGAAAAATGAAGTCAGACTTTTTCTGACAGAAAGTAAGTCTGATTTGGCTGATTGGTTTGAAAATGAGGACTGGATTTGCCAATTAGGTTATATGGCTGACATTTTCCATAAATTGAATGAGCTGAATCAACAGCTCCAAGGTTTTGACAAAAATATATTTAAGGCACGTGATAAGATAAAAGCGTTTTATCAAAAAATATTGTATTAGTAAAGTTGTATGGAAATTAACAATATTTCAATTTTCCCATCCCTTTTTGAGTATATTGGGTTAAACAAGGTGCCTCTAAGTGAAAGAGTATCAGGTATAATTAACAGTCATTCTAGCAATAAGTAATATTCATCCAAGGATACATGAACTCATTGAAAAAAACAGCCCCATCCATCTCATTAAGAAATACATTGCCAATAAAATTTTACTTTGTATGATTAATAATTGTTTAATAAAATTTGTAATATATTTATATTGTTTTGCTCAATTGTGTACTAATAATAATTGTAATGATAACTCAATCCAAAAGAAAACTTCAAAATTAGAGCCTTATGGTCACATAAAATAAAAAAATTTTCAATTTTTGTACGTTTTGCAGAGATGTATGATCAGTAAAACACTTTCAAGGAAGGAAATATATTACATTAGGATAAAATTTTGTGGGGAAAGAGGAATGGAAATGCGGGTTCAAGGAGAAAAAAAACGTAAAATTTCTGACTGTTAAAGAGATTGTTCTTGTACTTCTTAAATGGATGATGGTGCATGTCAAATCGCTATGGTATTTAGATTCCAATGGATATTTATAATACGCCGAAAATTATATCCTTTGCAACTATTTAAACTTATGATGAAAAATATTAGATGTTAACTTAAAAAGGTATGAGGGGGTACATAGGTCTTCAAAATTCTTTTAGGGGGTATGCGAGCAAAAGAGTTTGAAGACCACTGGAATAGACGACCTGGGGCAATTTTAAGGCAGAGAGCAATGCTCGTCTTAGATGCATTTAAAGGCCACCTTACAGAGGAAGTTCAAAATACCCTTCATGGTATGAATATTGACCATGTAGTTATACCAGGAAGTATGACATCACAAATTCAAGTGCTAGATGTTACAGTGATGAAGCCCTTTAAGGATTACATAAAGTCTTTTTATTCAGAATGGTTTTTGGCAGGGGACCATGCATTAACTCCTTCAGGGAAAATTAAGAAGCCCAGTATACCACTTCTCTGTAATTGGATCATTGCAGCGTGGAAAAAAATATATCCCAATAGTATCTCAAGTATGGAAGACAACTTGTTTGAATTTGAATAAGTTATGATGAATGAACAGGACAGCATGAATAAGGGAAGGAAACAGAGGAAAGGGAGGTGTAAGTAGTAAATTTACTTTTTTTTATTCATCCTCTTAATGTTAGCTTGTTATACATATATGTAAAAAATTTTTGTAAGTGAACCTAATTTTTTTAGGGGTCGTCTTAAATTCAATGTCGTCTTCCTTTTGGGTAAATACGGTATATATATATATTAGGGTGGTCATTATTTTTAAGTATTGGAAAACTGGAGGGGGCAGGTTTTGAATCTGTTCCTTTATGAAAAAAAAATAATTTTGGTAAAATTAGGTTAGTTTTGAACAATATTTAGGGGTCGCTACCAAGATCTGAAAAATCGCAATATATCATAATGCTAAACATAGGTGCACTCATTATTAAATTAGTTTAAATTTTAAACTTATTTGAATTGAATTGTGAATTGTACATACTTAGTATTGAAAATTGTGATGCAGCACCCATTGGTCAATGTTATGCAATACTGCAATAGATATAACCTTTCAGATGTACCCCTCAGAAATCCTGCGTAAGTTCACTTGCAGGAGCACTCTTTGTGTTATGTAATAGTCCATATCAGGTCTTTTGGAACAATCGAGAACTGTCCAGAACGTTATAGAATCTTCATCAACAATCGTAAATCATTCCTCAATTCGTGTAAGTCGCATTCAGCAAAGGGAAGCAACAGCTAAACAAATAATCTCTCAATTTAATCCAACAGTTTTGCTAGTTGTGCATTGGGATGGCAAGCTGCTGCCAGATCTTACTGGAAAGGAAGTAGTTGATCGTCTTCCTATTTTAGTCACAGGTGATGGAGTAGAACAACTGCTCGGTGTTCCAAAAATTGCGGCTGGAACTGGATTGGAAATGGGCAAGGCTGTTGTTGAAACTTTGGAACTGTGGAATCTAGCAGAGAAAGTGAAAGGAATGTGTTTTGACACTACTGCGTCAAATACTGGACGAAAAAATGGAGCATGTCTTTGGATTGAACAGAAATTAGACAAGATCCTTCTCTACATTCCCTGCAGGCAACACATATTGGAGCTGGTACTGGAAGCTGTCATCTCTGTCATCGTAAGTCTATCAGCGAGCCCAGAAATAATAATCTTCAAGCGATTTCAAGCTCATTGGGTGTCACTGGATAAGTCCAAATACAGAACTGCACTTGATGATGAGTTCACTGCTAGTGCTGTTGCCGATATTAAAGATGAAATAATCACTTTTGCTACAGACCAACTGAACCAGCAGCAACCTCACGATGATTACAGAGAACTCCTAGAAATCTCTATCACCTTTCTTGGAAGTGAACCTTCTTGTGGAATTAGATTTCTTGCTCCTGGTGCAATGCATAAGGCTCGTTGGATGGCCAAAGCCATTTATGCTATTAAACTGTGGATGTTCAAAGGACAGTTTCCATTGAAGACAAAAGAGGAAGCTGGGATAAGGGACATTGCAATTTTTGTTGTGAGATTCTATTTGAAGGCGTGGTTTCAAGCTGCACTTCCAGCTGCTGCGCCTTTAAATGACCTGATGCTGTTGATGAACCTCCAACAGTACAAGACTACAAACTCAATAGTTGCCAACGCTGCTCTGAAGAAGCTTGCTCGTCATCTGTGGTACCTCAGTGAAGAGCTGGTTGCCCTTGCTTTCTTTGATAAAAAAAGTATCAATAGATACAAAAGCCAAATTGATTCAAGCTCTCCAAAATGATGGTAATGAGGATCACTCAAAGAGAGTGACTGTCGATTTGGATAGCATCTTGGAGAAAAATTTGGACTATTTTGTGTCAGCCAACACTTGGAGGTTTTTCGACATACTTGGTCTTGACTCAAAATTCACAGAATTGGATCCCGAACTCTGGGCTTCTGATGGGAACTACATTGCCACAGAAAAGTGCATCAGGTCCATCAATTGCATTAACGATACGGCAGAACGCGGAGTTGCCCTGATCGAGGAATACAATCGATTACACACCAAGGGTGAACAGCAAAAGCAATTTCTTCTGCAGGTTGTCAGTGATCATCGGAGGAGATATCCAGACTTTGCGAAGGGAACACTTGCCACAAACAATTAATATACCACTGTGTCAGTAATGTTATGTTCATCATGTGACAATGTAGCATGGAAATTACCAACTCTAAATTTTATATGCTTCGTACTGTATTGCATTTTGTTTAAAATAAAGAAAACTTAATGTTTCAAACTTTGGTAGCAACCTCCAAATTTCATCTAAAATTTACCAAGTTTTGGGAATATTATTTTTTTAAATATTGGAACAAGATAGGCTGGTGCCCCTATTCAAAATAAAACATTTGTTTTACCCCCCCCCCCATTATAAGGACCACCCTAATATATATATATATATTAACTAAAGGAAAAGAAAAGGTAGTGATGAGGGTGGCAACAAGGTGTTGAGGGAAGCCCAGCGGACACTTACCAAGTTGAGGACCAAGCTGGTAGGCTGCTGGGGGCGTCGAAGAGACACGTAAAACACACGAACACAAAAACACACGCAAGCTTATCGGGCCTATGCCCTTCTTCAGCGAAAGAGTAACGTAAAGTGACACACTGGGCGGGGAATGACAGGGTGATGTGGGAAGGTTGATGATTGGAGGAGGTGGGGAGTAGGAGAGGTGGCTAGCCAATAAAGAGGAAGTGTGGTAAGGGAAAGTGCGAATAACTACAAAGTAACAAGGAGACATTGTAAGGGGGCTAATAGGGCTAGCGGAGGTTGAGGCCAGGCGGAGAGAAAGAGTCGAGAAGATGGATATGTGCTAGTTCCCAGTGTCGGAGAAGGGGGGCAGGAGTGTCATAGGGTAAAGCGCGAATAATCCTAACATTGTAGCAACTATTGAAGGGGACATTGTGGGTATTAGCATGTAATGCAACTGGGAGGGGGCATCTGAGAGAAACGCTATTCCGGTGACCGTTCATTCGGATGTTTAACGGATTGCTGGTGAGGCCTACATAAAACGCGGGACAAAGGGTGCAGGTAAGGAGGTAAATGACGTTACGGGTGGTGCAGTTGCTTCTGGAGGTGATGGGGTAGGTGATGTTGGTGGAGGGACTCGAGAAAGAAGATGATGGTAGGTGGATAGAGCAAGTGAGGCAGCGAGGTTTTCCGCAGGGGTGGGAGCCTATTGCAAGAAGCGTGGTAGAAGTGGGAAGTTCCTTCCTCCACAAGATATTTCCCAAATTTGGGGGCCGGCGGAAGGAGAGGAGCGGAGGATTGGCAAAAAGGTTGATAAAGAGGGACTGATGGGAGGAAGAGGTAAGAATTGGGTGGGCAGCATGAAGGATTGTTTTGAGAGCTTCGTGGATACCAGGAAGGAAAAGTGTCGTAAGAGAATATATATGTGTGTGTATATATATAATATGTGTGTGTATATATATATATATATATATATATATATATATATATATATATATATATATATATATATATATATATATATATATATATACACACACACACACACATATTATATATATACACACACATATATATTCTTAGAAATTGCCATTCAGCTTAGAATCGGTCCTAAAAATCAATGATCGAAAAAGACAGTAATCAATCAATCAATGAAGCATGCCCTTGCACGGTAGCAGAGAATACTTTCTCCGCACAAACTGCTGCAGAGAAGTTGCAGTGGCACACCGCGCTCCAGCTGTAGTGGGAACTGGTTCATTTAATAACATAGAAATAATATTTTGTGTCACACCGTGGCGTGCACCAGTGGGAGCCGGCCTTAACGCTTCGCCAGTGATTGCCTGAGCCATTCGGGCATACCGTCAAGATGGAGAGGCCGATGCACGAGAGTGGCCTTCCCCCTCTCGCCGCCCTGCCTTCAACGTCGCATGCAGCGATGGAGATTGTGAAGGACATGTCACCGTTGGCTGGAACATCTCCTCTCTGCAGTGGCACACCGAGGGGCAGAGATAGTTTGTCAAGCAGATTCAAATCTACTAAGTTTGTTAATTTGAACTGATTCGATTCCCACACCGATATCTTCCATTCTTCTATTTTTCGAAGAGAGAATGGGATTCTACGACTTAGATCTGCTTCAAATTTCTTCAATGAAGTCCCTGACAGGAATCGTTGCTTTTCATCACTGAATGATATTCCTTACTTATGTTCTGATCCTCAGCAAAAATCTCTACCGAAGGAGAATCTTCTCCATTCATCTTCCCTTACCGCTAAAACCACTCTGCTTTTAACCATTTCAGTACCTTCTCCCACCCCACCTATATCCTATGCTAAAATAGCTGAAAGCATGGCTTCCTCCGCCCCCAACCCGATAAACAGATAAGTCAAGTCGTGGTCACAGTTGTGGCCTTCCAACCCAAGAAAATGCAACCCTCACCAAATGGGCCATCCCGTAAGATGGGCATCGTACTACCAGCAAAGCAATCCGTTCCCCTGGTGGAATATGTCTACACCATCGGGGAAGCTCTAGGTGGGGGTGGAAACATAACCTACGCCTCAAGGCTCTCCAACGGATTGAGAGAGAATTTGTGCCGGCACGAAGATTAGTAACTAAAGTATGAAAACTAGCGATTTCTATTATTCATCCCGAAATGAGTAACTCTGACTTGGTGGAGCTATTGAGCCAAGTAGTCACCGTAGTTATTCCTGTCCACACCCTAACCATTGGAGCGAAGGGAGAAGGCTACGAACATATCGGTTGTTTCAGGAGACAGGTTTTCGTTTTAAGAAAGGAAAACGTCACTCTCCCATCCTCCATAATTGTGGAGATTGGAAATACTCCACACCGGATATATTTTCCCTTCGATGGACAAAAATGTTTCAATTGCAATGGAGAAGGGCACCAAGCCAAAACATGCCCATTGCGAGCACCACCCATAACAGAGTCAAATGACAGGATTGTTAATGAGGTTTTAGACAATCCAAACCCCAGTCCTTCTGACCCTTCTCCCCCACTGAGTGCTGTACCTCCTTTCACACTTTTTAAAGGTGCAGGAAAACAAACAATTAGTCCATCCCCTACTGTCCCTCCTAACTCTCTCCTCTGGCACAACTCATATCCCTCTCCTTCCCCCTCCCCTATACCCTCCACTGTTGCTAAAGCTCATCCCTCCCCTTCTCTTGCTACAATATCCAACACCTTAAACGATAACCCGTCTATTGACCATGATTTGGAGCATAGTTCAATTATCGATTTTGATGTTACGCCCAAGAGAAAAAAGATTCCAGTGCAAATACAATTTCATCACCTCCCAAGAAACAAATCAAATCCTTCAGTAGTTTCGATTCAGAAGGCAGAGGAGGCTGGATGCCAGACGAAAAGTACATGGAAGCCATGAAAAAAACAATAGAGAACAATCAAGAATTGAGAGCAATCGGTTGGCCTAACTTCCTGCATTTCCTAACGGAAGTTCGGGGCCAAAACTCTCCAATGATGGTGGCCCAAAAACACACCACAGACTTCGACAGTTTAGCTAGTGCCCTGTATTCCTTAAAGTTTGTGGTTGAAGACCATCCATTGAAAATATGCATGCAACGTCTTCCAGTGAATTTACAGAAGAAAGCATCCAGCCAACCAACATCTTGGTTTTATTCACAATTTTATCCTCTTATGTAATTATTTATTTAGGATTTGATAACAATAATAATTAATAGTAAAATGGCAAACTTCATTATCATGACATTGAATGTTCGCTCTGTGAGGAGTGAGTCCAAATGGTCACAATTAACGCTTTTCCTCAGAAGATGGTCACCTGACATCTGTCTCCTGCAGGAAACAAATACGGACGATGCACCCTTACCCAGCCTACAAGAATATACTTTTTATTTCAACCCTCCAATGAACTATCATTCAGGTATGGCAATAGCCATCAAAAACAATATACATGGTTTTCTGCTGGAAGAGAAGATTATATTTTAAGGACATGCTCAAATGGTGACAATAAAGGTTGGGTCCCCTATCGTCACATACAATGTTTTATGCACCTATGTCACTCATGGCCCTGACACTGCAATAGCATTCCTCAAATCCATCGAAAACCATCTATCGGCCTTTTAAAATTCACCTGATGGTGGCAGCAACTGCATCATACTTGCCGGAGACTTCAACACGACATTATCACCTTCCACCGACAGAACTGGAGGAGTACAGCGTTACCTCTGCATAGCTGCAGCCTTAAGAACAGCTATTAACGGACTTGGACTGGATGATGCTTGGACCAAAATCCATGGAGAAAGACCTGGCTACACATTCATCAGCAGTCAGCCACATTACTCGCGTGCTAGACTTGACAGAATATACCTCTCACAAAATAATTCAAGCAATTTGCAATCTATCATGGTGATTCCCTCATTTTCCGACCACATGGCTTTCCTCTTAACTCTCTCCATCACAGAAAGGATAAAAAAAGGCAGTCCGTATTGGCGATTTGACAACAGCCTGCTGAAGAATGCAGAGTACGTTAAATTGATAAAAAATCTCGTTATGGCACTAGATGATGGTGATAAAAAACGTCAGGACCTCCCACAATGGTGGGGTCTTTTAAAAATTGAAATCAAAGAGGGATTACTCGATGGTAGAGGAAAGAGAAAGATAGCGTAATCAAGAGGATGCAATATAAAGAGCTTCACCAGGAAGCTTTTGGAGGAGAAGAGCACAAGTCATTAGCAAAAGAAATCCGAGAGTGGTACGAAAGAGGCAGCGAGAGGATGCTTGGGAGAGTGGGATGGGAGAATCCGCTGGCTAACGACAAGCCCGCTGGATCATCATTGGCACGCTGTGCCTCTCGCATCATTCCAAAGCCTCTTTCTAAGAAGAGAAGGGAGTATCATGAACAACATACCGGAAATATGTGCATACATGCACAACCATCTCTCGGCATTATACGATTCAGCAGAAGTGGTCACAATTAACGAACAGGTATACGAAGGATTGAAAACCCTGGATATGGTGAAGAGTCAAGTATGTGATTCCCCCATCGACATAGATGAGTTAACAAACAGTCTGAAATCGTTAAATAAAGGAAAAGTTCCAGGTATAGATGAACTAACCACATATTTTTATCTGAAATTTTGGAACATCCTTGCAAAACCATTTAAAAGGGTAATGGATGTGAGTTTCTCACAAGGGCAATTTCCACACACTATGAGATGTGTGGTAATTTCTCTGATACATAAAAAAGGAGACAAAATGGTTATAAAAAACTGGAGATCAATATCCATCACTATCACTGACTACAATATAATCACCAAAGCCATTTCTAGGAGAATAGCGACAGTCATCCCAAGAGTAGTATCACCTGAGCAAGGTTACTGTATCACCATATTAGACAACATTTCCCTTCTAAGGGATGTAATAAGTGCAAAAAATAAAAACGACTTGGAATTAGCGGTAGTATCCTTAGACCAGCAAGGAGTGTTTGATAGAGTCAAACACGAACACCTTGGAGAAGATGGGCTTTGGTGCAACCACAGTAAACATCCTAAAAACAATGTATAAAGGAGCCACATGTGTCGCCAGAATCTCTTCCTCCATGTTGGCTCCGATTGATTTTTGAAGCAGAATACGTCAAGGTTGTCCTTTATCAGGCCAGTTGTATTCCTTATCAATAGAGCCTTTTTAGTCATGATCCGAAAAAGATTAAGAGGTATACCTTTATGGGGAAATCAGGAAAGAAGATTGGCAGTATCTGCTTATGCAGACAACATAAGCCTATTCGTGGGAAAAGATGAAGATTCCAATGAAATTATGGACGTCTTCAACGACTATTCAGCTAATTCCGGTGTGCGACTAAATGTAGAGAAATCTGTTGGACTGTGGAGTGGCAGGTAGAAGAATAGGAATGAGAAACCATTAGGCTTTTGCTGGGGAAACGAGGGGGCTTATTTTCTTGGGATATGGCTTGGGAACAATAAAGAAAATGAATTGAATACAGATATGAAGATTCTTCTAGAAAAACTAAAAGCAGGAATCAATTGATGGACTCCATGCGTAGGACCAATGTCCCTTAGAGGTAGGGTGTGGGTGGCAAATCAGTTCCTAGCCTCACGTATGTGGCACACACTACAATGTTTTAATCCGTCTCCTTCCTTCATAAGGTTACTGCAAGGAATGCTAGTGGACTTCATTTGGGCTGGGGGATGATACTGGGTAAATGCAGACATACTCACAATAACCCTCAATGAGAAAGGACTGGGACTTGTAAAGATAGCAGCCAGAGTAGCAGCCTTTGGACTCTTTAGGCTCTTTGCCCATAGGTTATTGTATGGATCTCCAGACCCCACATGGAAAATGATTGCTGCCAATAATCTTTCTAAATATAAAGGAAAGGGAATGATTACAGGACTGTTTTTCAATCAACTGAACTATAGCAAGTGCAAAAACACTGAGAGCTTCTATTATTCGGTTATTGAATCTTGGGCATCAATGAACATCCGTTCTGAGGAAGACTGCAGACCAACTCCAGTCGGCTGGCCTCCACCCTGTGACCCACCAAGAATAACTTTCCTAAGTAAGGGGAAGAACATGCTCACATGCCTACCCATAGAAAAGTGACATATGTACAAGGAAATATTGTACATTATGAATTATACATGATGGTCGTTGAAAGGAACACACTCCAACGATCCCATCATTTGGAGGAGTTTTCATACAGAGCCAACTTTTGGTGCAGATGGCAAAGTTGCCTGGAGGCTGGCCATAGATAGATGGGCAGACAGTATTTTTCTAGTCAAAGCTAAAATAAGACAGGACAGAAATTGAACTATGCCCAGATGAAGAGGGTAACGCTTTTCACATAGTTTTCCAAAGCCCAAAAGCAAGAGATTTATGGAGGCACCTAAAGAATACCTTAAAAAGTCTCATGAAATGCAATCGAATGTTATTAAGGGATTTATATAGTGGGTACAAAATCCAAACAAGAACAAATAGAAAAGGTATGCAAATTGCAAACTTTATCACAACATTAGCAAAAAGCACCATATATCATGGATTTATGAGTTTTAACAAAGGTGAAAGGACTGAAGCACATTACTGGAAAGATTTTAAAATGAAACTTATGAAGCGCCTGATGAGAGAGTGGGTGTATTATCAGACTCTTGGGAGTGAAAAAGCTTTTGAAGATTTTTGGTGCACCGAGGAAGCACTCCAATTTAATCCTTTCCTTAAAAACTGAAGGAAAATAAAGATGAAACTATGGCTGAAAAGCATAAAAAAAGGACATCAGATAATATCAGAAACCAAAATTGATGAATAAATAAGGTGACGGAGAGAGAATACCCCCTCACTGATCTCTTATTATAATAATAATATTTAAAAAAAATACTAATCCTTTATTAATACGGAAATACATATACAGCACAATGTTCTTTTACATAACACTGGAATATGTGAAAGCGGTTAACATTTTTAATATAATAACTGATATTTACAAATTCAATATTCCATCAAATGCACTCAAGACTGAGCTTCACATAATCAAGTATTGCGAACCCAATCTGACGGAGTGGCCATTGAATACTACAATTGTCAGACTACTATAGTTACATGACATATACATTTCTGTGCTTATTATATATTAGTATAAGTGTTACATTTGTAAAGGTTCCAGCAAAGCCCAGTACAGGCTTGATTCCCAGAGAAAATCATATTTAAATCAGCATTACTATATAGTAATCTCGCTGAAGTTAAGCATATATCCTGTGATGCCAGTAGATCTTGGGTAAATCCTTCTACCCTGGATCCAATTAAGGTGAGGTCTTCAATGAATATTCCAGTGAAGGAGCCTCTGTCGACATTTTCTGGTGATGCATCCTGTTCTAAGTTGGACGTCAGCAAGCCATGCCTCGAGTCAAACATAAACAAATCGTCCATTGAAGCCACGAAGGTTTCAGATGACGTTAAAGTCAATGTTGAGCAGTCGTCTGATCCCGCATTATGTTCTGCTGGCGATGGTTTCACTACCGTGGTTGGCAAACATCGTAGAAGAAGAGTAATAAATGGGTCTGCCGATGCATCCGACTCTGAAATTTCCGGTATACCGAAGATGACACATTTGCATGTTTGGCGCTTGAAAAAAGAAACTACAGCTGATGCCCTTAGTAATTATATAACGAAGAAAATATCAGCATCCGTTGTAATAAAAAAATTAGAAGCTAAAGGCGATTATGCCTCATTTCATGTTTCAGCCGACAACAGTTATTTTAAGAAACTTATAGATCCTTCCACATGGCCTAAGAATGTTTCGGTGAACACATTTCGTTTTCTCAAGCGAAATCGAGTGAACTCCCACTCTCCATCACATCCCCCTTCTGCCCTTGATCCCAGTGCAATCAATCCTGAGGTGAGGCCAAAAGTTTTATCTCCAAGTATATCCCCTAGTGTATCCCCAAGTGTATTCCCTAGTGTATCCCCAAATGTATTCCCAATGTATCCCCAAGTGTATTCCCTAGTGTATCCCCAAGGGTGCCCTGAGTTTTGTCCAAATCAGTCACCTTGGCTGAGAGTTGCCATCAACCCCAAGTTTCCTACTTAGATGATGTACCAGTAGTAATTCTAAATAGTATCAATCAGTTGGGCTTAGTTCAGTGTAATAACACAGTGTCTACTTCCCCCACTCCCATAGTAGAAAACCATAGTGAAGTGTCTACACCTGTTGTTTCTGCCATTTCCTTTGCTGATAGTGTTAAAAAAGCAAGTATTGATCATGCTGGTAATACAAGCAGAATGAATACAAGACTCCAGTCGGGTATCACTAAATCAAAGCAGTTTTGACTAGGGAGCTCCAGAACTCATCCATCTCTTTGTGTCTTGCATTTGAATATCCAATCTGCAAAACACAAATCGAGCCAGTTGGAAGTCCTAATTAAATCCATGCAGCGTGACTTAAATATTATTGTATTAAGTGAGCATTGGCTACAATTAGATGACCTCGATTATTTTCATATTGAGGGTTATCACTTAAGCTCCGCCTTTTGTAGAAACAACCGGAGTCATGGTGGAGTAGCTATTCTGGTAAAAAACAACTTCATCAAATGCAAATTTATCCGTATTGGATTTGTGAATAATTTAGCAGTAGAAGAACATTGTGAATTAGTGGCTGTTGGGTTAGAAAATACTGAACTTGTCAGTATCGCGGTTTATCGCCGCCCCAAAGCTGCCCTGGATATATTCATGGATACATTTGAAAAAATCCTTCAGTTCCTAATTTTAAAAAATAAAAACAAAGTCATTATCGTGGGTGACTTTAATATAGGTTTTGGTACTAATGAATCAGACTTTCATATAGTTAATAACTTTTTCATGTCTTATAATTTTAATTATTTAATAACAGATAATACCAGGTTAAACAGATGTATAGACAATACATTTATTAATTTCAGGGCTAATACTGAGACCTCTATATTAAAAAATGTAATCTCCGATCATTATGCTCAGGTTATTGAGTTTTCCAATTTAAAAATTGATTCCCCTAAAACTAAGAAGTGGAAAACTATTCAATTGATTTCTGAGGAAGGTTTTTCCCTTATGCAATTTCTTCTCAACTCTAGTGACTGGAGTTTTATTGATAATACCATTATTGACTTAAAATTTAAATGGGAGTCCTTCATGAAAATATTTGTTGATACAATGAATCAGGCATTACCTGAAAAAGTTGTCAGAGACAGAGGGGTAAAGTCTGTTAATACTGGATGGTATACACCAGAACTGAGCCTTATGCGAAATAATTTGCTTTGTGTTAATGATGCCTACAATTATACACCCACCCCAGAATTATTTAATCTTCGTAAAAAACTTAGAACTGATTACAAGAGAGCTATTAGAGAGGCAAAAACAACTGCTAACAATGTAGCTATTACGTCATCCAATAACTCGCAACAGATAATGTGGCACATAATAAATTCTAAAAGAAATGTTAACTCCACTGGTACTTCTGAGACTGATATCTTTGCTGTGGAGTTCAATAGTTACTTTACAAAAGCGGCATATCAAATAACTCAGCTTCTTCCTCCTATAGCTAAAGATCCACTGGATTTTCACACATGTATCCAAACTCCGAGTGTTGAATTTAAGTTTAATGAGGTTTCCACCGAGAAAGTTAGTAAAATCATTGATAATATTAGAAGTAGTAACTGTAAAGATATTTTTGGTGAAACTACGAAAATTGTTAAAGCTGTTAAGAATAATATCATCAATCCACTTACTAGCCTGATTAATTTAAGAATAAAATTTGGTTTTTACCCTGATTGTTTGAAAACTGCAATTGTTATTCCTTTATATAAAGGTGGTGATAATAAAATGCCTAGCAGTTTTAGACCCATTTCCTTGCTCCCTATTTTCTCCAAGATATTGGAGAATGTTTTGAAGGACCAAGTTCTGGATTTGTTTACAAAATTTAACCTATTCAGTGACAGACAATATGGTTTCAGGAAAAATAGCAATACTGCTGATGCAATTAGAACTTTCGTAGATCATATCTTAGAATGTTATACAGAGGGACTCTACTCATCTGCAACTTTCTTTGACTTGACTAAGGCTTTTGATTGTTTGCCTCATAGCCTGTTAATCCATAAGTTAAAAATTTATAAATTCTCTGAATTAGCTTGTGCCCTACTTGCCTCCTTTTTATATGATAGGAAACAGGGTGTATTCAAAGGAAAACTTTCTGACTTTTTAAATGCTAATGTAGGGGTACCCCAGGGCTCTGTACTTGGCCCTATTCTCTTTATTATTTATATTAATGACTTGCCATTATCTCTTCCTGATTTTAAATTCACCATTTTTGCAGATGATACCACTAGTAATGTTTCAAGTAAAGATCAAACTGAAGTAATAAGTTTAAATCAGGCTATGCAGAAGGAAGTGACAGATTGGTTTTTATCCAATAAATTGGTTGCTAATGTTGATAAGACTTTCACTATGACTTTTTCCCTCAGAGATCTGGAAAATTTTGACAATCCACCTGTTGTCAAATATTTAGGTGTATACCTGGACCCTACATTGACATGGGAGCATCATGGAAAAGTTCTCTCAGTAAAACTCAATAAAAGACTATACTTATTAAGATGTCTGGATTCCTGTGTCTCGAAAACTGTTTTGAGAGCTGCATATTTTGCAACATTCCATTGTAAACTATTGTATTCAATCTTAGCATGGGGTCACTCTGCAATCAGTAAAAAGATTTTCCATCTACAAAGAAAAGCCATTAGAATACTGGGAGGCCTAGGGTTTAGGGATGATTTCCAAAATTCTTTTAAAGAGCTGGGTATCCTGACATTTCCTTGTCTTTTTATATTTGAATGTTTAATGTACATTCACAAGAATCTGGATAAGTACTGTATTGTAAACTCTATCCATTCCTATGATACGAGATGTAAGGACAATGTGGAAATTAAATATTCGAGGCTTACTAAAGCTAGGAATGGGCCTAACTACTGGGCAGTAAAATATTTTAATACTGTCCCAGTGAGTATCAGGTCTCTTCCTTTTACAAGCTTCAAATTCCATGTAAAAAAGTTCCTAATTGAGCATTCCTTTTATTCATCAGAAGAATTTCTGAATTGTCACTGGAATGTATTGTAATTTTGTTTGTTTGTTTGCTGACAATGTAATACTCAAAGAGTGTCTTCAATAAACTATCTTATCTTATCTAGTATTAAATCACTGTGAAGCACTTAGAAATTTCGCTGAGGTGATTGAAAGAAAACAAAAACAGGAGAAAAGAATTAAGAACAATAGGTATTTCTTAGCATTTACTCATTTTTGCATAAGCAATTTTTTAACTTCAGCTTTTGTTCTGGATATTGTTGTAAAATTTTTCATGTTGCTAGGCATCTTATTAAATAATGTAGGTACTATTGAACTTAACCTTCTTTCACTATGAGAGTTAAAACTTACAGAAATATTATATTGTATTTCTAAGCCCATATACATTTAGATAATAATAATAAAACACACATATCATTGAGAAAATGGTCAAAATATGTGTTCAGGGGACCTCAAAACGTGTATTACTGTTGAAAAACTCGATTTTTACTTTCTCCATATACGTAGTATAGGGGAAAGTATTGTTTTCATGAAAAAAATCTACTTCGAGGTTTAAACGGAAATACACGTTTTGAGGTCCCCTGAACACGTTATAACAATTTTCTCAATGTGTGTATGTGTTAGCTTTTTGTGGGTGCTCGAACTCAAAAACTATTAATGTGGTCAACGCGAAATTTTATATTTAACATTTTTATGAAGGTCACAAGAACTGATTAGTTTTTGGTATAAATCGGTCAACCGGATGTGGGTGTTTACTCTTGTCACTTATCCGTTATTTTAAAATATTTGCTTTAATATTTGATAAATGTAAAAATGTACTGGAATTAAAGTTGTAGAAAATTAAATTTTCTACAACCTTTGTTTGAAACATTTTTCCATATAATGCATTGTTTAGGGGATATAATATTTTTAGCTGCCACCACCACGCCACCTACCGACGGCTATTGTTAACAATTGTCGCTTAGTTACGTCTTAGTAACGCTCCTTTTTCTTTTCTTAATTGTTGGAGCTTTGTGGCTATATCCAATATTAGAAGGCTACAGTTTGAGTTTATTTCTGTTCTTTGTAAAGTCTAAAATTTTCTCGGTTTCTTAAAATATTTATTATTATGTAACCTATATGGAATTTTTAGAAAAATTACAGGTATGGAGAAAGTCATGTGGTGGCCACATCAGATTTTTGAGTTAAGAGCACCCCAAAAAAACTCGCATGCACACACACAGACATCATCGAGAAAATAGTCAAAACGTGTTCAGGGAAAATCAAAACGTGAATTTCCGTTGAAATCTCGAAATCGTTTTTTTTTCATGAAAACAATACTACTAAGTATGGAGAAAGTAAAAAGTGAACATCTTCAGCTTATAAATGTCCACAAAGGTATACGGGTAACCGAATCCTCCAGATAAATTTCAATATACTAGTTGTGACATTAAAAATTGCATTTAGAAAACTTTCAAAGCATAAAAGTAACGACATATTTTACAGACCAAAGAAATTAACCAATATATTCCTTTGACATTCTTACCCGATTGAGGATTTCAATATTATCATATTCAAATTATACGCATACAGATATACTGCGCCATTATTACATTTTTTGCAGATTAGGGTCAATTTGTGTCCTACATGGGCACAGTATGCTTTTTTGATGGAATAATAAACCTGAGGTCGGCAACCGGCATCTCCGTAGCCCCATATGGCTCGTTGCGGCTCTTTAGAAGTTAGCTAAGCACCATAAACTTCATCAGTCATGAAGCATGCTTATCGATAGCACTCGAATCTCTTTTTTTTAATCTGATGTGGCCACCACACGACTTTCTCCATATCTGTAATTTTTCCAAAAATTCCAAATAGGTTACACGATAATAAATATTTCAAGGAACTGCGAGAAAATTTTAGACTACCAAGAACAGAAATAAACTCAAACCTTAGCCTTCTGATATTGGATATACTCACAAAGCTGCAAAAATTAAGAAAAGAAAAAGGAGCGTTACTAATTGTAAGACGTAACTAAGCGTCAATTGTTAACAATAGTCGTCGGTAGGTGGCGTGGTGGTGACACCTAAAAATATTAGATATCTCTTAAACAATGCATTATATGGGAAAATGTTAAAAATTAAATTTTCTACAACTTTTATTCTAAAATGTTTTTAAATATATCAAATATTAAAGCAAATATCTCAAAATAGCGGATAAGTGACAAGAGTAAACACCCACATCCGGTTGACCGATTTATACCAAAAACTAATCAGTTCTTGTGACCTTCATAAAAATGTTACATATAAAATTTCGCGTTAACCTGATTAATAGTTTTTGAAATAGAGCATCCACAAAAAAGCTGTCACATGCACGAAGACATCATCGAGAAAATGGCCAAAACGTGTTCAGGGGATCTCAAAACGTGTATTTCCGTTGAAATCTCGAAGTCGATTTTTTTCATGAAAACAATACTTTCCCCTATACTACGTATGGGGAAAGTAAAAAGGTCGCACAGGTTGCCACTGTGCGACTACCGAGTATTTTGGAATGACAAAAAATTGCTGCTTTACTTTGAAGGGATACCGACCGACCTCTGGAATAAATGTTCAGCGTTCGTATTTTCGTCTCAAATTACATTTTATTTATTTACATCAACGGGCTAACCCAAAATACATAAGGTTATAATAATTGACAAAAGGTGTCAGGTAGTAAATAACAGAAATGCTGAGAATAATTAGGATCTACCGACATCATATCGATGGAAGTGACAATTAAAATTATTACTACTAATAATAAGTACATTTAGAAGAAGAAATAAATTCTATGGAAATATGTTAGTGGTTAACCCATTTATATTTAAATTGCGTATTTTTCTGCTTGTATGAGTTAAGTTAGGCTTATTCAAATATTTAACTAAAATATCTGTTGGTAATTGTATTACAACTGGTAAGACGGTGATGGGTGCAAAAATTCTGTGGAATTACATGAATTGTTTTCGGTACTCGCGTGCTTTAGATAATCGGTAATTATCCCTTACTATTGTCATAATTTGTTATTCTTTGGAGCAACAGTGGTAATGCCGTAATACTTTGGTTTACTAGTTAATTGGCTCTATAAAATTAAACGTCTAACGTTATTATCTTTCTTTAAATTTTCATATTATTTTAAATGAAGTAAATATAACTAACAGGTAGTTTTTATACCGAGAATTATAACCGAATAAAATCAAGGAAGTGCACTTAACTGTTAATAGATGGCAGGAACAACATTCGTCCTTAAAAATAAGCTCAATCTCGAAGGTCCTCTCGTGGCCTTAGTGTAAATGTCGTTCGGTTTAGTGTAGTGTTGTGTTCGATGGTTTCATGGTTTTGTGTTTATGGAGTTGAGATTGGCCAACGCCTGGATAGATAAGAGTTCATTCGGTAAGTTTGTCATTATGATTTCATTTAACTTATTATATGACTACATTATCTGCAAAACAAGTTCTATCCATATGAAATTGAACTCGGTGCCTGTTGATTGAAGCACCTTATAAGACAATTTTTCCTGTTCTGTATATTTTATCATTTTAACTTGTATATACTTACCTTCGAAGACTTGATTGGATGATTATTTGTTCATCAGATGTCTCTAAAACTCTGACACAGGCCAGGTTCCGTACTCCATTGAATGTAATTCACGAGAGTCGGTTGTTCCTTAGTATAAGTAGGTGTTCTCTCCAGTTGCACCTATATGGAAAGGATGGAACCGTCTGATTCCTTGAAGTACGCGCCTTACCTAGGGGATGAAACGATACGTTTGAAGGAGCTGTAACTACGTTAAGGTGTAGCTGGTGGTGGTTTTTAGATGGGGAGGTGTAAGAATTTAAAACTAAATTGTGACTTCACTGCTTAATAAATATCATTAATATCTATTAAATATCAATTATTGCGTTCAAATTATATTATCTCATTTAGCACAACTTCAAATAATCTAATTTGGTTTCAATAAATCTATGAATTTCATCCTGTTGAAGTTGTAACTAGGTATAGTTTTGCATTTGTACCGATAGGAATGAATAATACATTGTAAAGATAGGATGGGACAAGGTCCCACTGCTTGCAGTCGGTCGTTTTCTCTTGGCGATGATATCACATTTCCGGCATTTCAATGCCATACGTTCGCGTTATTATTTATGTAGTGGTTTTTACCATATAAAGTGAGAGTAAGGTCCCGTCTTTATGCAGGATCCGCATAGTTGTTGCAATTACTTTTCCTTTATCCTAATTGATTGATTACTTGATGAAAATCTTGCCAAGGACGGCTGGTTTGCTGGAAATCTTGGACCTTAATTTAATCTATTGCCGCAGAATTTCTTTAATATAGTTCCGAAATTTTCATTGTCAATATAGTTTGTCATGATTTTCCAAGTAAGGATATAGGTCAGGAATGTCAAACTGGATGCATCAGGAGCACTATGACGTGGTAGTTGTTCAAGGAGAGGAGAATGAGTGCCATAGTAAAGAGTCGATAACCTTTTTTCGTGCGACTGAACAGCTCACGAGTTGCAATAAATACCAATCCGTGTCTCATAATGGTTTCATTACTGAAAAATTCTCTAGTCCTCAATGCTGTACTTTGCAAATTTAAATAATCTTTTTTCGTCGCGAAACGTAATATTAGGAAGGCAATTAGAAAGGTCGGGGCGGGGGAGAGCGGGTGAGGTAATCGCTCCGGAACTAAGGGCCTTCCGTAGAGGTGGTGGGAGGGTGGCGGTTGTCATGTAAGAAGAGTAGGAGGACCCTTAATATGGGGCTCGGGAGAAACTCCAGTTTCGCATGCTCGATCGATCTTAAGAAAAATCACTCAATGGATTTTATATAAAATATTATTATTATTATAAAAAATAATAATAATAGTACCTTTATGTAATGGAATGAATTGACAATTACGCACTTGAATCTATGAAAATATGACGTCTCCTCATTTTCACAATATTTTACGAGATACGCATATTCATCAGGTGACAGGTACCACTTACAGTTCAGAGTTAGGGTTGTGCAGAATATCGCCAAAACATTTGTGCCATAATGCCCAAGGAATGAGGATGGATTGTCTCTCACCAACTCATTTCAGATGAGAAAATATGGTACAGTGATAAAACATTCTTTTGGAACCTCAAATTTGTATGCAATACTGAAAGGTTCGTTAAATTGAAGTACTTGAAATTGAAATATTTTTACATTACTTATGCATATGTAGGGTTGCCATCTCTTCAGTTGATAAGCAGAATTTCCAAACTTTGGGTTGGATTTGCAAATATTCAGGTAAATTGAATTTTTACAACATATTTTATTCATGTGTGTAGGGTGTCTCTCGAAAGAGCCATATTTATGTCCCAGCCAGAGCAAGATCTTTTGAAACCCTTTAGAACAGGGGTCTAAAACTCACATCGATCTGCAGGCACCATTAAGTCCCTCCACTGAACCCGCGACATTAAGGTGCCATGCCAAGCCCGCGGGCTGCAATACTTTCCCAGTCCCCACACCGTTTCATATTATTTGGACATTCATTCTCCATTTCCACAGGGAAGAAATCGCCCCAACCCTTTGATGCATCCTTAACCCCATTCATTACAAAAATAATAGTTTTGGTGTCGAGGGTTAGGTTTTTCGGACACGCAAAAAACACACTTGCAGCGGTAAAACATTATTAGTAGCCCACCGGTGCAGAAATTTTATAAATCAAAATGAGCAATACACTGCTTATATTTTAAAAGTGCTGATTTAACATACTTCTTAAATTTCTTAGATTTATGTGAAATATTTTATATATATATATATATTTATGAGTTTTGGCCGTCTAGTGTAAACTATCTTACTTCGCAGGCTGCAGAAATGTCCCACAGGGGCTGCGAGTTTAAGAACCCTGCTCTAGAAGCAACAAAAAATATTCTTGGAAATTGTATTGTATGTGTTTTATCACTATAATTCAATAAAATGTTTTTTTTATTTCCTAAAATCTTTGGGTTGAGATTTAGTCTGAGGTTGCAAATTTATAAAAGGAACAATGGCAGTGCTATATTAAGAGAAATTGGCATCTATGGCAAGATTTGAAAATGTGCCTTAAGCTATGAGTATCAGAATAAATATATTAATTAGTACCAAAATTTGATAAATTAAATTCAGATGGAATTGATGGATCACATGATTTATATGCTATAGGCATAAGCTTGAATGTTGGGAAATTTGAAAACAGGAAAAAGAATCTGTTATGACCAGGAATTGAACTCTGATCTCCTGCTTGCGGGGTGGATATTCTACCACTGAAATACCGTAGCAGCCTTCAAATGCCTTGATCCAAAATTTTGTCATAGCCCCTTATAAAGATTTAAAAAAATTTCTTTGATGATTGATTACAAAACAAAGATATGAATTCGATCTTTCATGAACATTTTTTGTGAAGAAATTTTTGGCAAAAATAAGTTGAATACAAGAAAAAGTTATACAACTATACAAGAAAAAGTTATACAACTATTTACGAGGGTAAAATTAACATTTGTGATTTGCATCTTCTGAACTGGTTGTTTGTGTGTGATACATGCCCTGCACACCCCCACAGCACAGCTCTGTCAATAGATGAATTAGGGAACTTCAATGGCTAATTGAAAGGTTGAGAAAACAAGATGCGCATTTTGGCTGCAAAACAGTTGTCCTCATTGGTTGCTCATCGAGACTATCAGTGAATCACCACTGATGACGTCTGCCTTGTATCCTAAATGCACATTTTCCAAGCCTTTCAGAGCTATATATTTTTCAACTTTTCCAATCACAAAATGAGCTCAATAATTGTTTATTTAAGCAAAACTGTCTGTTTTCTTTGCAAAGATAGCAATGAAATCAGAGATGTAGCAGGTAGATATGGCACCTGTGGTAAAATTTTAGGAAACACCTTAGTTATCTAAAATATCATTTTTCCTGCATTCCAATAAATAATGATAGCATTTTTTACTAAAAATAAATTTACCATCTGAGTCTTAAATTAATAGTTATTTTGGCATTTTTTGCAGAAATGTTTGATGCCTTTTTATGGCAAATACCATCTTCACCTTACCCTAGTTATGCCACTGATGTATCAGAAAATTGCCATGAGCAAAAAAGTATGCATGCAAATTCAAAGTTTGTAAATAGTAAACTAATTGTTATGTTTTTCTACAGAATTTATAAACAATGTCTAAAAAATAAAAAATGGAGTATTTTGACCACACCTTAACAAATTATGATCCAACTTAAGGTTACAAAAAAGGTGAAAACTAAAAAATTATTTATTATAAATAATTTTTAACATTTCAGCAGAATTCAATTCAATGTCATAATCAATGTAATATTTCTTTTGAATGATAAATCAAAAAATAGGAGTCGAATGTTTTTGGTTGATCTTTGGGTCAAAGTTGGAAATCTTTTGGTCAAAGAAATCTTTGGGTTGACATGGAAGATAAGGTGGCAACCCTACTGATACGGCACATTTGGTGGGGATTTACATTACATTAATCTGAAAATTGTTATTGTGAAGTACATTGTAATGAGATTTCACTGTAAAAATTTTCCAACAGCCTTCGTCAACATTTTCAATATTTGTGTAATATAGATTACTTGTATTGATTTGTAATTAATGAAAAATTTCTGGTGGAATTTCAGCGGTAATCATCACTATTCAGTATTAATTCTTATATATTAAATGTATGTAATATGTATTTTCCATATTTGTCTGTGTTCCTTATGGACACTACGTGGGATTCAACAGGGAGGTATCGAGCTTGTTTTATGGCTGAAAAAATTCAAGAACCCGCATTTAAAAATTACTTGTCTTGCATATCTCCGATAGCCACAACAAGGTTATAAAAAACCAGATGCGCATTTTGACTAGAAAAGCAGCCATCTTCAGTGGCAATTCACCGAAAATAGATTCTGAAAGAACTAGTGCAAAAGCCCACCAATATGACTGGGAGGAATATATTTTTATTATTTAAATTAATTTTCATATTTATCATTCTTTGAAATCACTTATTTATGTCTTTAAAATGTAAAAATTTGATTCCAAATAGAAACAAAGTAACTAAATCCTTGTTTATTTTCCAAAGAAAATTATAGTCTATAACGTTATATATCAAGGCCAACTTTATCATTAAAAATAAAATGCCCTTCTTTCATTCGTTCTTCCGTTCACATCCCTAATTCATACTGGGGCCCTCAAATGCAAATGAGACATACACCATGCCATCTTTGTGCTGTGTACATATCAAAGATTGTTATATATTCATACTTATTTCACATCTTCATCGACTTAGTTCCTTTTCAGAAATGAATCTCATTGTCAGTTAAAGTTCATAAAATTTCATTAATTTCAGTCTTGTTACATATTTTGTCCAAAAATTCCGTCATATAAACATTTAAAACAATTCATTTGGAATACAATGAAGTATGTAGCATTTTACATGCCCAATAGATATGGTGCATCAATCGATCTTACCAAAGTGACAAAATTAATTTTACTGTATTTCTATTTGAATAACTTGAATGTCAATATCATCATCATAGGTAGTCTTTTTGTAGACAGGGATGTGATCATTCATGGTTAAACCTGGTTCTCCGTATACTCTTATTTTCCGCTGTACTCTTCATATCTTGATAACTCTCTTTCTCTTTCAAATCGTCTATCAGCTGAAACCTTTCCTACATCTTTCCCCTTTTCCGTTTAGTTTTCCTTCTAACATGTCTTTAATCATACTCTCTCCTATGTCAATATGTCAACAACTTCTTCTTTGTTATGTAAACAATATAAAAGCAAAATTATAAAGGATATTTATTGTTCCACAAGGTAATTAGATTTAAAATATTTTTATATAAATTTAGTTTTTAAGTAGTTAAAGACAAACTGTATATGAAAATAATTACAATATTTATTAACAAGTAATAACACTCATTTTTCCATGCTTGTAGTTCAAAAAATGGACAGTAGGGAAACTGACAGCGCAACGGGTGGAGAGGTGGCGAACCTCTTAGTGATGTCCTAAATTTGTCCAAGGAACTACAATGCAACTGCCATTTACGATGGAAGACTTTTAACCCTAAAAATGTGAAATATTAGGGTTCAAAACAAATATATGGTCTGATTCGGAGCATATTTCAAAATCAACTGTAGGAAAATGACTTTTTAATCGTTATGGCGTTTTTTGGTTCAAGTACCATATTCGTATGATGATTCTAAGTAATTTTAAAATGCGAATGGAAATTATGCTGCATTGCTTCTCACAAACGTAACGCCCATATAAAATACAGAGATACAAAAGGAGTTACAAAACTGAGCTTCTATTCTATTCTTATTACAGTAAACCCTCGTTAGCACACTCAGTTTATATAAACAGATATTTTCCTTGACACTGAATGCATGGATTAATGTATGCGAGTTTGTTGGTTAACATGAAATTCACTTAAGACAAACTTTGAACAAAACTTGGGAACCAAAAATTCATGTAATCAGTTAACACGAACACTTGTGTTAAGTGAAACGTATTTTAGAGCCGTAAACTTTATTTCCGGCATGTAGAGGGATTGTTAGTGTCAAAAGTTCAATACGTGGATGCGATGGGATTCAAAGAACAGTGATTCAGCAGCTGTCTTCATTCCTTGACCCTTCAGTTGTGTTTCATCTATCGTGAGATTTTCAAACAGGTGAAGATATTACAAAAGCGGATGTGTTATTGTGTTAACATGGATATTTACATTTCTTGCAATAATTTTTTCAGTCAAATAGATCACCGTGGTAGAAAGGAAGGAAATTATTTTGCCTGATCTCATCATATCTATTCTAATGACGATATACTACTGCTAAATGCTCAAATTCGCAAGTTACTGAGAGCTTGCAGCGCTTCTGCACCATTTACAATGCCTGTGAGAACATGGCTGTGCAGAGGTAGAAGTTTTTTTCTCTCACTCCAAGAAGTGAAACTCAAAAATTCAGGTGAATTATTGAGTGTCATCAAACGAAATTTATAGTTTATAAAAAATGTATAAAAATCGTAGGCCAGTGAATTCCAACCTTGTCCTTTGTTTCTTGTCACAACAAATGTCATATTTCATCAAGAAACATAAACTTCTTTCTTTCTTCCAAAGTATGGTGCATGTCCCGAATCTGTATCTTAGTTTTAAATAATTTAAAAAAGCAATTTTATATAGCCCTGCACAGTTTTCAGTGCTTTTCTGATGGGTAAAATCGATGGATGCTGCCTTGATGTGGTGGAACTCCATATTCAGGAAAATTAATAAAATGTTTGGTAAAGAATCCACTTTAATAACTCACACAAAACAGACGACCGGTTTCGACTAACACTTAGTCATCATCAGGTCAAGAATAAGGACACCACAATGTATATATAGGAAATGGGTGAGGTCGGGGAGGGAGGTGTGGAGAAAACAGGATAGGGGAAGGAAGAGGGTCTCTTAAATGGTACTTTTTATGGTGTGGGCGGAGGAGGAAGAAGACGGTTGGCGTAATTGTTGAGCAAGGGAAAGACCGAGGGAAGGAGCAGGGAGTGGGTTGGGAAGAGATGTTCGTTAATAATGTCGTTGGCGTGGGTCTTCACATGGTGGAGGATTTCCAATTGTTCGAGAAGGTTGAGTCTCCAGCTTTTGTTTTCAAGATGCAATATGGTTGGACAAAAATTGGGAGAATGTTTTGCAAAATGGGATTTTTGGGACTTGGAAGTAAAGCAATGTAAGTGTTCTTTGCAATGGGTCTTAAAATTTCTTCCCGTTTGTCCAATGTAAAATTTGTCGCAGTCATTGCAACTCAATTTGTAAATGCTGCTTTTATTAAGATTTTTGATGTTATCTTTTCCATTGGAAAGAAGATGGCCTAAACTGAAGGTTCCATAGAAAGCGGGTCTTGATAGGTTTTTTGGGAGAAAGTTCGCGATTTTGAGGGATAGAGGACCTGTATAAAGAAGGCAAAACCTGCGAGGCTTGGTTTCGGTCTCGGGAGAAGGGCAGAAGATTTTATTTAGGGCCAATTTCTATTTTTACAGAACAGGATAGTGTCTATTAGGGAAGGGGAATAACCGTTAGCAAGTGCAATATGTTTAATGATGTTAAGTTCTTTTTGGAAGGAGTAAGGAGAAAGAGGGATGTGTGTGAGACGGTGTATCATCGAGTGGAAAGCGGCATGTTTCTGGGAAGTGTGGTGTCTGGAGGAAACATGCAGTGTGTGGTTGGTGTATGTGGGTTTGCGGAAGATGGAGAATTCTAGGTTAAGGTTAAGGCGTCGAATGGTTAGGTCTAGGAAGTTCAGAGATTGTTTTTCTTTAATTTCAAAAGCAAAGGTGATTGAGGGGTGAAGGTTGTTCAGGTAGGAGGCAAAATTACACAATAGTCTCTCAGTACCATTCCAAATGCAAAAAATATCATCTACATAGCGACACCAAAACAATATTTTATTGGTGCAAGGTTGAGCGGAATTAAGCAGTTTCTTCTCTAAAGCATCCATAAAAATATCGGTGAGGAGAGGTGACAGCGGAGAGCCCATGGCCAATCCTTCGGATTGTTCGTAAACACATTTTTAAAGCGAAAATAATTTTAACAAAGTACAAAGTTCTATCACTAGGTTCATGGGGGTATCTGACGATGTGATGGGTGTTTAAAATTAGATATTGGGGTCAAAAACACCCCTTAAATAAAACAATTTATGGAATTTCGGATTTTTCCTGAAGTTTTACCCAATGACCTATATTCAAACCAAATTTCAGCTCTGTAGCACTTCTAGAAGTACCTTAGGTTTTATATGATACAAGTAGTTGGTGGTATTATTTAATAAAGATATTTCATTGTTAGAAATGATTTTTTAATTTCAAAGATTTAGTCTCTGCACCGATTTTCGTTCTTTCCTTATGGAACAATATTTGATTAAAACAATACCTAAAATTTGCAATTTTAAGAATATTATAATTTTTCCATTGTTTTACACTAATGCCACACATTTCTGCTAAATTTTAAAATTATAGCACATCTAGATGTGAAATAATATTTTTCTAATCGTTTATATTTTAAATATTTTTAACGGCCGTACTAACAACTTCATGGTGATTATCAAATGTTTATTTGGGCATATGGACTAAGCTCTAAATAACGTAAAAATTTCATCTCCCTAACTTGCCCCATAATATTTAAACAACCTATTTGTTTAACTTGAAGTATTTTTAACAGCCAAACAAATTAATATATCAAATTTTCTCTAATCCCTATTCCATTTTTCTGCAAGCATTTCATCTCACCTTGAAAAAACATTAATTTTTCAGAGAGATATTTCATCATGGAAAATATTTCTATAATTCAAAAGATTTCTCCTCTGCACAGATTTTCGTTTTTTCCTTAAGAAAAAATAATAGAGTAAAACAATCACTAATATTTGAAATTTTAGTAATATTATACTTTTCCCACATTGGGTTAATAATGCCACACATTTATGCCAAATTTTAAATTTGTAGCACATTTATAAGTGAAATAACATTAATCTAATTGTTTAAATTTAAATAATTTTTAACGGCCGCAATAAGAATTTTATGGATACATTGAAATGTTTATTCGTTTGCATAGACGAAGCTCTAAATAACTTTAAAATTTCAGCTAACTAACTTCCCCATAGTATTTAAACATTTACCTATTTGTTTAAAATTTAAGAATTTTTAACTGCCAATCCAATTAAAATATCAAAATTTGTATAATCCCTATTTCGTTTTTTTTACAAATTTCACCCATAAAAAAATTTAAGCTACGTAGCACATTCGGAAATATATAAACCATGAAAATTTGTTTAAACAATTTCTAATTTTTAGCGGCCGCATTGTTGCACTTTTTCAAGATTTTCGGTTTTTCTAGTCGGTTTTGCACATGATCCAACCTACAAAAAAATTTCGAGTCTGCTGCTTTTTTGGAAGTGCCTCAACATTAGGATCCGCCTATATATATGTTACTCCTTCTCTGTAAGTAATGTCTATCTATAATGATGTTCCTCCTATGTAAGAAGTCTATATATAATAGATATCCTCCTATATCCTATCATATATAGTATCCTCTATATATATATATATATATATATATATATATATATATATATATATATATATATATATATATATAGATAGAGAGCTAAAATTTTCAAGTAATTTAGATCCTAGTCTATGTAAGCGAATAAACATTTCAATGTCTGCATGATATTTTTATTGCGGCCGTTAAAAATTATTTGAATTTAAGCAATTAGATAAATGTTATTTCACTTCTAAATTTGGGACAATTTTATAATTTGTCAGAAATGTTGGCATTATTGCAAATATTAGTGATTGTTTTACGCCATTATTGTTCCATAAGGAGAAAACGAAAATCGGTGCAGAGGAGAAACCTTTTCAATTAAAGAAATATTTCCAATGATGAAATATCTCTCTGAAAAATGAATGTTTTTTCAAGGTGAGATGAAATGCTTGCATTATGCAAGCACCTTCTACTAGTGTCATTATATATAGACGTTCATTACAGAGGAGGAGGAAGATACTAATGTTTAGGCACTTCCAGATGAGCTGGAGATTCGAAATTTTTTTTCATAAATAGGATTTTGTGCAAAACCAACTAGAAAAAACGAAAATCTTCAAAAAGTGCAACAATGCGGCCGCTAAAAATTCGCAATTGTTTAACAATTTTTAAATCTTTATGTATTTTCGAATGTGCTACGGAGCTGAAATTTTTTTTAGAGGTAGGATTTATAAAATAACGAATCAGGAATTATAGAAATTTTGATATTTTAATTTGTATGGCAGTTAAAAATTCTTCAAGTTTAAACAAATAGGTAAATGTTTAGACACTACGCGGCAAGTTAGGGAGCTGAAATTTTAAAATTATTTAGAGTTTAATATATGTAAACGTATAAACATTTCAATATATCCATGTATTCGTTATTGCGGCCGTTAAAACTATTTAAATTTAAACAGTTAGAAAAATGTTATTTCACTTCTAATTGTGCTATAAATTTAAAATTAGGCAGAAATGTTTGGCATTATTAACCCAATTTGGGAAAAGTATAATATTCCTAAAATTGTAAAAATTAGTGATTGTTTAACTCCATTATTGTTCCATAATGAAAAAACGAAAATCCGTCCAGAGAAAAATCTTTAGAATTAAAGAAATATTTCTCATGATGAAATCTCTCTCTGAAAAATTAATGTTTTTTCAAGATGAGTTGAAATGCTTGCAGTATGCTAGCACCTCCTACTAGTAGCATATATAATTAGGAGGATACTAAAGTTTAGGCACTTCCAGAAGAGCAGCAAACTTGAAAATTTTTTGTGGATAGGATTATGTGCAAAACCGACTAGAAAAAAACGAAAATCTTGAAAAAGTTCAACAACTCCGCCGCTAAAAATTCGAAATTGTTTAAACAAAATTTCAAGGTTTATGTATTTCCAATTGTGCTACGAAGCTGAATTTTTTATATGTAGAATTAATTGATGGAATAAAGTGATCTGAAGATCCTATGCAGACAGGCATAAGCTGTAAAGTTGGGAATAATTCAATTTTCTAGAAAATTGATCTGCTACGATAGTTTAGTGGTAGAATATCCGCCCGGCAAGTGGAAGACCCGGGTTCAATTCCCGGTCATAGCAGAGTTTTTTCTCGTTTCAAAATTATTCCCATGTAGAATTAAAGAAAAACAATAGGGATTATAGGAATTATAATATTTTAATTTGTCTGGCAATTAAAAATTCTTAGTTTAAACAAATAGGTAAATGTTTAGATACTACGGGGAGAGCTACAGAGCTGAAATCTTAAAGTTATTTAGAGTTTAGTGTAAATGAACAAATAAACATTTGATAACCACCATGAAATTGTGATTGCGGCCGTTAAAATTTTTTATAATTTAAACAATTAAATGTTATTTCACTTCTTAATGTGCTACAATTTTAAAATTTGGTGGCTAAAACTATAAAATATCTTATTCTTGCGATGGTTTGATGTTTCACGGTATAATTTATCAGAAACACGCATTTCTTTTCGAAGTTTTATGGCATTTTCGTACTCTTCCCAGGTGTTGCCAAGGCGTTGTTGCCTCCGATTGGTCTATTAAACCTTCAAATAGCCAAAATAATTGCGTTATCAGATTCGAGCTGTTTATGAAGCATCGAAATTGTAGTTGTAGCGACGTCGAACGTAATAGATTTCAACGTTAATAATTAAAGATTATTATTATTCAGTAAACTGCGTGTGGGCTGTGGGCATTTTTAAGGATTGACCAAAAGAAAATATCCTCTTGATTTATTTCAATACTGGAATGTGACCTTTTTTGTATGAGAGAGACAATTAAAATTGCACATATAAATTATAAAAACAAACATGACGTTCAAAATATCATTAGAAATGGGCTATTATTACTTTTAAACATGCAGATTTCTGACTGACCTCGCAAAAGTTTTTGCAGGTGCTACTATTTTTTCATAAATATTTTATTTTCTCCTTTTTAGTCTTCTTATATTTTAATGTTGAGTTTTTGGATTATGGAAAATTGCAAAGATTATGAATTGAATTTTCAAGGTTTATTTCAATATAGGAAAATTCTTAAAATATTTGGAAATTCCACTATAGTTCATTATGGCAGCATTAATTTCCCTTAAAAGCATTAAAATGTATTTAATTTCCATTAAGAGCATTAAAAGTCACTTTAAAAGCAATAATGTCGTTGCCATGGTTTTTATACATTTCCATTGTTGAAGATAGGAAAAATTCACAGTTTATTCCGATTAAAAGCAGATATTTACACTAAGTTGTTATGTATTTGACCTTTGCCTTAAAAAATTAAGAACTCCGTTCTTTCAGCTAAACAACTGTTCTTTTCCCGAATTCGTATCCCAATTTTAAGTAATTTTAAAATGCATTTTTAGGAAACCTTGCACTGAATCCCATGCTTTTCTTATGCGGTATTGAAATGGAGCATTGGGGTTAAGAAGATCTCATAAATATTAACTTTTTGTGACTTTCAATTTTTCTCGTCGTTTGTCATCCGAAATAAGAGTATACCAAAAATTTCAGCCCTGTAGCATTTATAGGGGCAGAGATATAAAGCGAGAAAGATTTGAAAGAAACATATGTACATATACAGGGTGTCTCGCGACTTAACGTCATAACTGCAGGAAATGATTCGAGAGATCATTTTGAGTGAAAAATGTTATGTCAACATGTGTCCGATTCGCAATGTTTACTGAATTATGGGCATTTGATTTGTAGCACACTTGAAGTAATCGTGGAAAAAATTGTATTTGGAAACAGATTGTATTACCTTGTAAGGAGCGCTCGCAGACGTGTTAATGTAAGCTAATGCACGAACAGTGCATGGGCTAGTAATCAGTGCAAGTCAGACGTGTCAGAAGTAAACATGCCGTTTACATTTTCGAATGAAGAGTACGTGGATATTCACTTTGTGTACAGATTTTGCCATGGAAACGCCAATGCAACTGTTCAAGAATATCGGCAGCAATTTCCTGAACGAAGAATCCTAACTCGATGTGTGTTTATTAGAGTTCACCGAATCAGTTAGTTGTACCATAAATCTTCCTGCAATGTCTGACTGGAGACATTTATGCTAAATTGTTATAAAATGAACTCGATTTTATTAGAAGATGTTCCTCTGCAAAAACGAGTGCAGATGTACTACGAGCATGACGGAGCACCTCCACATTTAGTTATGCGGTGGGTGAATGATCAGTATCTTGACCGATGGATCGGACGTGGCAGTATGCAAAATTGGCCTCCCCATTCACCTGATCTGTCTCCACTAGATTACCATCTATGGGGTCACACAAAAATGATTGTGTATGAACGGAAAGTAAACACAAGAGCGGATTTTAGATGCTGCAAGTCACATTAACAACGCTGCTATTCTAAGTAAGGTTACACGTTCCGTACTCAAACGAGCCAGACTGTGCATTCAAGAAAATGGTGGACATTTTCAGCAATTAATGTAGCATTAAGCTATCTAAACTACAATTAAATCACCTTTTAATTTGTTTAATTTACTGTACAATGTAATACAATCTGTTTTCTAATATGATTTTTTCCCAATAACAAACGCCTTCAAGTGTGCTACAAATCAAATGTCCATAATTCAGTAACCATTGGGAATCGGACACATATTGATATAACATTTTTCACTCAAAATGACCTCTAGAATCATCTCCTGAAGTTATGACATTAAGTCACGGAACACCCTGTATATAACAGAGTAAGTTAAATAAAAGTGTGTAATAAAAAGAATCAGCATCAATAACTTATGTTTTAAAATAAAATTTTAGAGTTTATTTCATGTATATAATGAAAGCTTTATTTACGATTTTTGTTTAAAGTATATGTTGTGTAAATACCCGCGTATAGTGCGCACCCTCGTATAACGCGCAGGGGGGTTTTCAGCCTCGAAATCTATTATTTTTCTATATACCCGCGTATAGTGCGCACCGATTTTTTTTAGCGTTACCGTTCCAGAATAAAGTAGATGGTGTAACGTGTTCTAAGGCAATGATCGAATTATTGGTATTATGTATTGGTAACATAATGAAAGTGCGAAATGAAATTTTTGAATAACGTTCCAAAAGAACGTCAGCTAACTCAATCATTACGTACTCTATGTTTACTTATAAGGTGATATTAGGATATACACAATAAATCCAATTATATTAATTTCATAGTATGGCATATGACATTCTTTGAGCTAATAAAATGAAGGAATGACGATAATCCTATTTTTACATACGTTTTTGTCTCGCCTGAGGTGGACGGGTTCGCCCAACCTTCAGTTTTACCCTTATTAGAACACTCTGGAGCACGTAAACACGATAGCAAATAACCATAATTAACTACAGACTCAAAGAATCAAGAATAAATCACGTATCACCAGGCCGGGCGCCGGTGTAGGGTGACGTCATGCGTAAGATGCCGATTCCGATAACAACATCGAAGAAGAATAGTCCAGTGACGAAGTATTTCTTGGCTTTTAAAATGAATAAATACTGAATTCATTCTTTTCATATCTAATTAATGAATGTTTTTAGAATTAATTAATAAATTTTAACTATTATCTATCTTACTTTTCGTAAAAAACACCAATAAAATTATGAGGTTACCCGGGCAGTAATTACTGTGGCGAAATTGTGGAAATATGGGGTCAAATAAAAATAGGAAGATAATGTACCCTCGTATAACACGCATCCTAATTTTTAACTCAAATATTCCAAAAAAAAGTGCTCATTATACGCGGGTATTTACGGTATCTTTAGAGTTTATAATCGAAGGTTGATTTATGATTTTCGTTTAAAGTTTATGTTGTGTTTTCCTTAAAGTAGGTACTTCAGAGTTTATTTTTTCATGTTTATTTAATGAAAGTTTTATTTACGATTTTGTTTCAAGTTGGTTGTGTTTTCCTTCAAGTACTTATTTTGAAATAATTTTTTTATTTATTTATATTTAACGTTTTATTTTAAAATCTATCATTTTTTGAAAATGTCGAAAGTTACCGATAAATTACCGGTAAACCAACATTTATGAAAACATTTACCGAATTGCCAGTAATTGAAAAAGTTTGTAAATTTGCAATCCCTAGTGGCGACAGGTTGCTCTCGGCTGCGGGTAGGGTCCATGTTGGGACTAACGACGAGGAGATTTTAAGTTTTTTGCAGGACTAGGCCTCTGAGATTGCTCGTGTCCTAAAGGAGTCTGGTTCTGATGTGAGGCTTATCATCTGCAGTATAGTCCCTAGGATTGACCGCGGTTCTGTGGTTTGGAGTAGGGTTGACGGTCTGATCTGAAGGCTGTAGAATTTCTGTCGGAGTTTGTGAGTTGACTTCATTGACCTATGGTCGAATATCAAATCGTAAAGGGCACCACTAGATCACTCGGGTGCTCACTGCATGCCCGAATCTGCTTAGAGAGTAGCGTGGAGGATTGCTGAGCACAGTGGGATAGATAGATAGATAGATAGAGGTATTTCATTTTCATAATAATATTGTGAGAGAGTGCGAGGTATCGTCGGATTGTATTAGTGGCAAATTAAAAATAATTACTGTTAATTATCGAAACTTGAGTAAAAAGGAAGCCGATTTTGATCACCTTATTTGCGGTCTACAAGCTGATGTAGTGATAGGTACAGAGAGTTACCTAACAGAGGACATAGCTAGCCAGGAGATATTTCCTGCTGACTATAGTGTTTTTAGAAAAGATCAATGTAACCGGTCAGGAGGAGTCTGTATAGCAGTTAGAAATAATACAAAAGTTCTCCAATATGGATTACTGATGACAACGTGACGAAGTGACGGCGCTAAGTGCGATTAATAAAGAGAGAGCCATTATTTTAGAGGGTGATATCAATCTTCCCTCGATTGATTGGAATCATAATTGCTTTCATCCCGGTGGCAGAGAACGTGAAACATGCGAAACTTTAATTAAAACTTTCGGTAAGCACTCCTTATGTCAACTAGTGACATTTCCAACGAGGTCTAAAAATATATAAGATTTATTGGCTATGAACTACCAGAAGCATATGAATAATGTATCTATAGTTGAGAGAACGATAGACTGATTTCAATATAGCTAGAAGCAGTCCCAGTGGATATGCTGATAATCTCAGTATATATGCCAATGTCAGCTCATGAAGAAATTGAAGAGATTTATGAGCAAATTAATGACATTTACGAAGAAGACGGAAGAGGAAAGGTAAACTGCATAATAATGGGAGATTGGAACAGCATAGTCGGAGAAGGACAGGAAGAAAATGTTGTTGGGCAATACGGACTTGGGAAGAGAAACCGAGGAGGGGAAAAACTGGTAGAATTCTGCATCAATAATGACCTTGAAGTGACTAATACATGGTTCAAAAACAATAAACGAAGGTTATACACATGGAAAAGCCCAGGAGATAGATTGAGATGCTAAATAGATTACATCCTAGCCTTGGCAGAGGGGTGGTTAGCATGTCTAGCTCCCAATGCCAGGGTCGTGGGTTCGAATCCCACTGAGGGCATTGTTGTATGTGCTTGTTGTATATCTATTATACCACATGTAAATTGGAGAAATCTGTTTGTGTTAAATAAATAATAATTATTATTATTATGATTATTATTGCTATATTTAATCTATGGAAATGATCTACCAAAAATCTTGTACCGATGTAAAATATTTCAATATGCAGATGATACTGTAATTGTCACTGTTCATAGAGATTTGGAGAAAGCTACATTATATATGCAACAAAATTTAAATATATTAAATAAATGGACTCATGATAATTACTTATTAATAAATGAACAAAAACTAAGCTCATGCATATTAGAAATTGTATGGAACTAAATAAAGATATAACCATTAAATTTCACAGTCATTCTTGTTTGCATGGAAAATCATATATAGAAATGTATTGTAAGTGTACAGTTTTAGAGCAAGTCCATGAATTCAAATACTTGGGTGTAATATTGGATGATTAATTTACTTTTGGAAATCATATAAGGATGATTAACAGTAAGATTAGAAAATGTGCTTATATTATGCATCACATTAAACATATGAACCCTATGTACATTAAGAAAATATTTCTTAACAATTAAATCAAAAATACAATATGGAATCTCAGTATGGGGCTGTGCTGCCAACACCTACTTAATACTAAAATCTACCATGTAAAAAATTTGTAAATTGTAACATCAATAATGGCAGACAAGTCAATGAACAATTGGATATTCTCTCCATCGAACCGTTGTACAAATACATAATAATAATGGACAATTACTTGAATGATAAGTATAAGATAAAGAGAGAGAATCTAAATGTATATGGGCTTAGAAATCAAATAGAGTATAATATTCCTGTAAGCTTCAACTCTCATGGTGAAAGAAGGTTAAGTTCAATAGTACCTACATTATTTAATAAGATGCCTAGCAACCTGATAAATTTTACAACAATAACCAGAACAAAAGCTGAAGTTAAAAATGGCTTATGCAAAAATGAGTAAATGCTAAGAAATATCTATTGTTCTTAGTTTTTTTCTCTTGTTTTTGTTTTCTTGCGATCACCTCGGCGAAATTTCTAAGTGCTTCACAGTGACTTAATACTATATAGTAATGCTGATTTAAATATGATTTTCTCTGGCAGTCAGGCATGTACTAGGCTTTGCCAGAACCTTTACAAATGTAACACTTATACTAATATGTAATAAGCACTCTAATGTATGTAATGTAACTATAGTAGTCTGACAATTGTAGTATTCGATGGCCACTACATCAAATTGGGTTCGCAATACTTTATTATATGAAGCCCAGTCTTGAGTGCATTTGATGGAATATTGAGTTTGTAAATATGTCTTTATATTAAAAATGTCAACCGCTAAAAAAGAAACAAAGATTCAGAAACAGCATAAAAACGGCCAAGTCATTACCAGGAGCAGACATTGATTCAGATCACAGCCTTCTAATGGTTGACATAAGTACAAAGCTCAAACAAATAAGAAAAACGAGAAGAGAAAGACAGACTTGGAACCTAGAAAAACTGAAAGAAAGGCAGGATGTAGTCAGCATAAAGTTGAAAGATAGCCTAAGAGATTCGGAAAACAAACAAAAGACCGTGGATATAGAATGGGAAGAAATTAAAACCAGTATCAAGGTTACCTTGGATAAAGAGATTGGAAAACGAGAAGAAAATCAGAAAACCATGGATCATTAAGGAAATGCTGGAGAAAATGGATGAGAGACGAACATGGAAAAACGTTAACAGTGAAGAAGGTAGAGCCAACTATAGATTTATCAACAATGAGTTGAGAAGGGTAACAGATAAAGTTAGAGAAAATTTGATAAAAGAAAAATGTGATGAAATACAACAAATGGGGAAGTTAGGGCGGTAGGTTATGGTGTACACTAGGGCACTGGAATTGGATGATAAGAAGTCGAATGGAATTCGTAATTATGAATACGGATGGGAAAATATTATCAAAAAAAGGATGTAGCACAGGTATGGGAAGAAGGGACTATACAGCAACCAGGCAGGATCGGCAAAAATAGGAAGATGAGGAAAACATAAAGAAGACAACTTAGGACCAAGTATTATGGAGAGCGAAGTAGAAAAAGCGATAGTGGAACTAAAGAAAGGGAAAGCCACAAGCAGCGATGGAATACCGGCTGAGGTACTTAAACTCATGGGATCAGAAGGACTAAAAGCAGTTACGAAATTAATTAATAAGATTTACGGCACGGGAGAGTGGCCTCGGGATTTCCTAGGAGTAACAATGATCCCTATAAAGAGGAAGCCAAAGATAATGCAGTGTAAAGACTACAGAACGATTGAGCCTTCTGTCACACACTTCGAAGATTATCACGAGGATTCTTAATAAAAGGTTGGAGAAAAAGTCAGAGGAAATGGTAGAGGAAGATCAATTAGGTTTCAGAAAAGTACGAGGAACTAGAGATGCGATAGCGGTAATTAGAATCATATCAGAAAGTACAAAAGAGTACAGTCAAGATACCTGCGTATGTTTCGTCGACTGGCAGAAGGCCTTTGATAGAGTAAATTGGGTAACGTTGATGAAGATATTAAAGGATATAGGTGTAGATTAGAAAGACAGGAGACTGATTAGGAATCTATATGTGAATCAAGTTGTAAAGGTCAGGTTGGAGAATGCGGACACCTGCGGAGTACATATCGGTAGAGGAGTAAGACAGGGCTGCTGCCTATCGCCAACCCTATTCAATAAGAAGGAAGTCTAATATGCAAGAAGCGTTAGAAGACACAGGAGATTTCAAAATTGGAGAAAGGATTATAAGAACAGTAAAATACGCGGATGATCAAGTACTTCTAGCAAGAAAGGAAGAGGCACTCCAGAAAATGATATAGACTAGTAATAACAGGTAGAAAATATGGTATGGAAATAAATACAGAAAAATCCAAGGTCATTCGAATATCAGGCAAAGAAGAGAATCTGAACATAAGTATTGGAGGAAAGCCTTTTGAAGTAGTTTCAGACTATGAATACCTTGGAAGCATCATAACAAGAGAAGCAAAATGTACGGATGAAATCAGGACTAGAATAGGAAAAGCAATAGCGGCTTTCAGAAGAAAGAAACACCTACTTACGGGGAATATAAGGGAAGGAGTTCATAAAATGCTATATATGGAGTATAACTTTGTACGGGGCAGAAACATGGACGCTAAGGAAAAATGACATAAAATACTTGGAAAGCTTTGAAATGTGGACTTGGATGATAATGCTGAAGATGGACAGATAGGATGAAAAACGATGAAGTGCTACGAAGAGAGGAGAAAAGCGAATGATTATACAGACTATTAGAAAGAGGAAGGCAAATTGGGTTGTAGATGAGTATGATTAAAGACCTGTTAGAAGGAAAACTAGATGGAAAAAGGGAAAGAGGTAGGAAAAGGTTTCACTGATAGGTGATTTTAAAGGGAAAGAGAGTTATCAAGATATAAAGAGGTCAGCGGAAAATAGGAGACTACCTATGATGATGATGATGAGTTGAGGGAATTTGCGATCATAAGGCATTGTACGCCGTGTTTAAATTAGAAATTGAGAAATAGATGAAGCAAAAAAGGAAGCTTTATTTGTTCGCCAAAGCCGATTTCCCAAGTTTTCGATCTTTTCTGCACAGTGATATATTGATTTCCGCGTGGCGACTGATGTAGTCGCGGAAGAATCTTGATGCTTATTCAGAGATATGATGCGTGAGTGTACGGATAAATTTGTTCTAAGTAAACTTAAGTATGATAATGCGGAACCTAGATCGTACAACCAAGAAGTTAGTAGCGCTCTTAGACGGTAGAGAAAAATTCACTCCCGCGTAATTAATACCTCTTCGACGGCCACAAGAGCTAGAGCAATGACGCGTAGTGCATTTAATGATTACAGAAAGAAGGTCTTACACGACAATTTGATTGAGACTCCAAAAGCATTTTGGTCGTATTTCAGAGAAATCAAAGGTCGATGTTGCGTCACTGACAGCCGAAACACTCGTGAGAGTGAGGGGAAAGCAAACCTGCTTAACGAGCATTTTCAGAAAGCTTTTACTGCGATTAGTGATGAATATGAACCTTTTTCGATGCATCGGCGACTCGATGGAGGATTTGGACCTTTCGGTAGATTGTAAAGCGCAATGATTCTCAACCTTTTGCATCTTGCATCCCACCAACCATTTTTTTTCTAAAAGCTTTGGTCTCACCACGATAAAAACAAACGCCGCCTTTTCCAAGAAGTGGGTTTTATCGTCAACTGCATTTTATTATTACCTATATTAGTCATTGGTGTAAAGTTTTAGTGACCTTAAATATAACTGTAATTTCGTTGACAAAACGTTTTTTGTTTATTCTCTTCGAAACTTCGCGTCCCACCGGTTGAGGAACATTGGTATAGCGCATCAACGTCGCTCGATTAAACAAAATAAATCTCCCGAGCCGGAGAAAATACCCGCGCGAGTACTGAAAGAAATGGCCTCTGAAATCGCACCGTATATGAAAACAATATTCGAGAAATCAATTGCGCAAGGTGTCGTTCCTAAAGACTGGAATTTAGCACACGTTGCCCCCATCCATAAAGGCGGCGAAAGAGAGAATCCTGATAATTTTAGGCCGGTTTCGTTAACATCATTGGCATGCAAAATACTTTAGCATATTATATTTAGCTCTGTTATGCGATACGTAGATGGTCGTTCATCCCTTAGCGAATCCCAGCACGGTTTCCGGAAAGGCAGATCATGTGAAACGCAGCTCGGTCTTTTCGTGAATGATTTATTACGATGCGGAGAGAAAAATATTCAAGTCGATGCTATTTTAATTGACTTCAGGAAGGCGTTTGATAAGGTCTTTCATCGGAAATAAATAGCGAAGTTCGTCAAATACGGGATCAACCCGAAAATTATGAACCACAATAAAAATTAACTTGGTTTTATTACTTAGTTTTATTCTCAAATCTTACTCGATATTTTTTGTCTTGACTTAAAAACCCGAGCAATTTCAGTTAGAATGAAATATATTAATATAATATATGATATTAATATAAAAACTGTTAAAAATAACTTGTAACTCTCGGCATTGAAAAAGTTTCACTATGGAGTGCCATTGGTAGTGGATTAAATATCGAACATTCCTTCGTGCTGATTATCCCGCCGAGTATGCATGTACCCAGAAATTTACTTCGAGGGGTCTGAGGCCGAAAACCAATTTCCAGTAATTGATTAAATAAAACTCCTATTCAAATAATATAAACTTTTATAACGTTTTTATTTCTCATAACTCGACGCAGCAAGCGACAGCGTAGCAAGGGGCAACGTAACAAGTTCGTAGCGTGGTTATCGCGGATTCCAGAAATGTCTGTAGAGCGGGGGGAGGGGAGAGTCTCCCTGGGCACGTCCTTGCCGCCGAGGCACGCATTCGGCCTCTGCCGAAGAAGACCGATTTTCCGATGAGAAGAGCCTAAAGTAGTCTCGCCATAGTCGCCACACTCCTATCGTGCGACGTCCTGCGGATGCGAGTCTTTTGCGTCGCCGCAGAGCGAATTTACCGAGGAACTGCAAACGGAAGGAAGCGTCTGTCCTCTTCCGCGATCCACGTTCAATGCGGTTTCCAGAGGGAAAGAGACGGCCTGAAATATTCTCGCGTATTTCCGTGTTTCCCCGTCCCTTCCAACGTGCGCTTTCATCGATCCTTCGCCTCTCTATATTCTCGCGTTTTTGGCAGTAATGACTTGGGAAAATTTTATAATGTGGAATGTAAGAGAAGTTAGTGATGAACGATGTCATATTTTAATTTCTCGCCATATACTATTGTATTGTGGGTTTTCGTGTCTTTAGAAACATCCGCTAAATAATCGATCTATGCCAACAATAATAGCTGACCGAGTGCACTTCTCTGCGGGACGGCGATAATGACTTTATTGTGTGATTCTACTCCGACGAGAAACCAATCGCTTGATTCTGTTTCAGAGGGTCGAGGGGACCCTGTTTACAATTACATTATCGGAAGGGTATGCTTTGAGCTTTCCATATCTTTGCATGAGAAACGTCATCAAAGGCTTTACTAAAATCTAAGGATACTGTGTCTACAACTTGTTCTGCGGCTTACAGAATGTGGTTGGTAGTTCTCGCATGAACGTCCTCTCCGAGAACCATATCGATTGCCATTCAACGCACGATTTTTTTCGAGGAATTGAGTTATTGAACTGCCACTATTGTGCTCGAATATCTCACAAAAAGTGGGCGGCGGTCTATAATTTTCTGGCTTTTAATTCCATTTTTTTGCACCGTTGTGACGTGGGCTGTTTCTCTTACTAAGGCAACTCTTTCTCTCTCCTTCATTAGCATTTGTTCCAGTATGACGTTGAGATAGGGACCATTACGTCGCTGCCGACTTATACCCGCCTGGTACATTTGCTTCTTAAATTTTACGGGAGAATTCTCGATGCTCAAATTTCGCAGTCGGTATCTAGGTTTGTTCTACGTATGACTGCGAATCTTGCGTTAATGGATTTCTGCCAGCGACGCCAGATCTCATTAAGTGCGATTTCGTGGAAACGCGATGTTTCATTAGTGTTGAAATCGCTTGTGGGGAGTGTTTTTCAGACTTAAGTTGTGTTAAAAAGTTCTGACATCCATGCATTTGGGTTCTGGAATGAACTCGGTGTCATCAGACACCAAAAAAACTTGACAAGAGCAATCGAAATTATGAGAGTGAGGAAGGGAACTATGGAATGAATTGGCGCACAGCCATAGGTACCTAACTTTCGCAGAACGTGGAAGGAAAGATGCGAGGAAACCGAACCACTGTTGAACGGGGAACACTTGGTTTACGAAAACTGTGCAGGCATAGATTAGTAGAACAGGAATGGAAACCCTATGGAATGCGAGTATCTTCGATGATTTTGGTTGGCACACAACTAAAAAATAGTTGAATGACTGACTGTCTTCCTAATAGTTTTTCCATTTCTCGTTTAGCACATGTTCGTTTAGAGCATTTCGATATAACGCAATTCGCATCTGGGGACTAGTTTTAATTTTTGAAAATTTATAAAACATTTCCTAAATGCTACGTTCTTTTATTACGGTCCCAACATTTTTCTCACTTTCATTCATTCACTCTGTTCAGTGATTCCACTATAATTAAGGACAAATTTGTTGTTATACGTTTATTCGTTTTATTAACAACTTTTATATTAATTTCGTCGGTTATATATACCGTATTTTTCGGCATATAAGACGCACTTTTTTCCAGAAAAATTGCCAACAAAATCAGCCTGCGACTTATACGCCGAAGGTAAGATTATTACTGGTCTCAATACTGGCATTAACGAACACACTCATCCTCACAATAAAAAAATTGGCAGTCATTCTTAGCAAAAACATTGAAATTATTAATAATGAAAAAAGTTGCCAATACATATATAGTAAAGTAAAACCTTATGCAACGTGAATTCCGTTGACGCATTTTCACTATTACGCTTTAATACATGTCTGCTCACAGTGTTTACTATTTAGGCGCGATTGCGATGTTTTAGTTCCTGCCGAGTTGTAGATCATCCCTATTTATTTTACGAATTTAGTTAATCTAAAACGTTATATTTAACTGTTATCACGTCGTAATAATTTTTGTAAATGTTGTCAGATACGTACTTAATCACGGCTGGAAATAATACACGACTTGGCCCTTCGTAAATGCCTTGGTAACTAAAATACTTTTTACTTTCTCCATACGTAGTATAGAGGAAAGTATTGTTATCATGAAAATAATAGATTTCGAGATTTCAACGGAAATGCACGTTTTGAGGTCCACTGAACACGTTTTGACCATTGTCTCGATGTCCGTGTGTGTGTGTGTGTGTGATAGGATTTTTGTGTGCTCTTACTCAAAAACTATTGATCAGGTCAACAAGAACTGATTATTTTTTATGAAGATCGGTCAACCGGAAGTGGGTGTTTACTCGTCACTTACCTGTTTTTTGAGATAATTGCTTTAATATTTGTTTTTTTTTTTCGTAACCCTATAACTTTTTCTCAACTTTTCCGGGCGATGCCAAGGTGACTCGCATTGTTGCCTCCGATTCAATCGGCGTCTATTAAGACTTCAAATAGACGAAAGAATTGCGTTATTCGCTTCGCGCTTTTTATGAAGCATCGAAATTATTGCTGTAGCAACGTCAAACTTAATAAATTGCAACTGTAATAATTGCAGATAATAATTATTCAGTAAACTGCGTGTGGACTGTGGGCGTTTTTAACGATCGATAAAAAGAAAAAATCTTTCTTTATTTCAGTACTGGAATATTACCCTTTTCGTAAGTAAAATCATTATATTCTACATATTTAGTATTTATTAACGCAAATAGTCCTACGTATGTTTAAATTTGATGATAATGGGAATATGGGCTATTATTAATAAACTAGCGTAATTGCCCGTCAAATATGACGGGATTATCATACAAGTATTCCAAATATATATGATTTCGATATGAAAAATCAGTTATATTTGCTGTGATCTGGTTTGGCTTTCTGGCGCAATCATAACAGTGTTTTTGAAAGTTATCTTTGTTTAATTACACTGTTTAAGTGATTATTATTAGAGAGGCCAATTGATTATCCAAATATTTGATTAAAATAAAAGGAAAATCGAATTAAAAAGATACGTATAATGCATAAAGAAGTAGCTGAAATTTACTTGAAATATTTGAGCGATTATAAGTTAAATAAGTAAAGATGGAGACTACGGCGAAATTGATGTTAAATAGAAATTAACTCCTTAACCGTAAAATTCAAATTCAAAAATTGGAACAACAGTGGTCCAATATAAACAAAATGCGTGAAAACGTGAAAAATCGTATTAAAACGTAATTTTTGGAGATTTACGAATGAGATTTAAATTCTTCTCTTCGCATAACTAATGAAATATTTTAAAATGTAATCGAAAAAGGTCTGCATGTTAAGGAATGGCTTTTTGCGTGATTCATATATGCGATGCGAATTTATAACTCCGGTTAATTATAAGATACACTTCAAAAGAAAACTATGAAAATAATTATAAAAATAATTAATTACCAAAACTTTCAATAGGAAGTTAACTGAAAAGAAATTAATGAAAAACACGATTTTAATTATAAATAATTCGGGCGCCTTCTCTCTCTCTCTCCTACTAAAGCATTCAAACACACTTTCCTTACGCATATAGCATAAGGACGACAATACAATCTCGAGGTTTAACAATGACACGGTCGGCAAGACAACATATCTTTAAAAAGCTTAAAATTTTCAAATAAATGTTATTTAAACGTATAACTTGAGCGACTTTGAACTGAAGGCAAAAGTCGACGATAAGAATCAGAATGTTTATTTTTCTTTAAAATGGTCAAGGTCCGAAGATCCTAGGTTAATTACTTCTAATTTAATTTTGCAAAAGATAAAAAACCTGCAAGTGAAAAAAGGTATTTGAAGTGTTTTCTTTCTGTAGAGCGTTCCGGCGGACCAACGGACGGACGGACGGACCAACGTACAAAATAAGGGTATTATGTATATAATAATACACATTATATAAAATGTAAAATTAACATATTTACAATAAACTAATAACGCATGTAATATTTATCGTTGTTTCCAATCTTTGTTTATAGATCAGGATTATTAATTAAATAATTATATAATGTTTTACAATCCATCTGCATATTGTAAGTTGTGAGCAAAATACCATTTACAGTATTTAAATCCATCTTATTTCTAACTTTATTCCATTGATTGACGATTCGCGAAAACACACGCTCTACATTTGCATTATTTGCAAAAATGGATAATGCATATGTATTGAAAAGTGGAAGTCATAAAGGTGGTGATAAAAGAAAGAGATTATTTACATGCTTATAATGTTTTTGTTTGTGAAGTTGATGTAAAACAATTGATACCACCAATTGTATATACTGCGCTATGATGAATAATGTTAGTGGTCCGTCGATAGATACAGTATACGTGTAAGGTATTTCCGACTTACGACAACCTCAACTTATGACCTGGTCATCGGAACGGAATCCCGTCGTAAGTCGAGGAGCATCTGTACTAATGTCATTATTATGTCACATAGTTAAAAATGAAAAGACGAGGACAAAAGCATAAAATCCCCGAGAACGCCCTTGAAACTAGGACATGTCCTCGGAAACGAGGGCGTCTGGTAACCCTCGTCGAATGCCACTCCGCAACCCCGCAAATGTATCCCAAACTTAGAAACATAGAAACCAGCGTCATAACATGTCCTGCCTAACATGCTTGCTTAACATGCCCCACCAATTCGATAGCAAACAACTTTTTATTTGATTTAAACATACAAGAAAAAACCTTTTTTTAGTTTTCGTTCTTAACAAGAGGATATTTGACTACAAAAAATGTCATTAATAACAGCAGAAAAATGATACGTTATGAAGCATTATTCATTGAATTAGTGGGAACTCGGACACTGCATATTTTCTACAATAGTGGAAAACTCGGGTGTGCGAGTTGATACTGCAACTCGAATGCTGCCATTCAGTTGTTTATCTGTTATATAAGCTGGTGCGATGCTTTGAGTTCATTCATGCAAGAAAACGTTGACTCTCACAAATATGTTGAGCCAAGTATTGACTTTACTTTCAAAGCTACATTCACCAATGCTACTATAAAGCTACATTCACTATTGAGAATGTCTATCAACCAAAAACGAAATCTATATCGTCTCAACATTTCTCACTTGTTTCAATGAAAAGTAATAGCGCTGAGGGAAGGCTCCGCGATCGACTTTAGAAGGGCTAAAAAGATCGACCGGTCGATCGCGATCGACAGGTTGGAGAGGGTTTAGGACAGTTCAGCGCAATCGGTTCGGCGCAACCGTTTCGGCGCGGGGATCTTTCGGCACAGGGATCTTTCAGTGCAAGTATCTTTCGGCGCAGGGACCTTTTGGCGCTGGGATCTCTCGGCGCGGGGACCTTTCTGCGCGGGTACCTTTCTGCGCGTGGATCTTACGGCGCAGGGATCTTTCGGCACAGGAACACAATTTTTCTGTTTCCCTGGGTTAAACTCGAGCAAAGTAGCAAAAAATATTACTACATACTATATCTTGGCTTCCTGTTGGTAAAAATCTTAACGGAATATTTCTTAATAGTGATACTGAAAATTGCTTGTAAGTATACAGCATTATCTTATGAAAATAAAAACAGTAGGCGTGGGGAGGGCGGTAGAAATTGTTAACATATATAGGCGATATGGCTGTCTGTCGTAAACGTCTATAAATGTCGAATTTTAAATTTGGAATTAGACGAAAATAAATAATCTTCGATACCTGTCGATTAGGAATAGAAATATTAATCCTGAATAATAAATTATGATTTGTTAGTTTATCACATTGAAATATGTTATTATTCTCAAACAGCTGTTAATTCAAAAATTAGACTGAATACACATTTATGTTTACAATGTCTACATTTTGTTTTATGGTCACTGGATGCATTGATTTTGTGAGTACATAAACAGTATCCCTCTCATAAAGAGTTGAATTCGCTCCAAGAATAATCATCGTTAAACTAAATTCTTTGCATGAATGTTAATATACCAAAATAATAATACTGTACGATTAAGGGTAGATTATTTCTCTGTGCTTAAGTTATTTGTAATAAAAATATATTAATCTTCAGATCTTATAAAACTAGCTGCATGATTTCTGATCATTTTCGTAAAGATTGGTTTGCCATACCACCTCGTGCCGTCCCATCTTAAGTACTACTTGCATAAATTTGATTGTACGCTTCACACGCAATATATAGAAAAACTAGATAAGATTTAAATTCCCTTTCGCTCAGTTCTTACACTCCCAGCAGATTGTTATGATTTACTTTTAGACTAATACCATGCAGTCCACCGTAAGTTGGCACATTTGTCGAATATCTCAGCATCGAGATGCAAACAAGACTTCTAAGCATTCTCCTTGCGATTTGATTTTTCTCGATGCTCCTGTTATTCACATTCTCTACTCATGGCTCATCCTTTCCATCCGTTCTTCGTTTTTATTTTGTTTGTTTTTGTGATTCATACTTTGTTCTCACTTTTATCAACACCAGTATAGCGTACCACATCCTACTTTGCAACCTCATGCAATGTCTATACGATATTAATAATTTCGACCATCTTTTCTCTATCCCTCCCACCGCTAATCCTTATTAATTTCGCCAAGTGTAGTTATATATTGCTCATTTACTAAGCAATTTCGGTTCGATAGACATTCATATCGCCTATATATGTTAATTATTTCGATCCCTCCCGCCTACCGTTATTATTTTCATAAGATAATGGTGTGTAACTACAAGTAATTTCCAGTATCAGTATTAAGAAATATTCCATTAAGTTAAGATTTTTACCAGCAGGAAGCCAGGATATAGTATGTAGTCATATTTTCTGCTACTTTGATCGAGTTTTACCCAGGCAAGCAGAATAATTGTGTTTCTGCGCAGAAAAGTTCCCGCGACGAAAGATACCCGCGCCGAAAGATTCCCGCGCCAAAACGGTTGCGCCGAACTGTCCTGCGCCGAACCGTCCCATTCCGAGTTGGAGATCTCTGCTCTGGAACATATTATAATGTGAATTATAGATTTTTAAAATTTCAGTCCACATAAAATAGTATCATTAAATTAAAATTTATAAATTTTATTCGGAGAAAATGTAATATATTTCCCCTCGAAACAGCGCCACAAACGGAAATTTATTTCTTAAATTACGATGTCGGCCCTAAATAAACAAATTCTGATTAGCTCGTTATATAAATTTCTGCCAAATTTCAATTTTTTATCTACATCCTTGATCGAGGCATTCGCGTTTCAATAACTTGACATCCATATCAACGGTCGGACAGCATAGCCTTTTCTTATTGATAGTAGCACCTGCAAAAACTTTTGCGAGGTCAGTCAGAAATCTGCATGTTTAAAAGTAATAATAGCCCATTTCTAATGATATTTTGAACGTCATGTTTGTTTTTATAATTTATATGTGCAATTTTAATTGTCTCTCTCATACAAAAAAGGTCACATTCCAGTATTGAAATAAATCAAGAGGATATTTTCTTTTGGTCAATCCTTAAAAATGCCCACAGCCCACACGCAGTTTACTGAATAATAATAATCTTTAATTATTAACGTTGAAATCTATTACGTTCGACGTCGCTACAACTATAATTTCGATGCTTCATAAACAGCTCGAATCTGATAACGCAATTATTTTGGCTATTTGAAGGTTTAATAGACCAATCGGAGGCAACAACGCCTTGGCAACACCTGGGAAGAGTACGAAAATGCCATAAAACTTCGAAAAGAAATGCGTGTTTCTGATAAATTATACCGTGAAACATCAAACCATCGCAAGAATAAGATATTTTATAGTTTTAGCCGTCGAATTAAGCAAAAACGGAGAAATTCGGTCCATATTTATGTTTTTAATGGATGAAAGAAATATACCGTGCACCTTGAAAAATCAAAACTCCTGTGTATACATATGGAAAAATAAAATCGTTTCCCGGAGTTGAATCCGGGACACTTCCGTAAACGAAAATAGATATCCCGGGGTCTCCTAGTTGGCAGAAACAAAATGGCGTTTACAGCATTTCTCTGACAAACTGTTCAAGAGATAAAAGGGGGAGGGAGGGAGGGAAGGGACGGACGGACAGACAGACAGACTGACAGACACGGACAGACAGAGAGAAACTTCTCCGCGCCAGTGACCTACAATCAACCAAGCACACAAATCGGGTAGGCGATAAAAATTGCAGTGACCCTTGCCGTAAATAAAAGCAAACAAACGAAATCGAAAAAGAAAACTAAAATAAATAAACAATCGGTGGGGCCGATTTAGGGAAGGCGTAATGTGTTATAATAATGGGAGTACCGTTCCAAGTTAACCTAAAAAAAATCACTTTTTTATCATGAATAATGCAATTTAACAGAAAATAAAGGAAAACGTTACAGCAAATGAAAATCTAGCATCATAAAGTGAAAATATCTTAATTATCTCCAAAACGCGTAACAGCAAATGAAAACCCAGCATTACATAGGGATTACGCACTTCATCCGGCAATCGTGCTGTTTACCTTCACAGATTTTCCCATGCGATTTTCGATCTTCTTTTGTTCATTCCAAGGAAATTCTTTCATTTAAATTGATGAACTACTGAAATGGAATATTGAGTAGGTATGTGATGCACAAATGTATTCTTTGGTACTGCAACAAACATTTTCAAGCCTCAAAAAACACTAGCATTAAAAAGTGGTGAAATTTCTTTTATTAATTACTTTCGAAATGCCTAACAGAAAATCCAAACTTAGCGTAAGAAAGTGATTAAATTTCTTTTAATTGTTCAAAATACGCCACAAAAAATAAAAACAAAGCTTTAAAGTGATAACATTTCTTTTATTAATTGCGCTCAAAATGTGTGGCAGAAACTCTTACGTTACAAAATGATAGCAATTCTTAGATTTAATTTAAAAATTTGTAATAAAGAGTGAAATCCTAACAAAAGAAGATAACATTTCCTTAAATTACGTTCAAATATTAACAAAGAAATAGCTAATGAAAAACTTGGATTCCAAAATGATGGCATTTCTTTAAATTTTAAACTGAGGTTTTATCATCGAAAATAACAGCGTTGGCGGTGAAGTTCATACTGAGCTACAAAATAATTAAATCGACAGTTATGGCGTATAGGGGAGGTGGTGTTTGATGTGCGAACTTGGACTCTCTGACGTCGGCTCCCCCTTGAAGTTTCTCCTTCCCATTCCTTCCCTTCCCCTCTCACGCGTCTCCGCCTGCCACCTTAGAGCGCACGAACAGTAGTACATGAGCGATTTTTCGAGAGAAAAGCGGTGGGGAGGGAGAGGGGATAGGGAGAGATGTTGTTTGGGGAATGGAAAGTCGTTGGAGGCTATCGAAAGGTTTGTCATTTCCTCGGCAGCCCTTACTCCTCCGGCTTGGATCTCATATCGGTCGAACCTATTTCCAAGAAGGAAATTAGAACGGAAGGCGGCTGTCGGTCGTGTTTTTTCTTCTATAAAATGGCGATTTATCTTGTGGCGCTGCGGTCTCATTGGTGCTTAGCGGCCGTCAGATACAGAAATGGTTTCTTATCCCGAAGAGGCTGATTTTTCAAGCAACAAAATTTCGATATAAAACTATTAAGGTAAAGCCCAATTACCTGACATCGATCTGTTCCGAAACAGAGAAACACATTTTAAGATTTCTTCTCAATAGGAACACTTTGCTTACGACCTAAGTTTCGTGGCACTACAACATTATCAGGCAAAGAAAGAGGCCTACATAGGGTACGTAGATCATCAGGGACAAGAAGAGGGTAATTAAGGGGGGATATCGGCTTAGGATTAGGGGTGTCAAGAAGGGTGAAGTGGGAGTGGTAGGTGCCGTGAAGCGACAGCCCTGCCTCTGGCGACAAAGTATTGAAGTACCTCATAATCGTAATTTTCAACTAAAAATTTGATGTATTTTTTCTGAATTGAACCATTTTGTATGGATTTCTAAGACAGATGACTGTCTTGGAGCATATCCTTACGATCCATCGTGTTTGCAAAATCGAAGATTAAACGTACGATATGGGTGAAAGAATCAAAATTACCACAACTGAGGATTTCCACAGGCCATCTCACGACAGATTTACACTTAACGATACAGAATATAAACAAGCAGGGATCTACACGGGTTCCCCTTGGTACAGAAGTGCTTTTCGTCAAATTCGCCCTAGTATAATCGTATAGTAATGTATTTGCTTGGGAATCAGAAAATTATTTTTCCTTATGTTGTGGTTGCCCTGCCTTTTAGATCCATTCTAAACATATTCATTTCGTTTTACCATTCTATACTCGCCTTACAAACGAAATTTATTTTAAATCCGTTCAGGCAATACCTTCCAAATTCATAGTTACCGAAAAATTCTAACCTTGATATTGTGGTAGCCCTGTTTAGTCGACACGGTTGAAATATAATATTTTGATTATTTATTTATATGCAGATTATACACACCACATTTGGTTAAAATCCATTGAGTCAGTTCTCTATAAATACGTGTAAAAGAAATATCATTAACTTTTTACTGTGGTAGCCCTACTCTTTAGCTCCGCTTTAAGCATCTTGATTTTAGTATTATATGTTGTAGGAATCTTATATGCAAAATTTAGTTGAAATCCGTCCAGCCAATTGCCTCCAAATCCATTATTACTGAAATAGTTTAATTTGAAATTGTGGCACCACTGTTTGACTGATCCGGTCCAAATATGCTATTATGGTTTAGTAGTAACATTATAAATACTAAATTTCGTTAAAATTGGTTCTGACAATTCAACACAAATACGTGGAAAATGATTTTTTAAATTACTTTGATTGTGGCAACCCTGATTTCTATATCTACAAAAAACGTATTGATTTTGTTTTTCTATGTTGCACACCTCCTTCATACAAAATTTCCCTGAAATCGGTTCTGCCCATTCCTTCCAAATTCACAATTACCGAAAAGTTAAACTTTGCAATTGTGGCACCTCTGTGGAGTCTTTCCGGTTTTAATATGTCACCTTGGTAATTATTTGATGTGAATATTCTACGTACCAAATTTGGTTGAAATCGGTTCAGCCAATTATTCCCTGATCTATGCGTACGGACGGACGGACATCACGAAGATAATAGTGCTTATCAGCAATGACGAAAAGCACTAACAAGTAGGGGTGTGCACGGGTTTCCAGTGATACACAAGTGCTTTTCGTCAAATTCGCCGTAGTATTAATGTATTTGATTTGTAATCAGAAAATTATTTTTCCTTATATGGTGGTATCCCTGATTTATAGATACGCTCGAAAGATGTTCATTTCATTTTGCCATTTAATTAAAATCCGTTCCGAATTAGTTTAAATAACTGATTTTAATCACATAAAAATGCTTTTTATTCCTCTTTTCAACAATGCCAAATGCCTAATAACCATGGTGGCAAGCTCAATGCTTTTAAATGGGAACTGATTTAATATAGTACTAGTGGAATTACACGTTGAACATCAACGGGACTTTGTAGTGTGATTAAAATATAACTTCTGAGGTGTGTGTTTGTGAAAAGCTATGTATATATATATGTTGCCACCCTCATCACTACCTTATATATATTTCCTCGCTGCCTCACTTGCCCTATCCACCTACCCTCATCTTCTTTCTCGAGTCCCTCCACCAACATCACCTACCCCATCACCTCCAGAAGCAACTGCACCACCCGTAACGTCATTTACCGCCTTACCGGCACCCTTTGTCCCGCGTTTTATGTAGGCCTCACCAGCAATCCGTTAAACATCCGCATGAACGGTCACCATAATAGCGTCTCTCTCAGACGCCCCCTTCCAGTTGCATTACACGCCAATACCCACAATGTCCCCTTCAATAGTTGCTACAATGTTAGGATTATTCGCGCCTTACCCTATGACACTCCTGCCCCCCTTCTCCGACACTGGGAACTAGCACATATCCATCTTCTCGACTCTTTCTCTCCGCCTAGCCTCAACCTCCGCTAGCCCTATTAGCCCCCTTACAATGTCTCCTCCGTTACATTGTAGCTATCTGCCCTTTCCCTTACCACACTCCCTCCTTATTGGCTATCCACCCCTGGGTGGGGAATGACAGGGTGATGTGGGAAGGTTGATGATTGGAGGAGGTGGGGAGTAGGAGGGGTGGATAGCCAATAAAGAGGGAGTGTGGTAAGGGAAAGTGCGAATAACTACAAAGTAACAAGGAGACATTGTAAGGGGTCTAATAGGGTTAGCGGAGGTTGAGGCCAGGCGGAGAGAAAGAGTCGAGAAGATGGATATGTGCTAGTTCCCAGTGTCGGAGAAGGGGGGCAGGAGTGTCATAGGGTAAAGCGCGAATAATCCTAACATTGAAGCAACTATTGAAGGGGACATTGTGGGTATTGGCGTGTAAAGCAACTGGGAGGGGGCATCTGAGAGAAACGCTATTCCGGTGACCGTTCATTCGGATGTTTAACGTTGCTGGTGAGGCCTACGTAAAACGCGGGACAAAGGGTGCAGGTAAGGAGGTAAATGACGTTACGGGTGGTGCAGTTGCTTCTGGAGGTGATGGGGTAGGTGATGTTGGTGGAGGGACTCGAGAAAGAAGATGAGGGTAGGTGGATAGGGCAAGTGAGGCAGCGACGTTTTCCGCAGGGGTGGGAGCCTATTGCAAGAAGCGTGGTAGAAGTGGGAAGTTCTTTCCTCCACAAGATATTTCCCAAATTTGGGGGCCGGCGGAAAGAGAGGAGCGGAGGATTGGCAAAAAGGTTGATAAAGAGGGATTGATGGGAGGAAGATGTAAGAATTGGGTGGGCAGCATGAAGGATTGTTTTGAGAGCTTCGTGGATACCAGGAAGGAAAAGTGTCGTAAGAGTGAGTGGAGGGGTAGATGCAGGAATAGTGGGTGTGTGAGGATGAGATCCATTGTGGGTAGGCGTCATCGCCCTATGGATCTGTTCGCGGACCAAGACTGGAGGGTAACCACGTTTGAGAAGAACATCCTCGAGGACAGAGTAATACTCTAGAAGGGATGCTCTATCGGAACAAAGCCTCCATCCTCGACGAGCAAGGGCATAGGGGATAGAGGTTTTGGTATGAAGGGGATGGCAGCTATCAAAGTGGAGGTATTGGAGGCTGTTGGTGGGTTTGATGTGAACACAGGTGCGTATTTTGCTGTCTTGAAGGTAAAGATCGACATCCAGGAATGTGATGTGGGAGGTAGACGATTGGTGGGTGAAGGACAGAGAAGGATGGGAAGAGAGACGCGAGAGAAAGGAAAGGAGAGAGTCAGGTCCATGCGTCCAAATGAGGAAGACATCGTCGATGTATCTCAGCCACAAAAGTGGTCTGAGTGGAACGTTGAGGAAGAGTCTTTCCCATTCTCCAAGGTAGCAATTGGCGTATGAAGGCGCCATTCGGGTGCCCCTCGCAGTGCTTCTAATTTGAAGGTAGTGACGACCATCGAAAGAGAAGTTGTTGAATTTGAGCACCATTGCTGCCAAGTCTAATAAGAAATGGGAGGAAGGTCTTGCGTCGGGTGGTCTTGAGTCCAGGAGTTTACTAAGGGCAGAGAGTCCATCATCGTGGGGGATGTTTGTGTAGAGGGAACAGACATCGATAGTGGCCAAAATGGTATTGGGTGGGAGAGGGAATGGGAGGTGTTTGAGGCGTTTGAGAAAGGAGTTAGTGTCTTGGATGAAGGAAGGGAATTGACGAATGAGAGGTTGTAGGTGGGAGTCAACGAAGGCGGAGATGCGTTCTGTAGGGGAATTAAAGCTGGCAACGAAATTTGGTAGGAGTGGTGGTCTGTGGGGTTGGAAGTAAGGTGATGGTAAAAGGTTTCGTCAGAAAGTTGGCGCTCGGCTTCCTCGTTATATTTGGCGCGATCCATCACAACCGTGGTGGTGCCCTTGTCGGCAGGGAGGATGATGATATGGTCAAGATGTTTGAGTGTGGAAATGGCATGCCTTTCACGTCTGGTAAGATTGTCTGTATGGTCGATAAGATCGGAAAAGTTAGGTTGGGAGATTCTGGAAAGGATATAATTGAGGTATTGTTCGACCGGGTGTAGGGAAGGAAGGGTGGGTGGAATGTATTGGGAAGGAGGTTTGAAGATGGAAAAGGTAGGTGGGAGGCCGGGAGGGAGTTTTGGGTTGGCAGAGGTGAGAGAGTCTTCTTTGGGAGGGTTAGTTTTTAGACGTAGTGTGCGGGCAAAGGACTGGACGTCGGCAAGGAGGCGAAAATGATCAAATTTGGTGGTGGGACAAAAGGAAAGGCCGCGTGAAAGGAGTTCATTCTCGGCAGGGGTAAGTACGTGGGAGGAAAGGTTCAAGACTTCATCTGGTTGGCAAGATGAAGAGGTGGTGGCAGGAGTGTGCGAAAAATATGAGCGCTTCAAAGGTTTGCGGGTTAGGAAAGTGGGGGTCTTTTTCAGGATATGAAGTGGTGGGAATCCCAGGGAGTCCGCAAGACAGGGAGTTTGACCGATGAGTGGCGGGGAAGGTGGTATGATGACCTCGCCAGCTGTTATGAACGGAAGGGGAAGACCAAGTTTGAGGTGCCGGACGCAAAGCAGAGAGAGTTTACGGAGAAGTCTGTTGCGATGTGCGGTGATATCATTAGCCGCTTGAAGGAAAGCGGCACGAAGGTCGGATATGGATTGCGAAGAATGACGAAGATAAAGAATGAGAGATTTACAATTAGCGAAGTGGGAGTTAGAGAGGGTGGTATAATGGTGTATGGTGGAACGGATAATGTGTATAGAGGCGAGGTGATACGTGAGGGCTAGGGAAGCGCGGATAGGGGGAGGAAGGCCTGAAAGAGGAATTCTGATGGTGAGGCATTTGGGGGTGAGTCCAAGTGCAAGGCAGGAGGTGAGGAATTCAATCTGGCAGTTGAGGGTAATTTGTCTACGGAGATGATAACGGAGCCGGGTCAGTTCCATGGTGGAAGAGAAAGATAAGAGGAAAAGACGACAGGAAAGAAACGTAAAGATATAGACAAAAAGGAGAAAAAAGGACGGTATATATGTTAACTAAAGGAAAAGGAAAGGTAGTGATGAGGGTGGCAACAAGGTGTTGAGGGAAGCCCAGCGGACACTTACCAAGTTGAGGACCAAGCTGGCAGGATGCTGGGGGCGTCGAAGAGACACGTGAAACACACGAATACAAAATGACAAAAACACTCACACACACACACACACACACACACACACACACACATATATATATATATATATATATATATATATATATATATATATATATATATATATATATATAGCAAATGTAATTGTTTGATTAATTTATAAATTCCTGACAATCATTTGAAGCCTCCCAGAAAATGAAGCGCTTGAAATTTATTACATTTTGGCATCAATATGCGACTAGATTTGCCACTCTTTGGCTCCGTTATTCTTCCTCTTCCTATGTTTACTGAATAATAATATTCTTCAATTAATCTATTAAATTTGACATTGCGCGAAGCGAATAATACAATTCTTCCGTCTATTTGAAGGCTTAATAGACGCTAATTTATCGGAGGCGACAATGAGGTTCGCCTTGGCAACACCCGGAAAGAGTACGGAAAAGCCATAAAATTTCGAAAAGGAATGTTTGGTTCTGACAAATTCTTCCGTGTAACATCTAAACATTGCAAGAATAAGATATTTTATAGTTTTAGCCGTCGAATAAATTAAAAATGGGGAAAATCGGTCCATATTTACATATTTTAATGAATGAAGGAAATAAACCTTGCACCTTGAAAAATCGAAAATCTCGTGTAAACATATGGGAAAATATAATTGTCTCCCGGAGTCGAATCCGGGACTTTTTCGGGATGTTTGATTTTTATCGAGACCACCTCATGAAAATTGAACGATTGTGAAAGTTTCAGCTCTTAATTCCATTGGGACATGTCCAAAAATACCGGGACAGACAGACGGACACTTGAGAATTATTATATAAGGATGTTACGATACCATTGATTTAATGCTTTTAATGGGAATTAATGGCTTCATATTTTTAATCGTTATTTTCAAATTGTATTTTTAAGTAGTTTACACTCGAATAATTAACTCGGAACAAAATCGTCAATTAGTGTTACCAATATAAGGCATTGAGTATATCTTACGAATTGAATACAGTCTCGGCTAATATCCAACGGATTCTCATGAAATCGGCGATTTCCATCGCCTCAATATTTTTATTTGATAGGAATATATGTATTCGTTCCCTATAATTGACAGCGAAATTTGTTTTTCGTTAACATTGGAATTTAATAAAGTGAAAGATATCGCAGAAGATACAATAAGAAAATTTCTATAACATTTCTTTAATTTCGACCAAAATATAATCGTTAACATCTTCCTCCCTTAAATACGTATATGTACATTTTTTTTACTCTTCAACTGAACATTTGTATGCAACAATTAAGCCAATATCCTATATTAATGTATGATCATTGGATAATAACATTATTATTATTAATTATACTTATTATATTATAACAAAATTTTCCATGTCATACTAACACTTTTTACCGCCACAATCGATTTCCAAGTCCGGGAACTAATTTTGTTTCGAAGGTTAGACTTAAAAATATTCACGTGATAAATTAGACCAACAAAGTCAACTTTTGCATGGGATAACTTATGGTTATGCTACATTTGACTATATCTTCAAACGTGTTTCAACCGGTTGCATCCTTAGAGCTTGCAATTCCTACCAAAGGTTTTAATGTGTTTGAGATTCATGAGCACATAATATGATGCGGTTTCTGCCAATGGAAGTCAATTCGAGTGAAATAACTATATTTTGAAAGTTATTCCATCGTTTGTTTATTATGATTATTTGATAAAAATAGTTGCCAAATTTGTCGATCAAGGGTGTGGGAATTTTTTTTTGTGCAAAAGATGTGAAGACAAAAAATATTGCATACCATCTAGAATTACAATAAAAATTTACTTGGTTGCATTACTTGGTTTTATTTTCAAATCTTCCTCAATATTTTTTGTCTTGACTGAAATCCCCGAGCAACGCCTGGTACTTTCAGCTAGTTGATTATCTATAACTAGCGTAATAGCCCGTCAAATATGACGGGTATGCGTGAATTAAGTATTATGTTAAAATATAAAATTGATAAAACCAACTTGTATATGCACTAAAACGTAAACAATAAATATAAAATTCACATAATTGAGTGTTACAGAGAGTAAAAATAGTTTTTGGCGAATAGAAATTGTACGGCAAAGAAATCCATTGCGCTATGCAATTCTTATATGTTCAAAGCAATTTTTAATTTATGGAACATTTAATTTTTGGAACATTTAATTTTGTCTCTTTCTCTCTCTCTCTCCCTTTGTCTCTCTCCTTTCTTTTTCCTCTCTCCTTTTTCTCCTTTGAAATCATCTTAAACGTATTCCAAAGACATTTGATTTCGATATGAAAAATCAGTTATATTTGCTATGATATGGTTTGGCTTTCATACAGAATCAAATCACTGTTTTTGAAAGTTATCGTAGTTTTAATTGTATTGTTTAAATAATTATTTGCAGAGAGGCCAAATTATTATCCAAATAATTCCTGAAAATAAGAGAAAAATCGAAATAATAATGCATAAAGAATTTGCGACGTTTCCTACAGAGGAGGATATAAAATACTAGTAGTTGGTGCTTGCATACTGCAAGCATTTCATCTCACCTTGAAACACATTCATTTTTCAGACAGACATTTCATCATTACAAATATTCTTTTAATTCTAAATATTTCACCTCCGCAGCGATGCTCGTTTTTCCCACATGAAAAAATAATAGTTTAAAACAATCCCCAAATGTTGCAATTTTAAACATTTTACACTTTCTCCATTATGGGGTACTAATGCTACACATTTCAGCCAAATTTTAAAGTTGTAGCACTTCTAGAAGTAAAATAATATTTTTCTAATTGTTTAAAATTTAAACATTTTAACGGTTGCCGCAATATATATGGAGAGATTGAAATGTTTATTTCTGCAAATGCACTGTTCTGTAAATAATTTGAAAATTGCAGCTTCCTAGAAACTATAGAGTTTTTTTCAAACATTATGTAGCAAATTATATATAGAAAAAAGGCAAAATTTGAAAAAGTTCAACAATGCGGCCGCGAAAAACTCGCAAATGTTTAAACATATTTTTATGGTTTATATATTTCCGAAAATGCCAGGAAGTTTAAATATTTTGAAAGGTAGAATTTGTAAAAAAAAAAACGAAGTAGGATTATAGAAATTTTGATATTTTAATTTGTTTGGCTGTTAAAAATTCTTAAAGTTTAAACAAATAGGTAGATGTTTATATACTACGAAGCGAGTTGTGAGCTGAAATTTTAAAGTTATTTAGAGCATAGTCTATATAAACAAATAAACATTTCATAGTTTCCATGAAATTTTTTTGCGACCGTTAAAAATTATTTAAATTTAAACAATTAGATAATTGTTATTTCACTTTTAAATATACTCCAACTTTAAAATTTGGAAGAAATTTGTAGAATTATTAATCCAATGTGGAATAAGTATAAAATTATTAAAATTCAAATATTAGTGATTGTTTTACTCCATTGTTTTTCCATAAGGAAAAAACGAAAATCGGTCCAGAGGAGAAATCTGTTGAATAAAAGAAATATTTCCAATGATGAAATATCTCTCTGAAAAATTGATGTTTTTTCAAGGTGAGATGAAATGCTTGCAGAATGCAAGCACCTTCTACTAGTATCTATTATATATAGACTCTTCTTACAGAGGAGGAACATTATATATATATATATATATATATATATATATATATATATATATATATATATATATATTACTCTCCTGCCTTGCACTTGGACTCACCCCCAAATGCCTCACCATCAGAATTCCTCTTTCAGGCCTTCCTCCCCCTATCCGCGCTTCCCTAGCCCTCACGTATCACCTCGCCTCTATACACATTATCCGTTCCACCATACACCATTATACCACCCTCTCTAACTCCCACTTCGCTAATTGTAAATCTCTCATTCTTTATCTTCGTCATTCTTCGCAATCCATATCCGACCTTCGTGCCGCTTTCCTTCAAGCGGCTAATGATATCTCCGCACATCGCAACAGACTTCTCCGTAAACTCTCTCTGCTTTGCGTCCGGCACCTCAAACTTGGTCTTCCCCTTCCGTTCATAACAGCTGGCGAGGTCATCATACCACCTTCCCCGCCACTCATCGGTCAAACTCCCTGTCTTGCGGACTCCCTGGGATTCCCACCACTTCATATCCTGAAAAAGACCCCCACTTTCCTAACCCGCAAACCTTTGAAGCGCTCATATTTTTCGCACACTCCTGCCACCACCTCTTCATCTTGCCAACCAGATGAAGTCTTGAACCTTTCCTCCCACGTACTTACCCCTGCCGAGAATGAACTCCTTTCACGCGGCCTTTCCTTTTGTCCCACCACCAAATTTGATCATTTTCGCCTCCTTGCCGACGTCCAGTCCTTTGCCCGCACACTACGTCTAAAAACTAACCCTCCCATATCATCATCCTCCCTGCCGACAAGAGCACCACCACGGTTGTGATGGATCGCGCCAAATATAACGAGGAAGCCGAGCGCCAACTTTCTGACGAAACCTTTTACCATCACCTTACTTCCAACCCCACAGACCACCACTCCTACCAAATTTCGTCCTATCTTCATTCCTCAGGCAAACAGGAAGGCCTTTCCGATTCCGCCATTGCTCTAATGATCCCCAACAAACCCCGCACACCCACATTCTACCTTCTCCCTAAAATCCATAAACCCAACATCCCCGGCCGCCCCATTGTTGCCAGCTTTAATTCCCCTACAGAACGCATCTCCGCCTTCGTTGACTCCCACCTACAACCTCTCATTCGTCAATTCCCTTCCTTCATCCAAGACACTAACCACTTTCTCAAACGTCTCAAACACCTCCTCTTTCCTCTCCCACCCAATAGCATTTTGGCCACTATCGATGTCTGTTCCCTTTACACAAACATCCCCCACGATGATGGACTCTCTGCCCTTAGTAAACTCCTGGACTCAAGACCACCCGACGCAAGACCTTCCTCCCATTTCTTATTAGACTTGGCAGCAATGGTGCTCAAATTGAACAACTTCTCTTTCGATGGTCGTCACTACCTTCAAATTAGAGGCACTGCGATGGGCACCCGAATGGCGCCTTCATACGCCAATTGCTACCTTGGAGAATGGGAAAGACTCTTCCTCAACGTTCCACTCAGACCACTTTTGTGGCTGAGATACATCGACGATGTCTTCCTCATTTGGACGCATGGACCTGACTCTCTCCTTTCCTTTCTCTCGCGTCTCTCCTCCCATCCTTCACTGTCCTTCACCCACCAATCGTCTACCTCCCACATCACATTCCTGGATGTCGATCTTTACCTTCAAGACAGCAAAATACGCATCTGTGTTCACATCAAACCCACCAACAGCCTCCAATACCTCCACTTTGATAGCTGCCATCCCCTTCATACCAAAACCTCTATCCCCCATGCCCTTGCTCGTCGAGGATGGAGGCTTTGTTCCGATAGAGCATCCCTTCTAGAGTATTACTCTGTCCTCTCAAACGTGGTTACCCTCCAGTCTTGGTCCGCGAACAGATCCATAGGGCGATGACGCCTACCCACAATGGATCTCATCCTCACACACCCACTATTCCTGCATCTACCCCTCCAATCACTCTTACGACACTTTTCCTTCCTGGTATCCACGAAGCTCTCAAAACAATCCTTCATGCTGCCCACCCAATTCTTACATCTTCCTCCCATCAATCCCTCTTTATCAACCTTTTTGCCAATCCTCCGCTCCTCTCCTTCCGCCGGCCCCCAAATTTGGGAAATATCTTGTGGATGAAGGAACTTCCCACTTCTACCACACCTCTTGCCATAGGGTCTCACCCCTGCGGCAAACCTCGCTGACTCACTTGCCCTATCCACCTACCATCATCTTCTTTCTCGAGTCCCTCCACCAACATCACCTACCCCATCACCTCCAGAAGCAACTGCACCACCCGTAACGTCATTTACCTCCTTACCTGCACCCTTTGTCCCGCGTTTTACGTAGGCCTCACCAGCAATCCGTTAAACATCCGAATGAACGGTCACCGGAATAGCGTTTCTCCCAGTTGCATTACATGCTAATACCCACAATGTCCCCTTCAATAGTTGCTACAATGTTAGGATTATTCGCGCTTTACCCTATGACACTCCTTCCCCCCTTCTCCGACACTGGGAACTAGCACATATCCATCTTCTCGACTCTTTCTCTCCGCCTGGCCTCAACCTCCGCTAACCCTATTAGCCCCCTTACAATGTCTCCTTGTTACTTTGTAGTTATTCGCACTTTCCCTTACCACACTTCCTCTTTATTGGCTATCCACCCCTCCTACTCCCCACCTCCTCCAATCATCAACCTTCCCACATCACCCTGTCATTCCCCGCCCAGTGTGTCACTTTACGTTACTCTTTCGCTGAAGAAGGGCATAGGCCCGATAAGCTTGCGTGTGTTTTTGTGTTCGTGTGTTTTACGTGTCTCTTCGACGCCCCCAGCAGCCTACCAGCTTGGTCCTCAACTTGGTAAGTGTCCGCTGGGCTTCCCTCAACACCTTGTTGCCACCCTCATCACTACCTTTTCTTTTCCTTTAGTTAATATATATATATATATATATATATATATATATATATATATATATATATATATATGGATGTCAACAAGGTGTTGGGATGAGGAAACCCTCTCTCTCTGTAGCTGAAGAAGGAGTAGTTCCGAAAGCTTTACGTTTGTGATGTTTTTGTGGTATTTTACGTGTGTCGCTTCGACATCCCCGGGGCCCCGCCAACCTGAAGTCGTCTGATTGGTGAGTGCTCACTGGGTTTCCTCATCCCAACACCTTGTTGACATCCATATATTCATTTTACCTTTCCTTTTCCGTAAGTTGTTATATATATATATATATATATATATATATATATGTATATATATATACATATATATATGTATATATATATATATATATATGTGTGTGTGTATGTAGGTAGAGCCAACTATAGGCGTATAAACAATGAGTTGAGAAGGGTAACAGATAAAGCTAGAGAAAATTGGAAAAAAGAAAAAGGAAAATGTGATGAAATAGAACAAATGGAGAAATTATGACGGTACGATATGATGTACGCTAGGGCACTGGAATTAGAAGATAAGAAGTCTAATGGAATTTGTGGTAATGGAATTATGAATATGGATGGGAAGATAGTCTCAGAAACAAAGGTTGTAGCACAGGTATGGGAAGAATACATTAAGGAATTATACAGCAAACAGACAGGAGCGGCAAAAATAGAACTGGAAAATGAGGAAAACATTGAAGAAGACAACTTAGGACCAAGTATTAATGAGAGCGAAGTAGAAAAAGCGATAGTGGAACTTAAGAAGGGGAAAGCCACGGGCAGCGATGGAATACCGGCTGAGATACTTAAAGTCATAGGATCAGAAGGACTAAAAGCGATCACGAAATTAATTAATAAGATTTACGACACGGGAGAGTGGCCTCAGGATTTCCTAGAAGTAACAATGATCCCTCTAAAGAAGAAGCCAAAGGCAAAGCAGTGTAAAGATTACAGAACTATAAGCCTTCTGTCACACACATCGAAGATCATCACGAGGATTCTTAATAAAAGGCTGGAGAAAAAGGCAGAAGAAATAATAGGGGAAGATCAATTCGGTTTCAGAAAAGGACGAGGAACTAGAGATGCTATAGGAGTAGTTAGAATCATATCAGAAAGGGCAATAGAATACTGTCAAGATATCTGCGCATGTTTCGTAGACTGGCAGAAGGCCTTTGATAGAGTAAATTGGGTAAAGTTGATGAAGATATTAAAGGATATAGGTGTAGACTGGAAAGACAGGAGACTGATTAGGAATCTATATGAGAATCAAGTTGTAAAGGTCAGGTTTGAGAATGGGGACACCTGCGGAGTACATATCGGTAGAGGAGTAAGACAAGGCTGCTGCCTATCGCCAACCCTATTCAATATATATGGAGAAAGTCTAATGCAAGAAGCTTTAGAAGGCACAGGGGATTTCAAAATTGGAGGAAGGTTTATAAGAACAGTAAAATACGTAGATGATCAAGTACTTCTAGCAAGAAAGGAAGAGGAGCTACAAAAAATGATAAATAGACTAGTGATAACAGGTAGAAAATACGGTATGGAAATAAATACAGAAAAATCCAAGGTCATTCGAATATCGGGTAAAGAAGAGCATCTGAACATAACTATTGGGGGAAAGCCATTAGAACAAGTTTCAGAATATAAATACCTTGGAAGTATCATAACACGAGAGGCAAAATGTACGGATGAGATCAAAACTAGAATAGGAAAAGCAAAAGCGGCTTTCAGGAGAAAGAAACAACTACTTACAGGGAATATAAGGGAAGATATCCGCAAGAAGTTGATAAAATGCTACGTATGGAGTATAGCATTGTATGGGGCAGAAACATGGACGCTAAGGAAAAATGACATCAAATTCTTGGAAAGCTTTGAAATGTGGACTTGGAGGAGAATGCTGAAGATAAAATGGACAGATAGGATGAAAAACGATGAAGTGCTACGAAGAATAGGAGAGAAGCGAATGATTATACAAGACTATCAGAAAGAGGAAGGCTAACTGGGTTGGACATTACCTGAGGAGAGAGAGTATGATTAAAGACGTGTTAGAAGGAAAACTAGATGGGAAAAGGGAAAGAGGTAGGAAAAGGTTTCAGCTGATAGACGATTTGAAAGGGAAAGAGAGTTATCAAGATATAAAGAGGACAGCGGAAAATAGGAGTATATGGAGAACCAGGTTTAACCAAGAATAATCACGGACCTGTCTACGGACAGACTATCTATGATGATGATGATATATATATATGTATATTACTAGTACCTAAACTATTTTCATTTTTTTAATTTTAACTATTTTTAAGTCAAATTAAAATATCAACATTTCTATAATCCCTACTTTTTTATTAATTCTGCCATTAAAAAATTTCAGCTTCATAGCACATTCGGAAGTACATAAACTTGAAAAATTTGTTTAAGCGAATTTGTAGCGTCCACATTGTTGAGCTTTTTCAAGATTTTCATCTTTTCTATATAGGATTTGCTACAAAATATTTTTAGAAGTTCGTGTCGACGACTTACAGTTTCCAAGATAAAAATTATTAAATTTTAATTAACAAAAGGGGTAAAAACAAAACATTACTATCCTCCTATATCTATTATATATAGACTCTTCTTACAGAGGTGCAATATCAATTACTAGTAGAAGGTGCTAGCATTCTGCAAGCATTTCATCTCACCTTGAAAAAACATTAATTTTCAGAGAGATATTTCATCATTGGTAATATTTTTCTAATTCAAAAGATTTCTCCTCTGCTCCGATTTTCGTTTTTTCCTTATGGAGCAATTATGGAGTGAAACAATCACTAAAATTTGCAATTTTAGGAATATTATACCTTTTCCATATTGGCGTAGTAATGCCACACATTTCTGCCAATTTTAAAGTTGTGGCTCACATAGAAGTGAAATTCATTTATGTAATTTTTTAAATTTAAAAATTTGTTAACGGCTGCAATTACAATTTAATGGGATATATAAATGTTTATGGGCAAGTGCCCGAAATATTTCTTTGATTCAAAAGATTTCTCTTCTGTACCGATTTTAGTTTTTTCCTTATAGAACAATTATGGAGTAAACACTAATATTTGCAATTTTAGGAATATTATACATTTCCCACATTGGGTTAATAATGCCACATATTTCTGCCAAATTTTAAATTTGTAGCACATTTAGAGGTGAAATAACATTTTCTAATTGTTTAAAATTAATTAATTTTTAACGGCCGCAATAAAAATTTCATGGATGCATTGAAATGTTTAATCGTTTATATAGACTATGTTCTAAATAAGTTAAAAATTTCAGGTCCTTAACTCGCCCCGTAGTATCTAAACGTTTACCTATTTGTTTAAATTTGAAGAATTTTTAACTGCCAAACAAATTAAAATATCAAAATTTCTATGATCCCTATTTCGTTTTTTACTAATTCTGCCTATAAAAAAATTTCAGCTACGTAGTACATCCGGAAATACATAAACCTTGAAAATTTTTTAAAACAATTTCGAATTTTTAGCGGTGGCATTGTTTAACTTTTTCAAGATTATCGGTTTTTTCTGGTCGGTTTTGCGCATAGTTCTACCAATAAAAAATATAGAGTCTGCCGCTCTTCAGGAAGTGCCTTTAACATTAGTATCCTCGATGATAAAACGTAAAAAATCTCCAAATGCCGTAATAAAATTGAGGTACTCCACTAAAGTAAGGTAAGGGGAGAAAAAGATTTAGGAAATTTTTAAAAATTAAAAGATTAAAAATTTAAAACATAAAAACCTCACCCATACATCTAGACACACCAACTGCTGTTTAGGGGCTTTTTAAGGCCAGCGCCAGGGACAGCAAGTCAGCCAACTAAGGTTTACGGGAGACTCCTCCGCGCCAGGGACCTCCAAACACACTCAACATTCACACAGATCGGGCATGCGATAAAAACTACAGTGACCCTTGTCGTAAATAAAAATACAAAACAAACCGAGGTCAAAACAATAATAAATAATAAAACCTCGGTGAGGCCGATTAAAGTTGCGTCGGGTGTTCCTCAGGGCCCTCTACTTTTCTTAATCTATGTGAATGATATCTGCTCGGTAGTTCGTAGTAAAATTAGACTTTTTGCCGATGATACTGTTCTATATAAAGAAATAAAAAACCAGGAAGACCATCAGTCGCTGCGTGAAGCCTTAAGAGCCATTTCAGCGTGGTGCAAAGAATGGCAAATTGAAATTAATTACACTAAATGTGCCGCAGTTACTTTCTGGAAAAGTAAGAACATAGAAGTAGGTTTCGAGTATAAAATAGATGGAATAAATATTAAAGCAGCCGAGTATGTAAAATATTTAGGAGTAACCATTTGTCGAGACCTTTCATGGGACATGCACATTCGTCGAGTTATAGGCGCGGCCAACAAGAAACTGGCTTTCATAGGTAGAATAGTACGGAACACTACAGAAAAAGTACGCGAAACATGTTACTTATCACTGGTTAGACCACAAGTGGAATACGCCTAATGCATATGGGATCCGTACGAGAAGGGACATATAATTCAATTAGAAAGAGTTCAGCGCAGAGCAGCCAGATTCGTAAAACAAAAGTACGAACACAAGGAATGCGTCACCTCATTATTGAGGGATTTGAACTGGGTACCACTGGAGGATCGTAGATTGCACTCAAGGTTGCGGCTTCTGTAGAAATACAGATCGGAATGTCTAAAAGACGAGGTTGTAGGAATAGTTGAAGCACCAACGTATATAGGTAGAAACGACCGTGATGATAAGATACGTGAGATCTATTGTAGGACGGAGCGTTATCTATGCTCGTTCTTTCCGAGGGCAATACGAGATCACAATAGAAAATTTCAACCTGCGATAGACAATATTTAGGTAGGTTATGGTGCAGTGGACCCCCTGCCACCCAGCAATTAGGTGAATTGCAGGGTATCATGTAGATGTGTGTCTGTCTGTGTATGTGACAGCTTTTTTGTGGGTGCTCTAACTCAAAAACTATCAACGCGAAATTTTATATTTAACATTTTTATGCAAGTCACAAAAACTGATTAGTTTTTGGTAAAAATCGGTCAACCGGAAGTGGATGTTTACTCTTGTCACATCCGTTATTTTGAGATATTTGCTTTGATATTTGATATATTTAAAAACATACAGGAATAATAGTTGTAGATTTAATTTTCTACAACCGTTGATTGAAATTATTTTCCATTGGTGAAGAGATATCTTATATTTTTAGCTGTAACCTATTTGGAATTTTTACTTTCTCCATATACGTAGTATAGGGGAAAGTATTATTTTCTTGAAAAAATGGACTTTGAGATTTCAACAGAAATACACGTTTGAGGTCCCCTAAAATGGAAAGTGCTCTATTCCAATTTAAAAAAATAAAGAGCCAACTACTCCTGTACATCCGTTGGACACCAGTGACAGTTAATGTGCTATTAATGGACAGAGTAATGATGATATGGAAATAGAGATGATACAAGAAAACATTGATAAAGAAGAGAAAATAGTGATAAAGAAAAGTCAAACAATGAGGACGACAAAAATAACGAAGTTTGTGCGGATGAAGTGATTGAAAATGAAAAAGCAGTTAAAAGAGCAGTTTGAAAACATTAATATCCAGGAATGTGGCCTAACAAAATTTCGAGTCACATGGCTCATGTATTGGTTGAAATGGGACCGATTCAAATAATAACTTTTGAATTTCCAGCTAATGAATTAGGCAGAAAGTTTTCTAAGACATTATTACTTTCTCCATATACGTAGTATAGGGGAAAGTATCATGAAAAAAGCGACTTCGAGATTTCAACGGAAATACACGTTTTGAGGTCCCCTGAACACGTTTTGACCATTTTCTCGATGTCTGTATGTGATAACTCAATCACTATTAATCAGGCCAACGCGAAATTTTACATTTAACATTTTTATAAAAGTCACAAGAACTGATTAGTTTTTGGTAAAAATCGGTCAACCGGAAGTGAATGTTTACTCATGTCACTTGACCGTTATTTTGAAATATTTGCTTTAATATTTGATAAATGTAAAAATGTATCTGAATAAAAGTTGTAGGAAATTTAATTTTCCACAACCTTTCTTGGAAACATTTTTCCATATAATGCATTGTTTAAGAGATATCTTATATTTTTAGCTGCCACCACCATGCCACCTACCGACGACAATTGTTAACAATTGACGCTTAGTTACATCTTAGTAACACTCCTTTTTATTTTCTTAATTGTTGGAGCATTGTGGCTATATCCAATATCAGAAGGCTACAGTTTGAGTTTATTTCTGTTCTTTGTAAAGTCTAAAATATTCTGGCAGTTTCTTAAAGTATTCATTATCATTTAACCTATTTGGATTTTTTAGAAATATTACAGGTATGGAGAAAGTCATGTGGTGGCCACAACTGATTTTTTATTTTAATGTGTCAGTTATATAAAACATCATTTTGATATATTTTATCATTTGATTGATAGACAATAATTATGACATAGTTACAAAACAAAACATATAAAAAGCTCAATGAAATTACAATATTGGTTATGAAAGTATTCTTACAAGCATATATATTACGAAATAAACATATATAACATTTATTATACAAAAGAAACGTTAAAGTTTACTTACATAACTGCTACACGAAGAAAGTAACAAAAAAATGATTTCTGCGCAAACACTAACGCGGTCCCAGTTGCAACATCCATCCTCCTCGATGCTTGACAGTTTACTGATAGGGTATATGGGACTTTCCAAACATTTTGTTACCATTTCACAACTTTGTGCTCATTTTAAGTGCAGTGGCATATGGAATGCCGGGACGCGTGTAGTTAAGGGTTTACTTGGGCAGACCTTGTTTCAGGGAGGGGGAATCGCTGAACAGGTCGACTATTTCTATTAAATTCCAGATGTCAACTTATTCCGACACGAATTTACTTTTTTTCCATCCAAACTGGCCCAAAAATAGGGGGGTGCATGTGGCACATGAGGGTGCACGGTACACGAGTACTAAATACGGTATGTTTAGAATAATGATCCTGTTTTGGGAAGCCATGCATCTCTCCAGCCCCATAAGCTTCTCCTTAAAGAGGTTTCCCGTCATCCAAGCATTTTTGTTAGCCTTGCTGTCTGAAGGAAGATGCCACATCTATTTGAAAGATAGAGGTTTTTGCCGAGAATGAGTGGTTTTAATTTTTCTCTTCCATCAGCGTTACAAGTTAATAATTTTCTTTCTTTGAAATTTTCACCTTTCAATGTGAATGTCTCCTCTGGTTGCGAATTGTTAAATAAGCCACTTTTACCACAGTTGAAGATGTCCTTGAGCTAGTAATTTTCAGTAATTGATTAAAACTTTTTTGCCAATCATCAGCAGCTGTGGTATTATCAGACGATACTTCGCCAATCGTGCGCAAACCCACCATAGTACCCCACTTTTTGACCCCCTTGAAATCAAGTCCCATCATCTGCACCAACTCATCTGCATTTTCTTTCTGAAAGTGTCTGAAATCGGAATATTATTAGTCCTGACCTCACAAAACTACTCAAAAAGTATTATTTCCAGGTATTGGACATACTGTATTCGAATAAAAAATTAACTTTATCTTTAAATTAGAGCTGGGAAGTTCTGGTTCCGACCTTAAATTTTCCAACTCTTTCTGTTCCGGGTTTGGTTCTGAGTGATAGGAAGAAGGAATGGATTGGTTATGGAACTGTTCCTAGTTTTAAACAAATGTGCTTTTTTTGAAAAATTTTACAGGAATGAAAACTTTTTCAATTACGTTAAGATGTTATGAAAGTTTCTAATATGTAATGTGACCAATGGTCATGTTTTTAAAGAAAATTTCCTTTTGTAATTAAATTTTTTCCCTCTTTCTTTGAGTGTTTCTTTTTGTCCTCTTTTTCGGTTTAACTTATTGAAATTGCATTTTTACGCTTTCAGTTTCTTTATTCATCCAAAGATGCTGATATATTTCTGTATACATTTGTGTAGGTTCATTTATATGTATTCCAATTTTTTGCACCCCTTGTAAAGAAAAAATATTTTCATTGTAAAGATCTCTCATAAGGACTTCACCCTCCCTTCCCTTTTTTCTCAAACTTCACCATTTATTTGCTTATGCCAGGCATATCAAACTGGTGGTCCACCCAGTTCATTTCTGTGGCCCACAAAGAATTACATACTGTATACTATGATGTGGCAGGTTTTCCTCACATCGAGCAGAACCACGAAAAGAAAACCAAAGAGGAGGAAGTTGATGAAGAATTGAGATTCAGTAGATGACGACGTCGTCGTAGCGCCTGTTATGACAGAAGATGACATTGTAGTTGAAATTCTAAATTACAACTCAAGTGTTGATGAAGATTTAGAGGAAGATGACCAAGAAGTATAATATCTACCGGCACCTAAATGAAATTCGTCTTTAAAATGTTGGTTGTTCTAAACTTTCTTATATTATAGCTCAAAAGTTAACAATAATGAATTTGTAGTTTATGAAATAGATTTGACCTTTATATTAACATTTTGTTATTTAATATGCCTTAACACAACCCCCGGATAATTGAATCAGCCGGTTAATTGAATCAAATAATGGTTTTCTGACTTGATTCTAATAAGCGGAGCCCACTCTAGTTCTGCATCATAATCTGCTGAATACAAACTCCCGTACCAATGCAAAACCGAAACCTGACATACGAGAACTGGGACGCATCATTGAAACAATCTTTCGAAATATAATTGAATCGATTTAATATTTCAGGATGGCGTTTGGAGTCCCGATTGCAGCAATGGAAGCGATTTTCCTTGGCTTAATTTCTTTCATTTGAGGTACGTGTGTGAGTTTATTTTTTGTTATCATCACTTAAAGAGTTGGCGAGCTATTGTAATGATAACTTATGAGATTCATTTCTTTAACTTCAATTTAGACTACATCAAAGCTCGAATTAGATGTTATATGATGTTTTAGTTTAACACCGACTTATATATTCTTTGCACGCTAATTGCGGGAGGCATTTCGGATTATCTACTTATATTACATTTTTTAAAATGCTCCATCATCTCATTTAAACTCTAATCAATGTAACAAACTCCTTCAGCCATAAAAGAATTAACAATAATCCCGATGCATTTCACCCACTAAGTGGGCATCTACAGGGTAACTTCCAGTCACCCAAGTTCCCTTGTAGATACCCACTTAGTGGGTGAAATGCATCGGGATTATTGTTAATTCTTTTATGGCTGAAGGAGTTTGTTACATTGATTAGAATTGAGCCATAAGTCAGCATAGCCATCAATCTTCACTTCATCTCATTTAAAGTCTATCTATATTATAAACGGCGAAAAAATATTTGTCTACGCAGCTCGGGGCGTTTTTATTGGTCGACTGACCAGCCAATCAGAGATCGGAACGTTATTGCCTGTATCTTTATGCCTTGATTACGTTATCTGTTTACCTAAGGCTAACGGTTAATTGTGTGTGTTCTTATTTTAAGATTGATAAACTAATACATAGATATTAGTGTTAAAATTTAGATTAAAGTATCATCTAAATAACAGTAAGTATAATATTTTGTTTGTAAGTATTACCAAAAGTTTATTTGACATCTCAAGAAGATGAGTTTCCAATTATTTTGAAAAGGAGACAATTTCCAATTAGATTATCCTTTGCCATGACAATTAACAAAAGTCAGGATCTAACTTTTGATAGGGTCGGAGTTGATCTGACTGACGGCGTTTTCACTCGGGGACAAACCTTTTCTCTTGAAAGTAAGGGCTTTATGTATTGCGATTTAAGTTTCCTTCTTGCTGGAAATGATCTGATCTTTGGCATCCCTAAAATTCCACACTCCGTATCAATTTTTCTAATCACCTTTTAATATATTTTTCCAAACTTCCTGTCATCGATTCAACTGCTATAAATGTGGATAAATACTAAGTTGTAGGCTAATGCCGGCACCCGGTTTCCCTCCTCCCTTGTGATCGTGTTCGATGTGAAAGGAGTTATGGCTATAATAATCCAGGAGGTTGATTAGCCAAAAATACACGCGCGCACACACAAATACTAGGTTACTGCTTAATTACTCGTCAAAAGACGAATTTGGAAATGGAGCCTTATATGTTTTAAATGTAATTATAAGAAAACTTGATTGTTCTCGAAATCGTTTTAATAATTATTATTTTATTTCTTTCTGTAAATTTATAGAAAATGTTTGCCATAACGCTCTCGTTTTAGACGAGAAGATTTTGTACCTGCCGTCAGACAGCAGCGTAACGTCTCGCTGTCCCGAGTCTCGACTTTTCGACAAAACCGAAAGTGGCAGAGAAAGGGCAAAATCATTTACCATAAATTCTACAGTAAAATTAACCAAAAAACACTTTCATTGAACAGTTTAAATCGTGATCACGAATGTTCGGCACTCGGCGAATAACGAATGTGTGGATCCGGCTTTAGAGTAAAACAGCCGTGCGAAAAAGCGGGGCAATTACGCGAAAAAACACGGTGGCTGGTGCAAAGATCCATTGCTAATAACTCGAAAAGAATTAATTCTAGGGAATTTAAATTAAATTATGGTACTTTCTACAACAATTGCAGTAAATAGCAAAATAAAATTACCGGTTTGGAAATATGTATTCCAATTCATTTCGCTAAATGTCACGTGTTAAACCAATTTATACATCTACGAATACATTCTCCGTCGAAAAAATAGATTTTATTATCGACGATCAATCAACTATTTCGTAGTGAATTTTTACAACTACGGTTAACCTTTGGCTTTAGTAAAATAATCAATATAACAGCGTTATAAGCACTGAATTTAACATCAGGTATATTCTATAAAACAAGTGTTGGACAACAATAGCAGTTTCAGCAGTTTCGTAGCGTTTTAATGGCATAATCTATGTATAGTATGTACATACTATATAATTTGCCGAAGGCGAAAGATTCCACTTTGGTAGGGGCTGTGAGGAGGGAAGTGAGCCGCTTTGTTACTACATTGTTGTACCGGCGCAGGGTGATAGAGGAGGCAAGGAGGGGAGAGCCCTTCGCGGAAGAGGGGAGTGAGATGCGCGAGACAGGATGCTGCTTTCACAGCATATTACGCTCTAGAGATCTGTCCGTCGCACTCTCGAGCTCTAAGAAAAAGACCAAAACGTTCAATTGAAACCAACAAACAACGAACTAAAAAACTGAGTCGCGAGGCTATAAAATATCAGGAAACGCGAAAGGGAGGAACAACGCACCCCGAGACTGGTAAATCAAGTCGTAAGAAAAAGAGCGAGGTACATACCAGGGGTGGCCAAACACACTCGGAGCCGCATAAGATAATCTTCAGAACTTCGAGAACCGCATGACACTGTCTATGTTTATAAATTTACGAACAGAAAAACATAGCCTTTATCCAAAACAATTCATATGTAATACATATCCCTTAAACATCCCAAACACTTCTCAAATCACACTATGTAATTGTGTTCTGCAGTGAAAAAGGTGACGTCTTTGAATGGAAATTTTAAAGAGCCGCGGTTTGGCCACCCCTGGTGGTGTAGATGCCATAATTTAACATCACAGAAAATTGCAATGACTTTATCGAGTAATCAGTAGTATTAATAGCGGTATTCGAGTGTAATAAAATTCAAGCGCTTCACTTTCTGGGTGAATTGAAATTCATGAAACACTCCCTTTGTTTTTCCACGGCGAAATCTCCAGTAGATTATAATTTTCCATCCGTGCGATGCGAAATTGCAGACGCCATCGCCTCTGATATTGTTCCACATCACAAGAGTCTCGGTTCGCCCCGCGCCATGTTCCTCCTTCGCCATATTGCGGCGCTGGTTTGAGTGAAATTGGTTTTTATGCGCGCATTGCACGAAGTGAACGCATATAGGGGAGTCAACTCCGTCCGTCCGCATGTCAAAACTCGGAAACCGCTCTACATATTAAGATGAAATTTGGTTTTTGGGAATTTTGCTAAAATTGGTCGACCGGTTTCAATTTTGATCAGAATCGGACAACAATGATGACCACTTTAAATGAAGACTTACAATGTTCCTTTGTTTCAACTCGGGGACCGCTTGTCATATTGTGATGAAATTTGGTATTGGGGAGTTTTGTTAAAATTAATTTTCCGATTCCAATTATGGTTCAAATCGGACAATAATTACGACTACTTTGCATGAAGACCTACATGTATTTTACAACGTACCTCGCTTGCTTCTCGTTAAATTCTCATCTGAGCGAAAAATATTGAGAACATTCTGAAATCTCAAAGAACGCATATCTCCGTATGTCTGTCTGTCCGTCCGTCCGTATGTTCGTTCTCGGCTTCTACCGGACGTCAAATACAGTAAGAAAATCACATAAATGAATCACGTAAGCCAATCAGGAGTACCACTTTACTGGTGACAAAAATTAACTTTCCGTCATATCTCGTAAATTATTGGTCATATCAAAATAGTTTTCAACTAAAACTTGTAGAACTAGTAGAGTATTTCTTTTCCTATACGTTTTTATCTTAGGAGCAGCCGTTATCAAGAGAATCAAACAAGTCTTAACTCGAGTTGAGCTTATAAAATTTCTTGAATGGTTACTTGATCATTGTTGCTAACATAAACAATCTCACAAACATACGTTTAATTTCCTTCCGTGTGTGCATGCAATCTTTTTAAATAGAAAAAATGGATTATTTACGGCGAAGAAAAGAACTTGAAAACGATATTTTCATTACATACACTCAAAGAGTTTTGCAAGTGAAAAGAAGAAAAACGTGGATATAAAAGAAATGAATAATTTTCAACGAAGGAATAAACGTGGACGTAAATCTTACAATTAATTAACTTAAGGGAGATAGGTTTTAAATGAGGAAATGGATAATTTACGACGAAGAAATACATTTTTCCATTTTACTCTTGTGCACTCAAACCGTATTGTGAAAAGAGATGGATAATTTAAAACGATGCTGTAATCAAAGTTGATTCATTTTGGGGTATAAACCAAATTATTCATCTATAATTAAGTTTATGGGTGATTGATCTTTAACTTTCACTTTGGAGGCTGATTCTAAAGACCTATTTTTGAATTTGCCATACAAATTTTGGCTTAGATTTGATATAAGACACCCACGAAGAAATACTGTTGGGTTGGGGTGGCATAATAATGAATTACTGTTAATTTAATTTGGTTGGGTTAAGTGGTTGGGAGTTGGATTCGTTCTATTTTCCTCCCCCAGGTTGGGTTAAGTGGTTTGGGGTTAGATTCGTTCCATTTCCTCTCCCAGGTTGGGTTAAGTGGTTTGGGGTTAGATTCGTTCCATTTCCTCTCCCAGGTTGGGTTAAGTGGTTGGGAGTTGGATTCCTTCTATTTCCTCCCCAGGGTTGTGTTAAGTGGTTGGGGGTTGAATTCGTTCTATTTTCCTCCACCGGGTTGGGTTAAGTGGTTTGGGGTTAGATTCGTTCCATTTCCTTATTTATCTACCTTTATTTCGTTATTCCAATATGCACAAAACATCGTCTTCCTGCTTAAGCTAGCGTCTCTTAAATAGTTTATGAATAAATCTCTGTCATTAGCTAATATCGTAAAAAACATTCTAGATGGTACTCCTCCTAAACATCGTCTTCCTTTGATTTTTAGGAATCATTAACGAGTTTTACTTTCTCCATTTACGAAGTATAGAGCAAGTATTGTTTGAAAAAAAATAGAATTCGAGATTTCAACTGAAATACATGTTTTAAGGTTTCCTGAACACGTTTTGACCATTTTCTCGATGATGTCTGTGTGAGATAGGAATTTTGTGAGCGCTCTTAACTAAAAAACTATTAATCTTATTAACGCAAAATTTTATATGTCACATTTTTGCTTAAGGGACAAGAACTGATTAGTTTTTGGTAAAAATCGATCAACCGGAAGTGGGTGTTTAATCGTGTCACTTATCCGCATTTTTGAAATATTTGCTTTAATACTTGATCAATATAAAATGTATAAGAATAAAAGTTGTAGGAAATATAATTTTCTACATTGTTTGTTCGAAACATCTTCCCATATAATGGGTTGTTTAGGAGATATTTTGAAAACTAATTTTTAGCTGCCACCAACACACCACCTACCGGCGACTATTGTAAACAGGTGGCGCTCGGTCGTTGGTGTCTTGTATCAAATCTGTTCCCAAATTTCAATTTGCCCCCGTAGTTTATAGAAAATAATATGGAACCCTGCTCGCGAAAAATCTGTTCTTATAATTTATAAATTTATTTTATAAAAATAAGTTTTATTGCAATGTCTTGTCTTAAATTTACGAAAGTTATCAAGGAACAACTTGCTTGATAATTAAATGTCGCAAAATCCTTGAAAGCAGCCCAGAAAAGGCATATAAATTCCTTCGTTTATAAGCTAAACTATACTTCGTTCTTTCAGCTCTATTCCCTTGTCGAATGCCTTAAATATAAATAAATAAATCATTATTCTGTCCCGAAATGGAATTTAGAACTGTTCAAAGGAAGAAAACGGAAAGATTATCAGAAGGTTAGGCATATCTTAGAACAGTGGTTTTCAAACGTTGCAAAGCCGCCGCCCCCCCCCCCACTCCTAAGAAAACTGTCTTCGCGCCCCCTGTACCATTTTCAATTATAGTTCATAAACACCTACTGGACATACAATTACCATTAATAAAAGTAAATCAAGGAAAAACATCGAAGCAAACGATACGGCCTAGATAATTGAGGCCTAGAATTCGGCTGTTTCATATTGTAGGTCTCAAGGTTACGATGATTAAACTAAAGTATATAGATGAGCAATAAGAAATCCTTTGTGCCCCTCTCCCCCTGACCTACCCATCGCGCTTCCCAAGGGGGGCGCGCCCCACAGTTCGGAAATCACTGTCTTAGAAAATGCTGGTAGACAAATGATTGTCGAGGAAAGCTGGAAGGTTATGACATCATGTATCATAGAAAGCGCGGAATAAACAATAGGAAAGATAATCTCGAGTAAAATAAGGAAGTCATGGATTACAGATAATGGAAGAGATGAGTAGGGGGAAGGAAGTTAATATATTATGTAAGGAGAATGATTCGAGAATTAAGTAATAATATTAGGAAGGTTGTCATAAAAGCGAGAGAGTTGTGGCGGAAAAGCTGATGTAGAGACATGGATGAATTGAAGAGACAAAACAGACAGTGCATGGGAAAGTGAACGAGTCAACAGGAAACTAGAGAAATTGCTGGCCACAATTTAAGACAAAAGCAGCAATCTATTAATTGGAGTATATGTGAGGAATAGATGGAAAGACTTCTTAGAGGAGTTATATGCGAAATATATTAAATCAGTGTTTGTTGCAGTGGTTCTAAAGCGAGGTGACAAGGCGAAGCGAGAGTTAATGAGGTGTTACGTGATAAATTCGCGGTGTATCATATTTTCGCTTATAAAAACAAATAAAACCGGAAGAATACGCGCCTGCTTCTTTAAAAGGCGTACATTTCTGCTACTGTGGCAGGGAAAGGCCAACTTATTTTTGAAGGTAACGTGAAGGGAATGGAACTGAAAAAGGGGTGAAGCAGACAAAAAGACTTTGTGGATCATTGATCTATTGACATTAAGAGAGAGGAAGATTTAGACTGTGGTTATGCTGGTCCAGGAATATTGGATATCGAGGTTGAAAAGACTCTTAGGGATGAGAAGTCAAAGTAAGAATCGATGACCTCCTTATAGAAACGCCAAAAGAATTAGCAAAAGAGAGTTTTTATAAACTGTCTTAAAATAATTAACGAGGGTGAATGGTCAAAGGATTTAACTAGATAAAATTTAATTCCCTTTAAGAGGAATAATAAAGCAAATAAATGTCAAGATTATAGAACAGTTAGTTAAATTTAACATGCTGCTAAAGTTATTCCCATGTTTTTTATTGGGAGGCTACAAGCTAAGTAGACCAATTTTGGATTCAGAAAGGACCTGGTATTAGAGAAGCCTTAAGTGTGATGAAAATTTAAGTAGAAAGAAACATTAAATGCTACCAGAATGTATTCATGTGCTTTGTGGACTTGGAAAAGGCCCTTGCTTAAGTTTAATAATCTAGTTCCTTTGCTGCATGGCGGTTCGCATTCGTAATTGTGAATGCTTTTGAGGGCCGCATTGGAAATGAAGGATATTAAAATCGGAAGTTACCTAGAGAAACATGTGGTCTCATAATAGCGAAAAATGTCTAAATAATATATTAGCGTTAAAACTTCACCAGAAATGGTTTTGAGACCATAATTTCACTGAAAATATGAAATGTCAATGTTAAATTTTACCAATCACTTTTTCATCATAGCTTCACGGGCCGCATAAAGGGCTCTCAGGAGCCTCATGCGGCCCACGGGCCGTAGATTGCCGACCCCTGGTCTAGATTAATGGTAATGTTGGGGAAAATAGAATTAGATTGGAGAATTACACTTTTGATCAAAAATCTTATGTAGTATGAAGTAGACTTCGTAGTTAATGGTAGCTGAAGGAAAGTCAGATAAGGCAATGCTAGGAGGGTGCGTGAGGCAGAGCTGCCCACTCTCACCATCATTCTCAAATCGTTTTGCTGAAGAAAGTGTAAGAAAGATATGAGAAATTGTAGGTGCAAGGGTAAATTTAGGAGGTAGCATAATGAAATAAAGGTGACTTGGACATGACAAAGCATTAGTGGATAATTCGGAAAAAGTTTGAAGACGCTAGTTAATTACTTAAACGAAAAGACTAAGGCATTCTGAATGACAGTAAACGAAAAAAAAGCTGAAATCATGAGATTGGCGAAGAGCGGTGAATGACAAGACGGTGTTAAAGTATACGAGGAAAGACTGGGACGGGTGGAATCATTTACTTATATGGTTGAGTAAGTACAAAAGAGATAGGGGCAAGGAGAGAAACGAATAATTAACGAGACGAGAGTTGTTGACAAATAATTTGGATAAGGATGTTAACAATAGGTAGGTGGAAAACTTTATATGAAGTGTGTGGGCATGAGAAAAGAAGAAATGAATAGATTTAGAGGTGTCGGAGATGCGGGTATGGCGTAAACTGAAGGAAATCATTCGATCCGAGGGGAAATAAATGAAGTTTTAAACACAGAGGGGAAATATAAGAGTAATAAGGGAAACGGAAGAAATGAAAGGGCAAAGATCTGTTGAAAGAAGTAATATACATATTAGAGAGGATCTTAGGAAAGAGACTATAAAGTAAGAATAGAAAAGTACTATTAGATAGGGAATAGGTATGAGTAGACTAAGAGAGTTTACAGATTGGTTTGGACGAACCAAAATTCTACCGGAGGTGCCGGTGGTGTAGTGGTTAGGACGCTGGCTGCTACTCGCCTGCTGCTCGAAAGGGCAGTGGGCACGAATACTGCGGAAGTAGGCTTTTTCCAAGGTCGCCCGGCCCCCTGTTTGTGTGGTTTAAGGAGACCGCGCAAAGTCAGCGTTCCGTCCCTCGGAAGGGACGTTTAGCCGTTGGCCCCCTTGGTGCTCTTCGGTAAGAGTAGGCTAATGCCAGAACCGGGTTTCCCTCCTCCCTTGTGTGTTAGATGTGGAAGGTTTAATGGCTATAATATTCCAAGAGGTTGATTAGCCAAAAGTACACACCCACACCAAAAATCTACTGAAAGTCAGAAAATCTATGATGATGATTCGCGCCGAAAAATAACCGTCGCAAATGTTTGACTGATGAACCAGTCGGAAAATATTTGCGGACAATGAGTTTTTGGTATCGCTTTTAGGTGGCACAAAGAGTAGCTATTCGATTCCACGTAAGTCTACCAAAGAAAACTCAATCGCGTACAATTTCCTTTGGTTATTTTTAGAGCACGCAAAAGTAACCTGTTGTTTGACCTGTATTTAGTTTGTGTCGAAAGTTGCGAGCGCCGTGTTATAACGTGACGCCTCTCGTCGAAGTTGTGGTGGGGGAGGGAGATTACGTGGGAGGGGGGCAGACTACGTGTGGGGGGAGCATACTACGTGTGTGGGAAGACTACGCGGGGGGAGGCAGACTACATGGGGGAAGGCAGATTACGTGTGGGGAGGCAGATTACGTGTGGGGGGGCAGATTACGTGTGGGGGGGCAGACTACATGGGGGAAGGCAGATTACGTGTGGGGGGAAGATTACGTGTGGGGGCAGACTACGTGGGGGGGAGGCAGACTATGTGTGTGGGGGTGGTTTCACCAACCCATTACATTTGCTTTCTCTCCCTTTCGGTCTTTCGAAGAGGCTCCCTTCCGCAGTGCAGCGACAAGAGGATTCAGTCTCTCTCTCTCTGTCTGTCTGTCTGCGTTGTCGCCGCCGCCTCCCAAGAGACAGAGAGCGGAGTATCTAGAGGCAGCCGCTCTCCCGGCAGCAGAGAAAGGCCTTCGGATTCTTCTGCATACCTCTCTCTCTGCACCCTCCCTCATTTTCCTCCCCACGTCCTCGCTCGCACTATTACCGCGCCCTGGCAGCCTCGGCCATCCTCGCATGCGGCCGTTCCGCGCTCGTCGAGGTGGAGAGCTGGCTGGCCTTCCGGTGGCTAAGCTGGGGATGGCAGGCAGAAGGCGACGGCGGCCGACGACGGCAGCCAGCCACGGCGGCCCGTGAGACATGCGCCTCCTTTACTATTTCTATATTGTGTGTGCGATTTTGTGTGTGAATGTCTGTGTAGACGTGTAGATAGATGCATGCGGTAAACCCTCGTCCCTTGCGGGTTTCTCTTACGCGAATTCAATTATACACGGCTAAATAAATGTGACGGTTGTTTACGAAAAACTTTTAAATGTAATTATATCGCAATTTACGCACGTGTAAAAGCTCGATCCCGTATGAACGCGTATATTCTCATTTGGTGCTCATTTTGGGCAACTCGGTTTTTCCCGACGCCCAAGATACAAATAATGTAAACCCCGCGTCTTGCATGAGTGTGTGTGTGTGTGTGTGTGTGTTTGTATGTATTCCTCACTGCATACGCGCACCCACAAAATACTAGCCGAGATCCAATCGCGAACGGAGGAAAACCTTCTCCAAAAGTCTTGAGAGAAACTCCGTCATTTAACCAACCCTTCTCTGAAAATTTCTGCTGACGTATGAATAATAACTTTGTCGCTTGGGATATGAGTCAATCCGAATCTGACTACATTTTTTTACTACACTTGTTGAACCACCAATTCTTACTCGCTTTCTTTTTCTCGATCCTTCCTCTTTTTCCTTTTTATTTTCTATGATCTTGAATTCATCAGTATGATATCTTTCTAAATTACGCTTCATATTATCAACTTTGGCATTCCTGATCTGCATGCCGCATGAAATCACTTCACCATTTCTCTCCTTCAATCATGCAAGTAGCCAGTTTCTTTCCTTTCTCAGTTGTTAAGAAATCATCTAGTTTCGTTGGCTTTTCTTAATTTAAATTTAGGATTATTGCGTCACCAACCTTGCCTTTTAGCACGTATCTGGATATATAGCGAAATACGTATGACGTAATTATATTTTTTCACTGTTAGTAATAGACGCTTGTGGAATTACTACTTCCACAATTTCGTCAAACCATATTTCAATTCTCTTTCATTTCGTTCAATAATTGAAAAGAGTGAAAAATTTCTCCTAGCTAATGAACAATTGTCCTGGTTCATGTCAGTAAGGCTTGATCTGTGTTTGCTTTTAATTGTTTTCATAGTTGAAAATAACAACTCACAATGATGCGTTGAGCCAAGAAATGACTTTATCTAACAGGCAGCACTTCTTAACAATGCAATCCTATTTGGGTTTAGCAGGCTCCAAAAATTGCTATCACTTGAATTGAATTTCAGAAGTAGGTCGTTTTGTAAATCTAAAATTGCAAGTTCCAGTCCTCAATTCCCCCTTGCAGAACCTCTGTAATAGACGTAGCAGTCTCCATAATATCTACTGGCTTGAATGGATTTAAGAAAAATTTTACGGCTGCTTCCATTATAGTAAATTTCTTTGGACTGTTCCTGGAGTATTTTAATAATGTTTATGAATGGTGTGAGGTTGAAATCACCTGCAACAATTTGCGTCATATTGTGGAAATGCATCAAAGACTTCTTTCCAAGTGCGGCTTCCATAAGAAAAGTTTACGTTATAAAGAATTTATGGCATTTAACCTGCATTTACTTTTCCCTGAAGCTCAATATTTGGGTTAAGTCAATAAGGGAAGCCAAATCCATTAAAAAATACTTCATAAAGTTCCTTGATATGCTCATGTCGACGCTCGAGTGTGACATGTGTAGGAAACCGAGCTGTTAGGACTGTGTTAGAAAAAATTGTAAAATATGCGCCGTCGAAGATACCAAATTATGATAGCCTCGGTTTTTTAAATAACTCTGATTTTTTTAATTCACTTTGTTATTGCCAAACATTTATTTTATAAATCCAGAGAAAATCGCCATTTTTTGTGATGTTTTGATTACGATTTTCTTCCTTTAACGAAAAATTACACTTTTTAGCGGTTCATTCCTTTTTTGTAAAATTAACTCAAAATAAACTGATTACTTGTTGTAATTTCAATATTTTTTAAGGGATTGCGGTGGCGGAGTGTTTAGAGCGTTGGCCTTCCATGCAGCGGTCCCAGGTTCGAATCCGGCGGAGGTCAGATTTTTCAACCTGGGATCGTCCCGTCCTCTATTTGTGTGCTTTGAGGAGATCGTGTAAGTCAGCGCTCCGTCCTTCGGAAGGGACGTTAAGCACTTGGTCCCCTTGGTGCTCTTCGTTAAGAATAGACTAATGCCGGCACCGGGTTTCCCTCCTCCCTTGTGTATGTATTCTGAATCCTAGAGGTTGATTAGCCAAGAATTTCATACAAACAATATATTTTAATCTTTTCCTCTAAGATTGATCCAGAAATGTGAAAATCAAGTTATTTTTTCCAAAGCATGGAATTGAAAAATCAAAACGGGTCAAATCGACCCTACCCCACCAGTTACGTCCCAAATTTTATATCCATTTTACCTTTCCTTTTCCGTAAGCTGATATATATATATATATATATATATATATATATATATATATATATAACAACTTACGGAAAAGGAAAGGTAAAATAGATATATGGATGTCAACAAGGTGTTGGGATGAGGAAACCCAGTGAGCACTCACCAATCAGACGACTTCAGGTTGGCGAGGCCCCGGGGATGTCGAAGCGACACACGTAAAATAACACAAAAACACAGAAACATCACAAACGTAAAGCTTTCGAAACTACTCCTTCTTCAGCTACAGAGCTGTAGAGCTGTCACCGCCATCAGTTCTCTCTCTGTAGCTGAAGAAGGAGTATTTCCGAAAGCTTTACGTTTGTGATGTTTCTGTGTTTTTGTGTTATTTTACGTGTGTCGCCTCGACATCCCCGGGGCCTCGCCAACCTGAAGTCGTCTGATTGGTGAGTGCTCACTGGGTTTCCTCATCCCAACACCTTGTTGACATCCATATATATATATATATATATATATATATATATATATATATATATACACACACACACACACACACACACACACACACACACACGTTTTTGTAGCAAACGTTGCCCTCTAAGTGAATAAATTTTTTAATCAATATCTTACATTTCATTTAAGGGCTAGAGAATGCAAAAAGCGATTATTATACGTATTTTTACGATTATTACATTTTCATGATTTTTATCTCGGAAACTGTAAGCCGTAGGTGCGTGCTGTCGCGGATTATTTTGTAGCAAATTTTGCCCTCGACCTGAATAAATTTTTTATCTATACCTTAAAGATCATATAAGGGAAGGGAGGGAAATTTTGCATGCGTCATCACGCCGTCAAGGTCACAGCGTAGGCTAAATGCGCAGCTGCGGAAAACAATAAGACATCGATCTCCGCGTGTTTCGCTAAGTAACTATTACCATCTGGCTATGATTGTAGTTATTTAGCGAAACCGATCTTGCAAATAAATTGGTGTGGAAGTTGCCTGATTGTTCTTTTCTTCTGAAATATAATATCACTTAGTACAAAGTCGAGTCAAATCTTTTAGATTATTGTGGGTTTTACTAATTTTAATCTTATTCTCTCCAAATGTGAAAAATATTTAAATTAAATAATGGTGATATTTATTTAAATTTAACTTGTAATGTATGGTTTTGAATGATCTAAATAGTAAGTTCTTGAGCTTTTTCTGCTGACGTAACACCACGCAATTTCCTCCTATTTTATTCCAGCCTTTTTGAGAACAATTTCCACTATAATTTGTGAAAATATAAAAACATTTTTAGTTAACAAATTAGGCATTTGCATGTTTACGGAAACAAGCGACTCGGAGCGGTTGATAGTGGAAATAATTCAGCATCTCTGATGTATTTTTGCAAGTAGCGGCGGATTTTCTGGATTCGAGTCAGAGAGTTGGAAATTGACAGAGACTGAGCAACATTTCTAAGTTGTGTAAATTACTCACGGAACAACAACATATCGATCCATGATGAGTAAAAAATGGTGTGAAGAGAATAGGGGAGGCGATAATATGTACGTGTTGAACGGAATTTTCAGTCATCCGAGAAAAGGTTCCCCACCAAATTCTTCAATTAAAAACCCTTTCACTCATTCAAAACTCAGAATACTAAACCGACATATCGACGTAAATACAATAACATTTTGAGATCATTCTTTTAAATCCCAAATATATTTCAACTGTGGGAAAACGAAATGATCGTATAAATTGTTTTAGGCGCCACATTTGAGAGGCGGATGCGCCAAAAGTGGCGCATGCACTGTCCTAAATATAGGTTATACGTTTTTTACTATATTAAGTTAAATTGTATTGAATATAAAACAAATTCTACTGTAAGATTCAAATGTTTTGAAAGATTTGTCGTATTCCCAGAAGAAAAATCTCGCAAGAAACGGATTTAGAATCAGTTTTGTTGAAAAAATCCCATAACTTATTTCTGAGAGGCCGCATCGCAAGAGTTTTTTGTGGACAAATTAAAACTGAATAATGAATTTCTTATTTCGTTCACGAGATATACAAAACAAAACCAGGTAGGTACAAGACAACCGAAAGCAAGTGGCTCTTAGTGTAAATATATAGACCTGTCCTGTCCTGAAAGACCTGTTTAAGTTGACCGTTTAAACAAAACAAAATAGAAGAAAAGCTATGGTATCCAAAGTTCAAACAGTGTTGCCGGGAGAGTACTGCCTGTTTTACAAAAATTGCGTGCGCTCGCCTCCCTCCACACAACAGTTTCCTACGTCAGATTAGATACTACACAGGAAGTATCGATATCGCAAGAGTATCGAGTTATCGGTATCGATACAAAAATATCGGAATATCGTTTGCATTCTACTCCATCCCCAAAAGGGGGGGCAAACCAGATTCCTGAAAAATTTTCAGAAAACTTCATTTCTTGCTTTAGGTAGAGTATCTTACTTGTTTAATGGTGCCTCAGTTGAATATGAAGAGGTTGAGATTTTTGTATCGCCCAGATGAGGTCATTGAGATGTACAGTCATTTGTAAAAGTCTGTGGGCAAGCTCGGTCACGCCGCTCACGGCCAAACAGTGAAGTTAAAATATATGTTGGCACTAAGTGATTCGCAGCGAGAGAGGGGAAGGGTGGTGTGGGATATATGTTTTGGAAGTTCGAGCGAATGAGGGGAAACAAGAAATGGCCGTAGAATTGCAGGCTACCGGGGTCGAATTGAGACCGCGCCTCGCCCCTGAGGAAATGTCTCGAATTTGAGACCCAAAGACGGGAAAGCGTTTTCCATGCTCATGCCAGACCCGGCTACGATTCAGCGCAAATCCTCCACGTCTCTGATATGGTTCACCAAGGATTTGGTTTTCTATTTTCGCCGATATACCGAGAGTGTTTGGAATGGAGAGGGAAGTGAAGGAAGAGGATTACGGGAAATGAGGTTAATGAAATTTACCAAGGGCTTGTTTAGCATCCAGCCGCATAACGTCAAATTAAGAATTATATTAATCTTTCAATTTAACTTTAGTTTGTGTAACCCACGGATTGTATGTGGAAAGAATGAGTTGGAAACCTCGTGAAAATGAAAGCTATTAAATTCTCTAATACGTTTAAATATGTTTTTATTATAACAAATTATTACTATTTTGGTTTAGTATTAACGGTTTAGTAGACCTGCTGTTTTGCTCAGTTTTTAACTTCTTTTGTCAAGTAGGTTTTTAAACGGGTGGATTGGGCTGTGGGGGCATTGGACAAAATTCCGGTGGGCCGATGGTCTGTGAACCTGTGGTGCTGCCTTGGCCAATAGGTTAATAGCCTGAGTGTTACCAAAATGAGCCAGAGGCGGGCTTTTTTCTGGTCCGTTTCCCACTTCCAATTCGCCCCTAGTTATACACTCGCAATTAGCATTCATCGGGCATTGGAAATGGATCGAGCTCCGTTTGCTGAGACTTCGCCTGCGGTCAGAGGAGAGATTGTGGGGATGGTGGCTGCTGGACATTCGGTCGCCAAAGTAGCAAGGCAGTTCGGTGTGCACCGAAATTGCGTGTACAGATGGGTCAAACGTAGCAACGATGGGGACCGTGATCTAAAAAATAAACCGCGAACGGTCCGGCCCAGATTCACGACTGAAGATCAAGATTTGGCGATTCGGCAGCATGTAGCAGAGCATCCTCTCACAAGGCGTGGATTGGCTTCGGTGCAACGAGATTTCGGTTATGGATGCAGCTATTAGACCTATAGGGCTAGAGCGCTTGAGGCTGGACTGTGCCACCATAAGCCGTGCCGTAAGCCACAACTTACAGCAGGACATAAGACATCTCGCTTATTCTTTGTGGAAATGCGGAAATGGACAAGGCCTTCTGGGATCTCGTCATATTTGCCGATGAAAAATCATTTCGGAGTGATGAGGATGGCAGGATACAGTTGTGGCGTCCCCGAGGAACAAGGTTTGCATCACAATTTTTTTCTTATTTTCTTTTACTTCTCGCAAGATTTTGTGCTCTGCTGTAAATCTGTAAATATTATCATCAGAAATTTTTGATATGAAAGAAAGTTTTCCTGAAATATGTGTTTTCAGGTACGAGCCACAAAATGTGGTTCACACTGAAAAGTCAGGGCACGTAAGTGTAGGTTTTTGGGGTGCGATGACTGCAGATGGACCCGGTCCTTTGGTGAGAATCCCGCCTAGAATGACGGCAAGAATTTACAGTGATATTCTTCGCGAGCACCTCCTACCTTATGCGAAGGAAATCGTCCCTGAAGGCGAGGAAGTCGTATTTACTCAGGACAATAGCCCGATGCATACGGCACGCATTACAAGGAATTTTTTAAATAATCGTCCCGAAATACGAATTCTTCCCTGGCCTGCGCGTTCTCCATATTTTAACCCGATTGAAAACCTATGGGGCAAAGTTGTTCAGGAGTGGTCCGCAGAATACGAGCGCACTCCTGAATCTCTGGAAGAACAAATCAGGGAGATATGGCATCCGGAAATATTCCAAAATGTAGTGGGGTCCATGGGACGGCGACTACGTAGCGCAATGGAAGTTCATGGAGATATCACAGAATATTAAACTTGTTAACATTTCTATGTATTTTATTTATCTAAATACCCGCTAAAAATGACATTTTCCTTATGCACAGGGGAGACCGGGGCTAGTTGTGACACTTTTCACTAATTATTTTTTTCTCTTTTATACCTGAGATGAATTGACAAAAGGCTTTCCTTGCTATGTTATCATTTGGCTTTAAAATGATATTTTTATGGGCTATTTGCGTAGCGGTTGATTCCAAATTCAAAAATCCGAGTGACAAATTTTTAAAAAACGTAATATCTTCATGAACCCCCGAGAGAGCGGATTTTTGGTATTAGTGAAAGATTGGTAGCAAATTTGTTACAATGTCGAATTCTTCGTATTCTGCCGATATGCATTAATTTAGGACATTTAAAAAACGCAATGGAAATCAATTTTGCTTATAAAATAATTCAATTCTATTTAATGTATTTGTTGAAAAGAAGAACTTCTCAACGTTCTCTGACAATGGTAAAAATTTGATTAAGTGAAACATCATTTTAATAATGCAACAAAATATACTACAATTTTCATCTATTATGCATTTCTAGTGCCAAAGTCGATTTAATGTTTGCTTCCAGTAAACTGAAATACTTATTCGAATAACAGATATTACTATATCTATTGTTATTAAAACTTACACTATTCTGCAGTATAAAATCATCTTTTCGGTTTTCATTAAAAAATAACTCTAAAAATACAAACTCAATTCCATGAAATAAGAGAAAATTTAAATTAAAAATTTTGTATTAACGCACGCGTCCGTTGTCAGTTCAAGTCCCTAGCGATCACGGTAACGCAGCCAGTGTTAGTCCAGCGGAAATGGAAATCCATATCCTTTGGTGAACCATTTCAGACGTGGAATATCCTCGAGGATTTGGGCTGAGTCGTAATCAGATATGGCATGAGCATGGAAAACACTTCTCCGTCTTTGGGTCTCAAATTCGAGACCTTTCCTCAGGGGCGAGGCGCGGTCTCAATTCGACCCCGGTAGCCTGCAATTCTACGGCCATTCCTTGATTCCCCTCATTCGCTCGAACTTCCAAAACATATACCTCACACCACCCTTCCCCTCTCTCACTGCGAATCACGTAGTGCCAACATATATTTTAACTTCACTGTTTGGCCGTGAGCGGCGCGACCGAGCTTGCCCACAGACTTTTACAAATGACTGTACCTAGCAATAATGAGAGCCATTAAATTCGATTGAGTACTAGTGTTTGGCTTAAGCCCTTACATGAAAATCTGCAAGGACTTAAAGGTACACCTGCCGATAGCTAGTATTTTCACAAGGAAATATGACCAGTGTCAACCATCACCACCAAGTCCAGAGTTCTTGGAGGTTCGGCGGGTGGACGCAACGCATCTGATTCCTGGAAATTCCTGGATAAGGCTGTTTTTCTTGTATTCGGATCCTTGACAAATAATAGAGGTCCCTTACGTAGACCTTGAACCCGAGCCCGCAGTAGTTATGGTCTGCGGATGATATCGTCTTCGTAACATCAGATTACATACATTTTCACTACCGAGCCTTTTAATGACTTTTTTACGACTGATTACGTAACTGTAAAACAGGTTTGGGTTAGGTAGAAATGCACTTGAAACAACAAACTATCACAGTGTTATGGAATAAAGATAAATTAAGTAATTGAACACCTCGAAGAGGAACTAGGTTGTGGCCAAAAGGGAAATACGTGGGACAAAATGCCTTATACCTTAGCGAATGGATTTTTCATTGCAAAGAAGTCGTGGGAAAGGGGAAAATAATCAACAAGTAAAATATTTTTTCCTTGCATTTCAAAGGTGATTTGTGATTTATAATTTATCACGATAATGTATTTTAATTGTTGATAGTAATATTTTATTGATCAACATTTGATGGATACAATGTCCTTCTTTAACGCATATAAAGTAGGCCGTCGACGTTCGAACGAGTTACGGTCCGGAATTAAATTGGAGTGTCAAAACTTTGAATTTCAACTCTTAAATATTTGATTAAATACGAAATTAAAAGGGATAAATTGTACAAAGTTGTGTTATTGCGTATTTCATTAAAATGCAGTTCACGAAGTTATATCTATAGTGAATTTTAAAAGTCTCTCAATCTTCCCCTTGATATCGCTTCTATTTTCCCTTCATGTCTCTCCTATCCCCCCCCCCCCCATATCTCCTATTTTCTTTCGTAGCGGTAGAGAAGAAAGTTTTTTGCTTGGCCTCCCTTCCTCCGGTTCCGAGGTGCGCGCGCCTTCTCCGGCATCGCTTCCATTTGACGATAGAATCCGAAGCATTTTTATTTGCTCTTTAGTCGCTCCACCGTGTTCTCGAATCGATCTTCATCCGAGGAAGGCGTTTGTTGTTTCCGCTGCCGTCCCTCGCGAATCGCGCCGCCCCCCGCACCACTTCCTCCTTTTCCCATCTCCGCATTCGTTTTATTTATCGCTTTTCATTTTTCTCGTTCGATGGCGTCGCACCGCTCATGTTCTCCACATTCCTTTTCCGGCACTGCACGTTCGATGTGGCTTGTTCGTCCCGCATGTTCTTCCCTCGCTCGTAGAAGGTAGGCGGCCAGAAAGAGCCGCGAAAGGGTCGGAGGGACGTTTTGGCGCCGGAGAGGGGCCGCGAATAGCCGATCCCCGAAGGTACGACCGGTAAGTACGAATCGGTGGCCCTCCTGCGGTTTGATTCCGTTTTCCAATTGCTTCCTTGCGCTCTGTGACAGTCATCCTTGCTGCAAGGTAACTGTCAGGTTTCATTATTCTAGTTTTTATTTTTCAGTTAAAATTTTTATAATTATGTCGTTCGACGATTGTATGTGTCTAATGCGCTTTCAGGTTAGCAAATGTGTGAAAACTGTTGTAAGGCGCAATCTTCGTTTTATTTTTCATCCCATTTAAATCATCCTATATTCATTATAAAAAGGCTTTGATTAGGTGGCCGCGGTAAAACGTTTTTATTTACAAAACGCTGTCAACAGTCAATTTAAAGATACTATAGCTGGTTAGTTTGAAATTTATCAAAGAGAATCCTAATGACGTGCAACAAATGGTAAGTAAAATTATTTCGTATTTAACAATAAGTGCATGTTGCATGGCCATGGTTAATTTACGATATTTTTTCGTATAAATAGCATTCTAAAATAGTAATTAGCAGTCATTCACACTGCTCTGAATGGATTCCAGAATAAGTACACCTTACATACAGGGTAGGGTGTTTGTTTCAACGTGGAACCTGCTATGATGGATTACATTGCGATGTCTAGGCAGCTTAGTGCGCTGTGTTTGTTAGCAAACATGTCGTCTGCCAGTTGTTGTTTCGGCCTGAGTCTGCCCCTAGTGAAGGGTGGTTGGCTTTTTATGATGAAAGACGAAGTGTATGAAAGAATAAGAGTTTGAGTAAAATATTCATCAAACAGTTCTGAGCGTCATGATCGAAGAGCTGAGACATGTCCAGCAGCATCTTTAAAAGATGCTTGAGAGTCCTTGAGAGCTGAGGTCACCATGTAGGGGCAGATTCATTCTGAAACAACAACTGGCAGATGACGTGTTTGCTAGTGGGCACAGCACAGTCAGCTGCCTAGACGTTGCTCTTAAAGTAGTCCATCAAAGTGGGTCCTGTTATATAAAGTACTTCCTTGCCAAACCTTTTCTTGTCTCTTAGTTTTTGCATTTGATTTTTCTTAATATAAACTATTCAAATCAACTTTCTGTGTTCTAAAACTAATAGATGAGGCCAAGACTGTGGAATCCCATAATATGGATATAATGTGTTGTTATTAAAATTAAAAACAAAACAAAAATTAAAACAATGGTTATAATCACATTTAAACTTATTCCCCATAACACTAATAAAAACGACATGTTTTGATGAATAATCACCATCATGATGATGAACAATGCCACATTATACTCATATTTCTGTATTCTATTTAATTGTGTATATTTAGAAGGATTGTTTTGGTAAAACATATGAGAATCTTATAATGAAGTCATGGTCAGTTTCTTGCATCCATTTCAGTTGAGACTTAAGTGTATGAGGTGTGACTATTAAGTTTTCAGACTTCTATTTTTATAAAATGGCAATTTTTAGCCATAGAAATATCCCTGTATTAATGTTTACCTATACTAATTTGGTTACAGGAATGTGGTGAGATTCCATATCAAATGCTTTAGAATAGCCTATAATGATGCAATTAACTTATCCTTTGTTTCAATTCTATAATGGTTCAAATAATTAAATCTTGTGAGAATAGCCCTTACTGAGCCCTTGCAGAGTTTTGTATAGCCTGTTATTTATTAATCAATGACTGCGTAGGTATTCAACAATGTTTTTTACACCAGCTCACACATTACAGTATAAAAACAGCTTGTCTGTTGTTATAGTCTTCGCCTTTATGTATGTCACGATCAACTCATTACTTCTGCAATCTTATCTAGTCCTTGGGGTGGTGGTGGTGGAGTGGTCTCAGGTTCAGATCCAGCGGAGGTCGGATTTTTTGACCTGGGATCATCCTGTCCCCCTACTTGTGTGATTTGAGGAGACCACGCAAGTCAATGCTCAATCCTTGGGAAGGGATATTAGGCAGTTGGCCCTCTCGGTGCTCTTTGTAAAGAGTAGGCTACTGCCGGCACCACTGTTTCCCTCCTCCCTTGTGTGTGTGTATTCATTGTGGAAGGAGTAATGGCTATAATAATCCAAGAGGTTAATTAACCATAAACACAAACACACAGACTCATCTGGTCCTTTCGATTTGTGATTCTCTTCCCCTCTACTCCCTATCTACACCTTTCAATTTCTGATTCCAAATCTCTTCGGTTCCTTTTGATTTGTGATTCCCTACCTCTCTAACCTTGGAGCTCTTCTCGATTTCTGATTCCAAACCTCCACTGCTTCTTTCAATTTGTGATTCCCTACCTTTGGGGCAGCTGAATTAACAAGATGGGTGATTTTTTTCCAATTCACAGTAAAACTCAAGAATAGCTGCAGTTCAAGCAAACAAAACAGTACTTTTTTTAAATGTAACTTTATTTCTAAGAATGCTCATATATAATATGCAATTTCAAGCATTAAGGTGAAGGATGAATGTATTTGATCCGATTTGGTTTAGGGAGTCATTCATAAGCACTTAAAGAGCTGTATGCGGCTTGGAATTCACCTATCCCCTTCTGCCTTAATTTCTCTGCTATTTTCTAAAGTTTCAAGTCTTTAATTCGAATATATACAAGGGCCAGTTGAAAAGTTTTGCACTCAAGCTCATTACTTTTGAATGGGTTGAGATATTGGGATGAAACAAAAAAGAAAGAAAGCTTTGAATATTACCTTTCAAATGGTATATTTATTTTTCAATACAATCACCACCCTTTTCAATACATTTCTGCCAACGTGTAACAAGTTTCCTCATTCCATCAGTGAAGAAATCGGGTGTTATTTTTCTTCAGCCAATCATTCACAGCAGCCGTAACTTGGTCGTCAGTCAAAATGCCTTCCTTTGAGATCACGCTTTAGTGCTGGGAATAAGCAAAAGTCGGATGGTGCAAGATCGGGGCTGTAAGGAGGGTGTGGAATGACATCAAATTTGTTCCGCCTCAGAGCTTCCTCGGTGGCTTTTGAGGTGTGCAGTCTTGCATTGTCATGATGAAGCAAAGTTTGGTCACAGTGACCCGAACACGAGAAACATGCCTTCTCAACTTCTGCAAGGTTTCAATGTACCGTTGTCAGTTCACAGTTGATCCTCTTTCCAAGAAATCCACCAGGTAAACATGCTGTCCATCCCAGAAGATTGTCGCCATAACCTTGCCACAGGATGTCTGAACTTTAAACTTCTTCGGCTGAGGTAAAGTGGCATGGCGATATTCCAGTGACTGCCACTTTTTTTTCAGGGTCAAAATGATGCACCCAGGTTTCATCCCCGGTAATTATAGACATCAGAAAATCATCACCGTCAGTTTCATACTGGTGCAAAAGTGTCTAACAAATTTCAACCCATTTGGCTTTCATTTCTAAAGTACCCAATGAGCACAAATCTTTTTGTAACCTAAAATGTTAATGATATAGCCTACTTCTTTAGAAATTCAGTCTTCTTTGATTAAAGAATCAACATGTTGTTGATGAATTTGATCACTTGTGACAGGTCTTCCTGAACAAGGTTTGTCCTTCAAATCTGGTTTGCCAAGGTCAATGTTCCTAATTTTTTTGCCCAACGACTTACAGTAGATCTATCCACACAATCATCACCATAAACATTTTTAGTCGCCGATGAATGTCTGTAGGTGACACATTTTCAGCCATAAGAAATTCAAATAGAGCACTTTGTTTTAAGCACACTGAGATACTGTCTGAACATGATGCTTCACTCTCACTGCGTAACGTCCACTTCAGCTACACTGCTGCCACCTGGCAGGGTTGTAGAAGATAAAGCAAGGAATACAATGCGCATGCAGCATGCGTGCAGCAAGCTGCACGCTCTTTTTCAAAAGTTATGAGATTGTGTGCAAAACTTTTCAGCCAGCCCTCGTGTGCGTGAATGTGTGTGTGTGTGTGTGTGTGTGTATATATATATATATATATATATAATTAATAATAATTAATAATTAATTTTACCGGGCAAATTAGAAATGAGAAAAACGTATTTCCATAAGTTGAATTTTCCATAATTCAAATATTTTTTGTTTCCCTTGAAGTTCGACTTATGGAAGTTCCGCTGTATGTGTGTGTATCATAAAATCGTAATGGTCATCATGATGCGTAATTCTCACTCTGATGTAAAAATCCTAAAGGAACCAAAAGAGATCTTTAAAAACTCTTATTATGAGTCATGAAATTGTAAAATCATTTTAATTGTTCTGTTAATAATACCGTAAATACCCACATATAATGTGCACTTTTTTTTCGAAATATTCGAGTTAAAAATTAGGATGCGTGTTATACAAGGGTACATAATCTTCCTATTTTCATTTGACCTCATATTTCCACAATTTCGGCACAGTAATTACTGCCCGGGTATCCTCATATTTTATTGGTGATTTTTACGAAAAGTAAGATAGATAATAGTAAAAATTTATTAACTAATTCTATAAACATACATTAATTAGATATGAAAAGAATGAATTCAGTATTTATTCATTTTAAAAGCCAAGAAATACTTCGTCACTGGACTATTCTTCTTCGATGTTGTTATCGGAATCGGCATCTTACGCATGACGTCACCCTACACCGGCGCCCGGCCTGGTGATACGTGATTTATTCTTGATTCTTTGAGTCTGTAGTTAATTATGGTTATTTGCTATCGTGTTTACGTGCTCCAGAGTGTTCTAATAAGGGTAAAACTGAAGGTTGGGCGAACCCGTCCACCTCAGGCGTGACAAAAACGTATGTAAAAATAGGATTATCGTCATTCCTTCATTTTATTAGCTCAAAGAATGTCATATGCCATACTATGAAATTAATATAATTGGACTCGCTTTTTATGTCCAAAAACTGCAGATAAGTCGGCAATAATGAATGAAATCTAACACTACTGCGATGCACACTCTAAAACACCAGGCAAGCTACTGACGAAAAAATAGCCGAAGACCTTGCAGTCGAAATATAATTGAAAGACAATCTTTCCATATGAGACTTAATACAATGTTGCAGGGAAAGCTTATCAGATGTCAATTCAGCGGTTACCCGAGTTATCTCGACCACAAAGAAACTACAATGTCAGCATAAACAAGAGGCATTTTTTGCGCATGCAGCGAGGGCAGATAGATCGGCCGATGCACTAAAAGGGTTAATCTATTCGTAGGATTAGTTTAGCCTGACATGTGCTCTGTGTGGTTCTTTGTTCATAATTCTTTATTCTTAAATTTCTTTCGTCTTTGTGGTTCATTTGTTGTTATTTGGTGTTTTAGTTTGTTTATAGTTATTTATTCTTTAATTTCAGTTTGCCTTTGTGTTTAATTTGTTAGTTTTCAGTATTATTCATTTGTGTTTCGTCTCTCAACATTTTTTTCTGCGCATTTTTTGTTACTTTGTTTGTAATACCTTATACTGTTGTTTATTGTTGTGTAGTTCTTTGTTCATATTTCTTTATTCTTTAATTTCTTTTTGTCTTTCTGGCTCTTTTGTTGTTATTTCTTCTATCATCTCTTGACGTTTGACTCTTCGCTTTTGTTTGTTCTTATTTATTATAACATTTTATATTTAAACCAAAATGCAGCATCCAGAGCAAAGTCACATCAGGATGTGAAAATACAAATAACTTTACATGATAATAGAGCAGAAAATCTAATAATTAATAATGTAGTTTATAATGAAGTGTTAAATTAAGTGTCTTTTAAATTTATCATTTTTGTTACTTTGTTATTAAAAACTAAATGTACATTCCATATAAAATACATTCATCAAAATCATATTCAAAACATATTCCTGTTAAACTAATCTAAATCCAATAGGTACCGGTACGGCCAATAAAATCGCACCAGCTGTGTGTGCCCCATGAATTCTGTCTTCCCAGCAAACTCCTGAGAAAATGTGAAATCTGGCAATAGTGTACATGGGTGAGAGAGAGGATGGGAAAGTGACCATTGACCCCAAGCCTCATTCCCATTCTTTGTCTAATATGTAGCTTTCCCTTTTTCGTGAAAACAGAATGAGAAACTATGGTAGGAAAGCAAGACCTGTGTGTGTGTGTAACGGCAATTCCTTTTTTCTCAAGTTCATTGGTTCGATTCCAAACGTATTCATTTCCTCCATAATGAATACATGGGAATCGCTGCAAGCCATTTTCAAATTTCATTTTAAAATATGTTGTAATCAGGTTATTAACTCTGGAATTTGACGTTAGTAAGTCTGAAAAAACATTATACATAATATCCTTATTGTCCACCCATCCGTCGGTTCGTCCGTTGGTTGGTCCGTCCGCCGGAATGCTCTATACCAGGGATTTGTTTTCATGTTTTCATGCATTTGTCCAAATTGTTGAATTCGATTCTTGGCCTCATAATAAATGCACCAAATTTTCCATAAGAAACCATTGAAATATCGAAGATAGGCACCGGCACTACAATTTTCAAGAAAGAATATTTTAAGAAATTGTAAATTAATTCTAATTTTTCCTTTCAATTATGAAATAAAAGAATGAATTGAAATAAATAGAAAAAAACTTTATTTTTCAACATATAAACATAAAAGAACAAATTACATGAAACTCAATTTTATGGGGAACTAATTTGCTCAGACTCTGTATCTGTAGGCTTTGAGGTAGAGACACCTTTCTATTCTTTTATCATCAAATATTTATCTAAAGTCACCTTCACGAATTATCGCTTTCAGCTCTTCGGAGAAATGCCCTGCAGTTGCGCTATCTGCACTAGCTGCTTTTCCCTTTAGTGAAATGCTGTGTAGATTTGCACGAACTTTAAACCGCTCAAACCAACCCTGACTAGCTTCAAACTTTTCTTCCTCATCGGTAGCACTACAACCTGCACTATCATTGCAAGTTAACTTGTTTTTAAGATCATCAAATAAGCTTTTTACCTTTGCCTGTATTACCATTTTGCTTAACAGTATTCTATGTGCAACCTGATTTTGTATCCAAATAGGTAGCCAAGATTCCATTTTCACCATCAGAGCACTTCTCGTGCGAGTCATCATCTTAGCATCTGAAGGCGTTGCAGATTTATCAGCTTCCCCTATTTTATTTCCATCACGATTTCGAATAGTTCTTACCGTTGTAGGAGTCAGACCAAGGGCTTTTCCTATACCCACAGCCTTCTCCCCAGCACCAAATCTTCATAACACTTCCAATTTCATCTCTAGTGTAATAGTTTTCTTTGACCTTTTGGTAATTCTACTGGCTGTTATGCGCTTTTCACTCATGACTGGGCTATAAATAAATAAATAATAAAAATGTAAAATGAAAATAATACTCGTGCTCATACGTTTATTAATCTAATATATTTTACATACCTTTTATGAATGAATGACAAAGCCACGTCTCAGTATAAGTTCAGTAAAGCCACTTGATCTTTTGGTGATTGGAAAATGTCAGTCTATCACACAGCTAGTTGACTGGCTGCTACACGTGTACCGGCTTATCCCTACTCTAGACGGTTCATCCTTGAACAGTGGGGGACTCCCCAAACATGCCTCGAGTTACCACCTGTTCGGTTTTTGCCTGACGAGTTTGGTAATCAAATTATTTGTTCGTTGTTCGTACTGAACACAGAAATGTTCGGTAAAATTTATCAAACAGGTTTTATCAAATTTTAGCTTATTACAATTCGAAAGTTAGCATTTCAATTATTACCTGAATCGAATGTTCAGATCAAGTAACAATATCATGGTTTTTAGTCAGTGTTTGGTAATGACGCCAGAAAAAAGGGGTAACCCTAAACATACTACAATGACACAAATGCGGAATTTTACGACTCAAAGCAAAATTTTTGTTTTTAATTGTTTAATGGCACAACTTCGAGAATGATGCAAAGTGAAACAACACAAAGCGAGGTCTGGGTGTATTCCTTTAAAATTTCCATTTTTAATACTCTAAATTACTTTTATATATTTATTTTAAGAAAATTATTTTCAAAGAAATTAAACAAAGGTTTTAAAACAAGCATAATGCCAAATCAACTACGGACATCATTCTCAGATCCCGACATTAAAATATAAGAGAATAACCACAGCAGGAGCAGCAAAGTCTTCTGAGCAAAGAAATTCGACTTTGGTCACAATGACTTACTGTTAGACAAGGGCAATCTTAAAGTTGCAGCTGTTGAATTGTCAAATGACTGCTTTGCTCATGGACAAATATATATAGCTACGTCTAGAGAAGGATGCGGGAAAAAAATATTTATTTGAGAAAAAGATGAGAAGACAAGAAATATTGTGTACCAACAAGCATTACAATAAAAATTAACTTAGTTTAAATACTTCATTTATTCTCAAATCTTCTTCAAATTATTTTGTCTTGATTTAACAGCCCGACAAATGCACGTGAAAAATATAACAAAATGAATCAATAAAAGATGAAAGATATGTATACATTACTTAAAAAAGAATGCAAACACGCATATACAGTGCTGTGAAATCAAAACATTGGCTCTTCATGGTGCCCCTTAATCTTTGGCTCCCTAGGCAGTTGCCTGTTTTGTTATCCCGTTCCGCCAGCCCTGGATAGGAGGAAGTCAATTATTACTCTGCTATCCATTTTAAAAGGTTTACGATTTTATGGATTTAACAGTTCCTTCTAGAGCTATACGATTATTTTATACATGCTATAGTCAGGAGACCCTTGTACGGTCTCACTGATATTTTACAAATAGAGAGAGACCCTTTTACAGTCTATTATAATCTGTTTTTAATTTTATCTATTTATTTATTTATATATTTAATAGATATATGTGATATGGTTATTTGATGTCATCAGTTGTGTTGTGTAGTATTTTTATTTTTGCGTCGTATATGTAAAGTTATGGTGATAATAGTCCAAGAGGCTGATTCACCAGAAAATTCACACACACACACACACAGGATGTGTCGAAGATCTTTCGCATATTTAAGGAGTAAACAGATATACATCAAGATGGAGAGACATTAATATAAAAAATTTATCACATGAAAATGAAAAACTGTTGTAAAATGTAAAATGAATCTTCAATGTATTTATTCATATCAGTGGTTTTTTTTTTAAATGTTCATTAATTTTACTTCACTTTGAGATTGTCTATTATATTCGGATACAGATTTATATAATTTGTTCCTTGCTTTAACAATACTCATCTACATCACAGTTCATAAGTTATTTCAGCTCAGCCAGTACTTTGAAGGCTTCCTTGCATGTAGGACATACTGGTTCAAGAGGGCTCTTTATCCTCTTCTCTCCCTGGAGCTGTCATTCAACATTTGCAAAATCTTTGAAAGCAATTTGTACAGCATTCCCTGTTACAAATATGTATCTTATCACATAGAGGACATTCCATTTCCTTATATCTGCTACAGGAATGTTCTGCTTAATTTCGCAGAGATAATATGCTACCAACTGCATTTGGTATGACCTTATGAGGCAGTTGACAATTCCCATGTCTATGGGCTGCTTGCAACTTGTTGCATTTGCAGAAATAGACCATGCACGTACTTGAAATCCATGACCAGTGAATTCATTGGTACATGCTTACATCTAGATGTATATACTCGCAGAAGACGAAGAACTCGACTAAATATTTTGGCAATTGAGATGACGTTATATTACTATTGTTACTCAAAATATGCAGTTGTGTCATTAAAAGTTTACTATCAATTTCTACCTATAGTTTTGCTGGAATAAGTTGGCATCTGGTATCTGTGTTTGCTGAATTCATCGTGAGCCCTTGATGCTTCTATAACATAAGAGGGGATTGCTGAGGAGGAGATTTCTGCTAGCATCGACATGAAGAGATCAGCCAAAAAATTGTCTTTCGCAGGTAGGAGGAAGAATATGCTTAACACTTAACTACGTGGATCAACTATTGGGACTCCATTACATGCGTGGCATACTAAGTGCTACCTTGGCATTTTTAATTTCTCCTAGTACCATATTAGCCCGAATATAATGCAACCCCGAATATAGTGCGACCCCAAGTATTTTGAAAGGAATTTTAGAAAAAGACGAAAAACATTTAATTTTCTCTATTTTGCACATTTAAATTACCTGTAAACTCATGAATTATGTACTAAAGGGGGATAATGTGACGCCACGTTTAGACGGTCCTCGTTTTCTAACGTTGAGTTTTGCGACCCTGCGTAAAGTTGTGCCGGAGCTGTGGTTGCTGCAATTTGACTTTGATTTATTTTCTAGTCTCCTCAGACCACTACCGAGTATATTTGTACAATGTAGCATCGTAACATGAACGTCCAATTCACTTAAAATGCAGCAATTATAAAAATGTGTGCTGAAACACGCCGATACGCAGTTATTTTTTAATGATACAAGTATTCGAATATAGTACGAATGATCTCCTCAGACCCCTACCGAGTATATTTGTACAACGTAGCATCGTAACATGAACGTCCAATTCACTTACAATGCAGCAATTATAAAAATATGCGCTGAAACACGCGTCATGAAACACGCTGATACGCAGTTATTTTTTAAAGATACAAGTATTCGAATATAGTACAAATGCAACAAGTACTCGAATATAGTGCGAATGCGACTTTCAAAGGTACATATTGAGGAAAAAACATCGCACTATATTCGGGTCAATACGGTATGTATTGTTTTCATGAAAAAAATCTATTTCAAGATTTCAACAGAAATACACGTTTTGAGATCTCCTGAACACATTTTGAACATTTTCTCGATAATGTCTGTGTGTGTATGTGATAGCTTTTTGTGGGTGCTCAAACTCAAAAACTATTAATCAGATCAGCACAAAATTTTATATTTAACAATTTTATGACAGTCACAAGAACTGATTAGGTTTTGGTAAAAATTGGTCAACCAAAAGTGGGTGTTTACTTTTGTAACTTATACGTTATTTTGAAATATTTGCTTTCATATTTGGTGAATGTAAAAAAATTTGAATAAAAGTTGTAGAAAATTGGAATTTCTGCAACCTTTGTTTGAAACATTTTTCCATATAATGCATTGTTTAAGAGATATTTTTAAAACTAATTTTTAGCTGCCACCACCACACCACTTACCAACGACTATTGTAAACACTTGACGCTTAGTTATGCCTTAGTAACACTCCCTTTTATGATTAATTGTTGGAACTTCGTGGCTATATCCAATATCAGAAGGCTATGGTATGAGTTCATGTTTGTTCTTCGTAAGGTCTTCGAATTTTTCTCACAGTTCCTTAAAATATTTATTATCAGTTAACCTATTTGGAATTTTTAGAAATATTACAGGTTTACTAAGCATAAATTGTTTAAAATAGTCACTGGTAGGTGGTGTGGTGGTGGCAGCTAAAAGGTATAATTTTGAAAATGTCTTTTGCACAATGCATTATATGGGAAAATGTTTTGAACAAACCTTGTAGAAAATTAAATTTCCTACAACTTTTATTCCAATACATTTATCAAATATTAAAACAAAAATTTAAAAAATAACGAATGTGACAAGAGTAAACACCCATTTTCAGTTGACCGATTTTTACCAAAAAATAATCAGTTCTTGTGTCTTACATAAAAACATTAAATATAAAATTTTGCATTGATCTGATTGATAGTTTTTGAGTTAGAGCACCCACATAATAGCTGTCACATACACGCATGAATGCGCCCTCACACACTCGCACATGCACACACATATCTTAGAGAAAATGTTCAAAACGTGTTCAGGGGACCTCAAAACATGTATTTCCGTTGAAATCTCAATGTTGATTTTTTTCATGAAAACAATACTTTTCCCTATACTACGTATAGAGAAAGTAACAAACAGATTAGTGACGAGTAAGTACACATTTCCGGTTGACTGATTTTTACCAAAAACTAGTCAATTCTTGTCCCTTTAACAAAAATGTAAAATATAAAATTTCGAGTTGACTTGATTAATAGTATTTGAGTTAAGAGCACTTAACAAAATTCCTATCACATACACAATCACACACACAGACATCAAGAAAATGGTTAAAACCTGTTCAGGGGACCACAAAACTTATTTTTGTTGAAATCTCGAAATAGATTTTTTTCACAAAAGCAATACTTTCCCCTATGGAGCAAGTAACAAAAAAATGATTTCTGCACAAACACTAACGCAGTCCCAGTAGCAACATCCATCCTCGATGCTTGACAGTTTACTGATAGGGTATATGGGACTTTCCAAACATTTTGTTACCATTTCACAACTTTGTGCTCATTTTAAGTGCAGTGGCATATGGAATGCCGGGACGCGTGTAGTTAAGGGTTTACTTGGGCAGACCTTGTTTCAGGGAGGGGGAATCGCTGAACAGGTCGACTATTTCTATTAAATTCCAGATGTCAACTTATTCCGACACGAATTTACTTTTTTTCCATCCAAACTGGCCCAAAAATAGGGGGGTGCATGTGGCACATGAGGGTGCACGGTACACGAGTACTAAATACGGTATGTTTAGAATAATGATCCTGTTTTGGGAAGCCATGCATCTCTCCAGCCCCATAAGCTTCTCCTTAAAGAGGTTTCCCGTCATCCAAGCATTTTTGTTAGCCTAGCTGTCTGAAGGAAGATGCCACATCTATTTGAAAGATAGAGGTTTTTGCCGAGAATGAGTGGTTTTAATTTTTCTCTTCCATCAGCGTTACAAGTTAATAATTTTCTTTCTTTGAAATTTTCACCTTTCAATGTGAATGTCTCCTCTGGTTGCGAATTGTTAAATAAGCCACTTTTACCACAGTTGAAGATGTCCTTGAGCTAGTAATTTTCAATAATTGATTAAAACTTTTTTGCCAATCATCAGCAGCTGTGGTATTATCAGACGATACTTCGCCAATCGTGCGCAAACCCACCATAGTACCCCACTTTTTGACCCCCTTGAAATCAAGTCCCATCATCTGCACCAACTCATCTGCATTTTCTTTCTGAAAGTGTCTGAAATCGGAATATTATTAGTCCTGACCTCACAAAACTACTCAAAAAGTATTATTTCCAGGTATTGGACATACTGTATTCGAATAAAAAATTAACTTTATCTTTAAATTAGAGCTGGGAAGTTCTGGTTCCGTCCTTAAATTTTCCAACTCTTTCTGTTCCGGGTTTGGTTCTGAGTGATAGGAAGAAGGAATGGATTGGTTATGGAACTGTTCCTAGTTTTAAACAAATGTGCTTTTTTTGAAAAATTTTACAGGAATGAAAACTTTTTCAATTACGTTAAGATGTTATGAAAGTTTCTAATATGTAATGTGACCAATGGTCATGTTTTTAAAGAAAATTTCCTTTTGTAATTAAATTTTTTCCCTCTTTCTTTGAGTGTTTCTTTTTGTCCTCTTTTTCGGTTTAACTTATTGAAATTGCATTTTTACGCTTTCAGTTTCTTTATTCATCCAAAGATGCTGATATATTTCTGTATACATTTGTGTAGGTTCATTTATATGTATTCCAATTTTTTGCACCCCTTGCAAAGAAAAAATATTTTCATTGTAAAGATCTCTCATAAGGACTTCACCCTCCCTTCCCTTTTTTCTCAAACTTCACCATTTATTTGCTTATGCCAGGCATATCAAACTGGTGGTCCACCCAGTTCATTTCTGTGGCCCACAAAGAATTACATACTGTATACTATGATGTGGCCTGTGAAGTAATATTTACTTTATACTGTGATGCAGACAGAACTCGAACTTTTTTCAGGTTGTTGCCCTGAAATTAAAAAACATAGAAGAGAAGAGGTAACTTTGTGGGGAAATTTTAGACTCAACATTTGAACAATGAACAAAAGTGGAATACTCCTTTAGCCAAAACAACTAGAGGGCTGCAAAACAATGGGTGAGGAAGGGATTGAGTGTTGGACAACAGCACCCCCACTCCCCCAGCTGTTAAGTGTACTCACTTTCCTATTATCTCGTGCGTTAATGTGCAAAAACTGTGATGGGCAGTATTCTGGAATGTGCCTCATGGCTTCAGAGATATGTCATTATGCAGTCTGCATATCACTGTGAGTTTGAGATTACACAGTGAATTATTTACAACCACAGTCAGCTACAGAAGTTTGTCCACCTTGAGGCCGCCATCTGCCCAAGTTTTTCTCATATTAATCACTTATAAAATGACTTATATGTGATATTTTGAATTCCTTTTAAGTGATAAATACAATATTTTATGAGAAAAATTTTATTATGCAGTTGATTAAGATTTAGTTTAATTTTGTTGATTGAATCAAGATATTGGATTTATATTTTCATCTTCAAATTCATAAACTTTTCTTGAGTCATCATCTTAAAAATCATCTTGGTTCAATTAAACATCTAATTCAGTTATTTAATAATATTCTTCTAATAGATTTCTTTCTTTGGATTACGGATGATATATGATATTAAAGTACCTAGAATCGACTTCCAAACCATTATTTCATTTTTGATGGAACCATTTAGGACCAAAATTTTGACATTCTGCGGGTTTCGGTTCAACACAATTTTTCTGTTACGGTTCCAGATCCAAGAACAGGAACCATTTTGGAACTATTCCTTGTTCTGCAACTGGAACATTCCCATCTCTATTTTAAATAAACATGCTAAAAACTACACAAAACCCTATTATTGGCATGTGGTTGGTAATGACTTTGAATTGTCATATACATCGAATAATCTGGTATCTAATTAACAAGATTTTCCTGTATCCAAACTACCCCAATAACAGAAGGAAGATGAATAGGACAAACTCGAGAATTGCTACAATGTATGCAGACCCCTTCTTTCCCTTCTCACTGATTTTTTACTTTCTCATATACATAATACAGTAAAACTCTTTATTTACGTTATCGGAATGTATGTTTTCCCGCTATTTACAACATTTTATATGGGTCTCCCCAATTTTCCTATGATTCCAATGTAAGTAAAAACCTTGCATTTACGTTATTTCATTTTAAGTTATCCTGCTATTCACGTCATTTTACTTTAGAATTTCCAATTTTTTTTACAATTTAGCATGCGATTCCCAACAGATTTGAACATTTTTCGACGTAGCTTTGCAAAAAAATCGGAACTCTTTTGGGTGAAGGTTTCGAAAATGGCGGCAGAGTAGGAACAGTGCCCCTAGAGGCAGAAATATGAACCATTTCTTTTCAAAACCGCACTCGCTTTATCAGATGCTACTCAGGAACAGCATAGAGATGGAAATAAGTATGAACTCTTTTGGGCGAAAACCTCCTACGTAAATCACGCTAGCAGAGCATAAACAGCGCACCTAGATATGGAAATACTATACTATCGAGTTCAGTCAGCGGCTGAACTCCTCATTAGTCATTGAATTGAAGCTATCAGTATATTCTTTGTGCCTACCTTAGCGAGTTTTTACCCATCCATTATTTTAACAATGGATGACAAAAAGGATGCTGATCATGTTGAGAAAAAAGGTTCTTCCAAATCCCAGGTTAACAGAGGAATCCGACGAAGTTATGATATGAATTTTAAAATAGTCATAGCTCAAGAGGCAGAAAAAACGAACAATATTCAAGCTTCGAAAAAGTATTGTTCCTGAAGTGAATATACCTACGTCTATGTACTATTTTCCAGACAAATGTAATTTGGAGAATGTAATGGAAACCCAAGCATACTATACATACTAGCATTTTAATTCGGCACATTTTAACCCTTCCCGTGTAACATAGCTTTTATGCTACCTTCCGTAAGTGATACTAGATGGCAGGAGATGGTCGCTTTCGAAAGAGAATACTGGTATTCTTTCGGCATCCTGTCTAATTTCTCACCCGAGACAAGTGCCTCACTCGCCTCGCCCTCAAGCACGGCTCTGCTAGCAATGCACTCGGCCATAAGATTACGACACCTTTTGAATTACTCAAGAACAATTTTAACCTAGGATACAAATAATATATACAAATAATAAATACATTATCAACAAAAAGATCATGCAAAGTAACTCTTTTATAACATATGGGATATGCAGCAGAAAAATAAACCTGTAAAATTACTTAAATCAATCTCAGCTGATCAACCGCATGGGTGACTTGTGAGGGAATCATTCATTCTCTATCGAAACCATCTTCACATGCCCTCACTGTGATCCTTCCTGTTTTGCTCTACTGCACTTAACAATTGTTTCCTTGTTGCCTATTCATTATTTCCTTATCAGTCACATTCATTGTATTGGACACTTTCGATTTTACATTGCATGTTGTGTAAATAAATATTGACGGAAGTCCACTAAAATTTTCATTTTCATCTTTCAAAATTTATGATTCCCCAGATTGTAATACTTTTCAATCACGTGACTTACGAGTAGTGATTCTGGTTTGAGAATTCTCGACAAAAATTTCTATGGAAATGAGCGAAGAGGGTACCTATTCGTTGATCTTTCCCTGGTGCAGAGAATATTTTTTGGATGCCTCCAGTCCATAGTCAACATTTTTTATGATCGACTACCTTCATGAATGATCAAGTGACTGGTTTTTCTGAGTCAATATTATTGACTTTTCCCTTCGCTTCAACCAAGTGTGAGTCCTCATTGCTGCAGAGCCAAGCCTCCCTAACTTTTGGTCCGGCGAGTCTTAATACCTATCGTCTCTCTCTTGAGAACCTTTTGTTTCCACCCGCTGAGGTGAGGATACTCTCGAGTTCTGTAAAAGTATTCGGGAAACAAACAACTGATGTCAATCCCTACTCGAGATGAGGAACACCTGGAATGTTAAGCATTAAGTCTTAAAGCAGGGGAAATGCCCATATGACAGAAGTAACCAACTTTTCTGCATTAGGCTCAAATCATCTGTAATAATACTCTACAAAAGCCGCTTGTCAAACATTGTTACGATTTGGAATGTAAGAGAAACTTTAATAAATAGAACTCTTAAAATACTTATCCTGTTTGATTTAATTTGAAAACTCGCTAAATTTCTTGAGCACCAGGAATCTTCAGAAAGTATGTGTTGGCAATCCTACAGAGCTGCACCAGTTTCATTTCCCTTTAAGCTTCCCTCTCCATAACCACCTTCCCCTAATACAACTATAATTCCCCCAGTATATCTCGAGCTCAGTGTTTTACGGGAGTGTTCTTTTGTGTGGTGTAATGATTTAACTTGATTCAGTTTACGGCAAAACTCCTATTTTTTTAATATAGAACAAAGAAAACGAATTTCATACTCTGTGTCATATAAACTAAAGGTTATAGCTTATGCAGAACAAAAGGGAAATAGGGCAGCAGAGAGACATTTTGGTCATCCTCCGACGGAGAAGATGATAAGAGCATGGAGAAAGCAGAAAGACGTTCTCAAATCCTTACCTAAAGAAAAAGGATCAAGGTGTGGAAAGGCTGCCTTTTGGTCTGATCTAGAGACTGATGTATTTAATTGGGTTATGAAAAATCAGAAAAATGGTACTTCAGTGTCAACAAAAATGATTCGAATGTATGCCATAGATCTATCTCGTGAGAAGAAAATAAGTCAATTTAATGGTGGAGCAGCATGGTGCTATAGATTCATGAAGCGTAATGGACTTTCTGTGCGCTCTAGAACTAAACTTGCTCAGAAGATGCCCCAAGAATATGAAGAAAAAATTTTGGCCTTCCATCGGTTCATCATTAATTGCCGAAAGAAGAATACTATAGAATTAGGTAAAATTGGAATTATGGACAAGATTCACATTTGATACCCCCTCAAACAGGACAGTAAATTTAAAAGGTGAAAGAAGTATTTTAGTGAAGACAAGTGGTAATGAGAAAGCTCACTACACAGTAGTTCTTGCATGTTGTGCTGATGGGACTAAGCTACCCCCGATGATAATTTTCAAGCGAAAAAGAATGCCTAAAGAGAAAACCCCGACGGGAATAATTGTTCATGTTCATGAAAAGGGTTGGATGGACAATGATGGAATGAAAATGTGGATTGAAAAGGTATGGGGAAAAAGGAAAGGAGCTCTACTAAGGAAGAAAGCTCTTTTGGTTTGTGATCAGTTCCACTCTCATCTTACGGAACCTGTTAAGAAGCTATTTCTTGATTTAAACACCGAATTGGCTGTAATACCAGGAGGACTCACTTCCCAACTGCAGCCATTAGATGTTTCATTAAATAAGCCATTTAAAAGAAATATGAGAGAAAAATGGAACAAATGGATCACGGATGACAGCACGCATCAGCTGACTAACACCGGCAGAATTAAGCGGCCTACGATCAAGTAAGTTTGCGAGTGGGTAAAGGCATCTTGGGCCAGAATCAGTCCAGAAATTATTGTCAAGTCTTTTAAAAAATGCGGAATAAGCAATGCCTTGGATGGAACAGAAGATCATTTGTTGTACGAAAACGACACTAGATCAGATAATTGATAGTAGCTCAATAACTTTGGCTAAGATTAATAAAGGTGAAATACTCCTTTAGCCAAACAATTTTAGCAGTGTTAAATTCTGGATGATGATAGAGTGGTTGTTTTCTTGTATATGGGTGGCTACGCTCGAATTGTTAATCCTGTTATGTCTAAAGTGAGCTAAATGCTCTTTGAAGCGTGTTTCTAAGTTACCTTTTGTCTGTCCTATATATATCCTATCATGTTCTGCAAGAAATCTTGTAAATTCTGGATTTTTGCAAAGGCACTACTGTGTTTTTTGGGTTGTGAAGAAGGTTGGCGAGTTTATTGTTGTTGACTTGTACTGTTTTAAAATCGTGTTCTGAAAAAATACTACCGAGCTTATTGGTGACTCCGGGAGCAAAAGGTATTTTAATGTACATCCACTCCCAGCCTTACGTAAGCCTCGACTTAAGTAAACTCGACCTTATGTAAACTTTTCCATAAGCCACAAACAAAAAAATTCAAAATGCGAAAGTGTGTACATATTACGTTATGCTCGGAACATAAAGTTTGTACCGTATATACACGAGTATTTTACGACCCTGCATAATTTGCAACCCCTTATTTTTGCCTCAAAATCTTATTTTCATCTTATGTGTCGTGTAATGTGCGAGTTGGAATTTTTGAGTTCTTGTAGTGTGACCTTCAGTTCCCCTAAAATATAGTGCATTTTCTTTAGTTTGTTTCCATATGATTTCTATCTTCATGAAAGTAAAGAGAAAGCATTCAAATGTATACCTGTACTTATAACTGAAAAATACCATTTAATTGCCTGTATTAATGAAGAGAAAATGAGTGAAATGCCTACCTACTAGCGCATCTTTAACTGTCGTATAACCGTAACACAATAATGTTGCCATAGATCTCCCACAGAAATGCTGCCTTCAGTGAGCTGAAAGAATACTAGGATTAATGTAAGTGGCATTTGTTTTATATCGGATATTATTTACACCCTGTGTCTGCACTTCTGCAACCTTACTGCTACCACTATTCAGCACGCCATCTTACCTCCACTGTTCCAACTACCTCTGCCTATCGGGAATATTGCCGCTGTTCACTGCTTGCGAGGCTGGAACTTTTCACGGTCTGCACTTCAGCCAACCTTACTGCTACCACTGTTCAATGCGCTATCTAATATCCGCCATTTCAACTACTTCTGTCTATCGGGAATATTGCCGCCGTTTACTACTGCTTGTGAGGCTGGAACTTTCTGCGGTTACTATTTTCCGAGTGAGGGATATCACATGGTCTAAATAATTTCCTTAATTTCTGTGATTAGAATGATTTTTTTCCCAGTGACTTATTTATTGTACTGAACTGTGTGGGTAGTTATGCAAATCCTGACTTACGTAAAACTCGGGTTACGTAAAGGTTTGTAGAACGGAGCCCTTATGTAAGTTGGGGAGTGGCTGTATTTTTAATTTTTGGTGTTATTATTTGTGTGTGTTGTGTGATTTTTGACATGGAGTTGGTGTTTATGTTTTCGTAATATATTTTCTAATATATGACTGTCCTAACCGTTAAGTGTTGCAATGTTTTTTATGTTCAAGTTCTTTACAAAAATCGTTTTTGGAAAGGGGGACATGCAGGAGTCTGAGTATCATGGAGTGAAATGGTGCTAACTTATGTGCAATGGATGGTGGGAATCATGTGGAATGTATGTGTCCGTTTGTGTGGGTTTCCGGTAGATGTTAATTGTTAGCCGGTTGCCAAGTCTTTTTATAATAAACACTTTTCTGTATAGATTTTCCAAAATACTTTAACACACACCTACATGCTTCAGAAAGAATGGTACAGAAATATTTCATGTATTATATGAATGTCGTGAATTTGCTTATACTGCTGGATATAAATTTGTTAGGCTGTTTTTTTCATGAATAATCTTGAGTCAGTTTGAGGCAGATTTGCATCACTCATCATTAAGGAGTTAATTCCATTTCATAGTAGTGCAATCGTTGGAGGATGAAAGTTAACCTCAATAAATCCTCTGCTTTAACCTTCATTCCTTGCACCAAACCCATTCCTACATCATACTTCCTCTCTAATCAACTCACGTCTGCAGTCTCATCCCAATGTGACTTTGGGGTGATCTACCATCCCAAACTCACTTTTTCTGCTCATATAGAAAATATTACCAAAGCTCTGTCCATCTTTGGATTTCTGTACAGATTCACTGACTTGACTGACCCATTTGTTTGCCCTCCGATCCTCTTACTCTGCTTATATCTTTCCTGTAATTGATAGCTGCTCATATGTGTGGACCTCTTCCTCACTCTTTAACCTTAAACTTCTTGAGCACTCTTGCAATTACCTCCTCTCAATAATTTGTAATCGTGTCCATCTCTTTCTTAATCCAACCCACGAGCATGTATTATCGTCACTCGTTATCTTTATCTCCCTTCCCTTTCCAGCAGAAAATGAATAACCTCAATTTCCTACATTCATTAAAGAATGGTAGATTCAGCCCAATGGCCTGCTACCTACTGTACTTCTCTCTCCACGTTCCCCAATACCCAACTTGCAGCCACAGTGCATTATACCTACTTAAATCCTGTTACTGTCTCACAGTACTCAATATTCCACCATATCCGACATGCCTACAACTCCCTAACTGTCCTACGCATCTGGTATTCTATACAAGTGCAAGGGTGTCTCAAGTATATTAAGCACTTAAAGTGGTCTCGGATTTTCGAGTGTGTTAAAAGGTCGTAGAGAATGGAGGGAAGGGAGTAACATTGGCCAAAAGTTTTTTGAAGGTCAGTGTAAATCCAAAATCTGCAGCTAAGGGTAATAAATGCCTATTTGGATATATTCAAATTCTACATGTTAGCATTGTATTGCACATAATCATTCTACATAAACATATATTTGACATAAAATTATACTTTTTTGGATAATTGATATTTCCAAAATGACATTTAAGTTTAGAACACAATCAATTTCTTATTAAAACTTTGAAAATGTTTCTCTATCTGCCTCTGTAAATTTTTCTCAGAACTCAAATTTTTCAGTTTGATGCCCGAGTGCACCAACCCCGGTTAGGAGTTAACCGCGGTAAAATTATTTCCTAACCGCAATTAAGCCCATTTTGGTGTGCACCAATCCCGGTTAGGGCTTAATGGATGTTTAACCACCAAAATTGAGCGGTTAAGTTCCTTAACTGCCGTCAGTTTGGAAACAAACATGGAGTTCCGATGGGATAATTTTGAAGACGAGCTCGTTGATCTAGATTTTTTAGGTCGAAGAGTAAACCGCGATGAAATATTCATGGAAAGTGGCGATCCCTTTGAAGAGTTGACGGATAAGAAATTCCAAGAAAGGTATAGATTAACGGAAGCGACCGTACTTTCTCTGTTGGAAAGGATTTGTCATCACCTGGAGTATCCAACACAGAGAAATAAGCCTCTTTCGCTGATGAATAGACTTTTGACTGCGCTGAGGTTTTACGCCATAGGAGCTTTACACATATTAATTTGAAATTCGACCGGAATTAACCATTCTACTGCTTTGCGTGTCATCAACAAGGTATCAATTGCATTTAGCAAGCATTTCACCGCACTTCGTCCATTTCCCCAATTCTATACCAGAACAAAGAACGGTTATGGAGGGGTTCCATGGAATTGCAAACTTTCCCGGTGTATTAGGTGCCATAGACTGCGCACATGTACAAATAAGGTCACCGGGTCCACTCGACTGTCAGCAACGCCTTTCCTAGTTTTTTCATTACGTTTTTGTAGCATGCCTTTAGTTGATATGTTCTATTTGTGACACCTTCAAAACCATAAAAACTTATTCATTTTAGTTTCGGTTTTATATGAATTGTAATAGTTTGGTGGTTTAAGGTAAATATTGGAAAGTAAAAGTATTTTACTGAATTATACACGCTTTGCCATACTATTGCTTTGGTTTTTTGATTTATTTCATTTAATCTACATGCTTGTGAGTGTCACAGATTAATTATGGCAGTATTTTCAAAACTTGAAACCATTGATATAAGGACTATAAAACATAATAAAGATAAATAATTAAATAGTACGTAGTTGCAAATTTTATTTTGATGTGAGAATCCTGTGAATTTGATCTGAATGGAGTAACAGAATGACCCACGGGCTATAAGGTTGTGCTAATTTAGCAATTAATTGCAATTGCTATTGATTAATATTGTTAATTTGGATGATGAAGAATGCTATAAAAAAGACTGCTATCAGGTCTGCCTTTAATAAAAGTCATCATTGACATAGCTCACGTTTTCATCCTAAATTTCAACATTTTTAACTTGGCCTGAATTGTCACTTTATCATGTCCGGTTGCAGAGAAGGAACTCGGTTTACCTTAAATGCTCACTAAACTGATGCAGAGGCTATTTTCAGTGGTACTTTTGACACATTAAAATATATGTAACTCGGAAAGTGTTTAACTGATGACTAAAATTTTCTGCATGGTCAAAAACCACTGAGCAATACTTTCTGTTAAATTTCATCAAAATCTGAGATGGTGGGTTGGATGAATTGGCATGGAATAACCCTAAACCAACTTTGATAACTTGAAGACCGTAAGTTTAAGTAAGTTACTAGTAGGGTTAACAGATACTTCGTGGAGAAATGGTAACGGATATACAATACAACTATACATTCATTTAATTACCTAGAATTGAATTGAATTCCGTGCTTATTTGAACCCACGTCGCCTCGTTCTCCTTCAATGTGTTCTTATCTGCTTTTTTGTTTTTTATCACCTCTTCCTATTTTGTGACTAAATCCACGATTAAGTTGACCTCATATGCGGAAAAATTTGGTGTCCTCTGCCTCTTCTTTTCGTCTATATTCATCTTTAGTACAATAGTAATATACAATACACCTCTAATTGTACCTAGACAAATGAATCATGATATTCAACGTGCGTGTTTTCGTTACCACTTTGTTTCGCAATAAACATGTGGCAACAGCGCTGAGCGTAGCAATCAACGAGCAAACCGGCCATCAGCAAACCGCGATTACAAAACTGTTGTTTAATGTTGGTGCACTCCAAGTTTGATTTAACCAGCGGTTAGTTTTAACCACGATCAGCTAACTGTTGATTTAACCGGGGTTGATGCACTCTGGCATAAGCCTTCCATCTTTTATGCCTCCGGAGATATTCAAAATACAATATTTTCAATGGGCCCCAATCCAAAATTGTATATTTTTCAAAACTCAAATCCAAGTGACAGAAGTACAGAAATCGACCCTCCAAGTTTCGGCTTCCAATTGTTTACAGGTTAATTTCAATTTAAGCAGGTGCTCGGAAAGACAGACACCAAAGTGAAACTATAAGTCCATTTTGTTTTAAAAAAACGCTCGAAAAATAAAATGTTGTAAAATGAAATATATGATTGAACTGAATAATTGAATATTATCTTATTGTCTTTCAATATATTATGACTTACTATGAACTGCTTTGAATGTGAAACACTAGTAACCATTCCCTAGAGGAAAACTTACAATTAGTGCCTTGAGAAGGAATTTTTCTATCATGTTTTTTAAAACCAGTTTCATTGTAATTGTTTCTTATTGTTTACAAATCTATTATTCAGAAAGGTTGATTGAAAATCTTCTTTGATGAATGTATAAAAAAAAATTGATTCAAAGGTCTTACTTGTGGTGCTAAATGTTAATCCTAAGGTTGGTTAGGAATTCATTTTACATTTACATATGATAGACCTGTCATGCAAATTTTAAATTCGTTAGAAATACTATGTCTGCATAACCATATATCTAATTTTTATTTTCATTCTTTTTTTGCAAGTTATGGCAGAAAGCTTCAAAGCAAAAGACATAGGGCTGAGAGCTCAAAAGAAGATATTGAGTCGGATGGCCAACAAGAGTGTAGCCAAAGTTTTCATTGATGAGACCACGGGTAGCTTGCTGGATAATGTCTACAGACTTGCCAAAGCCTATGTAAGCAAATGTTTTTTAGAAATGCATGGATTAATTCTATTCTTTCTTGGAATTGTATACTTTTGATCAAAGTAAGATAGTTTATGACACTCAATTTATTTTATACTTGTATGTATATATATATATACAGGGTGTTCCTAAATTATACCGACAAAATAATAGGGGCTGTAGGGCAGTATGCCCGATGTGCAAAACACCCGGTCCGTGTGTCCGGAGCAGTTTCCTTTTTGAGCTACAAGGTGAGAAATCTCGTACCTAAGTGTCCGGTGTTAAGGCACTCTTTGTGCTTTGCCCACCACCTGTGATGTGCTCCCTCGGTGTATGGTGAAATGTTTTGCTCACTCTGTTTACTTAGTATTGCTTGCAGACACGAGTGTATGGATTGCGGATGGTTCATTCGGTGCCAAGTGTACTTGCTGAGTTAGAAGAAAAAAAAATGGAACTTCACGACGTAACAGCATGTTTTATTTATCCACAATTACCGTACTGAGTACTGGACAAGATTCAGTAAAGGAGGTGCTCGAACTGTTGGCCCCCAACCTGCAAACCTGAACAATGATTGCCTCATTCGTTCGAAAATTCCCGCCGTGTTGTGGATTGAATCACAAGCAGCCTGGATGCGAGGGAAAAAGTCTGCCTCTTGACTGACTGCATTTTCATACATGAGGCTCTTGATGTGACCCCAAACAAAAAAATTCAAAGGATTGAGATCTGGGGAGTGAGCTGCCCAATGGACGGGTTGCCTTAACATCGGGTGCTTAGGTACGAGATTTCTCATCTTGTACCTCATACAGGAAACTGCTCCGGACATAGGGAGTAGGTGTTTTGCACATCGGGCATGCTGCCGTACAACTCCTATCATTTTGTCAGTATAATTTAGGAACACCCTGTATGTATATGAGTTACTCTGTGATGATGACAAAGGGCTCAAGCCCAAAAAGCTTTCACCTTTTCGGGTTATGTTTTCTTGTATGACTTCGACACGCAGCTTCTCCGGCAACTACCTGCATCCTTTTAGTTTACCACCTTGGCAGTAAATGGGCTTCACTTCTTTATTTGGAAAAGATACACTTTTCGTATTTAGACCCTGACTTTGCTTTGCGAGTTGCATTTCCATTACCCTAATTTTAAAAGTAACAACATTTATGTTATTTATAATATTATTATTTTTTCCTTTTTTTAATCACTTAGTAGTTGTGTAAATTTTTAATGTCTTTATACCATATTTTAGGAATTTGTGTTCATTAAATATTATTAACAAATTCAATTTTTATTGTAATAATAAATATATATTAACATTTTAATTCATGTCTTGCGGTAAAAATAGTTTAAGGCACACATTTTAAGAATAAGCAACTCAAATACTGAATAATTAACATATTTTTTAATCGATTTGCTATTTGATTCACCTCAATTGCAATTTAAATGCCCACCTCCAGTTTCGAAAAATTAAATACCCAGATGAGTGGTTAAACTTGCTCATTTTTTTACAGTAAGATTAACAATAAAATCAGTATTGAAAGAGCCAAGTTTATTAAGAGTGTATCTATTTATTCATTTACTTACACACAGACAGGACCATTTCATAAGGTGTTTCCTTTGTAAACCAGCCTAAAAATGGATAAATCTTGAAATCAAAAAATCTGATGTGTCCACTTTCTCCATGCCTGTAATATTTCTAATAATTCCAAATAGGTTAAATGATAATATTTTAAAGAACTGTGAGAAAAATTTAAAGACTTTACCAAGTACAGAAATAAACTCAAACTGTAGCCTTCTAATATTGGATGTAGCCCCGAAGCTACAACGATTAAGAATATAAAAAGGAGCGTAAAGTGTTTACAATAGTCGCTGGTAGGTGGTGTGATGGTGGCAGCTAAAAAATATAGTTTTTACAATATCTCTTTAGTACTATATGAGAAAATGTGTCAAACAAAGGTTGTAAAAAATTAAATTTCCTACAACTTTTATTCCAGTACTTTTTTATATTTATCAAATATTAAAGCAAATATTTTTTAAAAAATGGATTAGAGGCAAGAGTAAACACCTACTTCTGGTTGACTGATTTTTACCAAAAACTAATCAGCAAAGTCAAATATAAAATTTCACACTGATCTGATTAATAGTTCTTGAGTTAGAGCACCCACAAAATCCTGGTCACAGACACACACAGACATCATCAAGAAAATAGTCAAAACATGTTCAGGGGACCTTAAAACATGTATTTCCGTTGAAATCTTGATTTCGATTTTTTTCATGAAAACAATACTTTCTCTCTATAGTTCGTGCATGGAGAAAGTAAAAATTATACAGAAAACGGCCCTTTCTAGAATCAGAGGCATATAACTTGCATCTTAAACTATCCAAAAATCTATCAGTCTTCTATCTGTCTCTTTGGGACCTCTCCTCATCATCATCATCATGCTTTTGTCCGAAGACAGCTTTTAACTGAATCACTGCCTCCATTTCTCTCTCTCCCTAGAAGCCTCTTTTATACCTCTATAAGTATTATATCCCTCCTTTATATTATCTAATATTCCTATTCTTTTTCTCCCTCTTCCTCTTCTTCCACTAATTTTTCCTTCTAAGATCGTCCTTTGTAAACACTGTCTTCTCAATATGTGCCCTATCCAATTTGCTTTTCTTTTCCTGATTGTTTTTATTAGCATCCTTTCTTCTCCCACCATTTCTAATACTTCTTCGTTTCTCTTCCTCTCTGTCCATTTCACTTTCATCATTCTTCTCCATACCCACATCTCAAAACTTTCTAAATATTTTTCCTCCTTCCTCCTTACTGTCCACGTCTCTGCACCATAAAGAGCTATGCTCCATATGTAGCATTTTGCTAATTTCTTCCTTGTTTCTAAATTTATTTTCTTGCTTGTGAAAAGCTCCTTCTTCTCGTTAAATGCTGCTTTTGCCATTGCAATCCTACTTCTGATGTCCTGTGTACTACTTCGGTCCTGTGCTAAAATACTGCCGAGATATTTGAAACTACTTACTTGTTCCAATTTTAGGCCATTTACCATTATATTTAATTCTTTATGTTCCTTTGAAACCACCATGACTTTCGTTTTTTCTGCATTGATCTTCATTCCATATTGTTGGCCAACCTCCACTAGTCTGTCTGTCATCCTCTGAAGCTCTTTCTCGCCTTCTGCTATTAAGCCCTGATCATCTGCGTATTTAATGGTGGTAATACTTTCACCTCCTATCTTAAATCCTTTCTCTTCCATCAACGCTTCTTCTGTTATTGTTTCTGCATAAATATTAAATATCGCTGGTGAAATAGGACAACCCTGCCTCACTCCCCTCCCTATTGAAGTACTTTCTGTTTCTTCTCCTTCAACCCTGACTCTAATCTTTTGATCAAAGTAAAGGTTTTTAAGCAGTCTTTTATCTTTCCAATCTATTCCTATTTTGTTTAAAATACCCAGCATTTTATCCCATTTCACTCGGTCAAAAGCTTTCTCCCAATCTACAAAACAAAAATACATACCTTTATTGACTTCTAGCGCTCTTTCTGTCATCATCCTCATACATCCTATAGCATCTCTAGTCCCCCTTCCTCTTCTAAAACCAAACTGATTATCTTGCAGCTCCTTTTCTATTTTACATTCAATTCTTTTGGTTATTATTCTGGTTAGAACTTTAGCTGTATGAGAAATTAAACTAATAGTTCTGTAATCCTTACAACATTTTGCATTGTTCTTTTTCTCCAGTGGTACCATCACAACATCTAAAAAATCTTCAGGCCATATGCCAGTATCATATACTTGGTTAAAAAATTTTGTGAGTTGCTTAACTGCTTTAGACCCCAAAACCTTAAGAACGTCCACGGGTATATCATCACTCCCAACAGCCTTTCTTCTTTTCATGTCATCAATTGCTCTTTTAACTTCAGACTCGAGAATACTTGGTCCTAGCTGATCTTCTTCCACATCCTCTTTTTCATTTATTTCAATATTTCTTGGCATTCCTTCTTTGTCATACAGAACCTCAATGTATTCTTTCCAGACATTCTTTACATTGTCTGGCTCCGATACTATTTTACCACTTTTGTTCATGATTCCTTTACGTCCTATCTTTCTTGCTTTTTTCTTGAATAGTTCCCTTGCTTTGCTATACATGAGGTCTGTTCTACAAATTCTTTCACATTCGACAATCTCCTCGCATTTCTCATTTATCCACTGTTCTCTGGCTTTATCTGTTTCCCTTCTTAAAGCATTATTTAACTCCTTGTACTTTCTTTGGCCTTCTTCAGTGTTTATGTTCTTCCACTTTCTCCACTCTTTCATTTTTTGCAGCATGGCTGCTGTGATCCAGGGTTTTTTGTTTCTTTCACCCGTTATCTTTCCTACCTTCTTTTCCATTACATCTTTAATGTTGCTATGGATGTATCTCCACTCCTCATCTACATTCTTTCTATTTTCTTCAGCTCTCTCCCCCAACCTTTCCTCCAGCTCAGTCATGATAGCCTCCTTGTTTTTAAGAAGTTCCTCTAAGTTCCATTTCTTGTTAACTCTTATGTTTCTCTTAACACTCTTCAGTCTACATTGTATATTTGCCACCAAAAGGTTGTGGTCTGTGACTAGAATTTTGTGGGTGCTCTGAATTTATTTCTGTTCTTTGTAAGGTCTTTTGAATTTTTCTCACAGTTTCTTCAAATATTTATTATCATTTAACCTATTTGGAATTTTTAGAAATATTACAGGTATGGAGAAAGTCATGTTCCATTTCTTGTTAACTCTTATGTTTCTCTTAACACTCTTCAGTCTACATTGTATATTTGCCACCAAAAGGTTGTGGTCTGTGACTAGAATTTTGTGGGTGCTCTGAATTTATTTCTGTTCTTTGTAAGGTCTTTTGAATTTTTCTCACAGTTTCTTCAAATATTTATTATCATTTAACCTATTTGGAATTTTTAGAAATATTACAGGTATGGAGAAAGTCATGTTCCATTTCTTGTTAACTCTTATGTTTATCTTAACGCTTTTCAGTCTACATTGTGTATTTGCCACCAAAAGGTTGTGGTCAGAATCGATATCTGCCCCTGGTAGTGTTTTCACATTTTTAATGCTATTTCTAAATCTTTCATTGACTAGTATGTAATCAATCTGGTATCGTTTCTGGTCTCCTGGGCTTCTCCATGTGTAAAGTCTCCGCTGGTGATGCTTAAACCATGTACTAGTTACAATCAACCTATTTCTATGGCAGAATTCCACAAGTTTATCCCCTCTTTCATTTCTCTTCCCTAGTCCATATTTTCCCACTATGTTATCTTCCTGTCCCTCTCCGACTACACTGTTCCAATCACCCATTACTATGGTGGTGATCCTTCCTTTTCCCTCCTCCTCCAATATCTCCATAATCTGTTCATACATTTCATCTACTTCGTCGTCGCCAGCATTAGTTGTTGGCATATACACTTGAATTATAAGCATTTCCACTGGCTCCATCTGAAGTTTTACGGCTATTAATCTATCATTAACTGTCACTACCTTGCTAATTCTTTCAGCTATCTCTTTTCTCATTATAATCCCCACTCCCCTTTCCTTTTTCTCCCCTCCCGAGTAAATAATCTTAAATTCGTCTGAATTTATCTCGCCTTCTCCTTCCCACCGAACTTCACTAAGACCTACTATACCTACATCATTCCTTCTCATTTCCCTTTTTAAGTTCTCTAGTTTACACCCTGAATTCATAGTCCTAACATTCCATGTGCCTATTTTTAATTTCTCACTACTTGCTTTCTTATTAATGTTACATTTCCTCTGTGCATCCCCTAGGGTAGTCCCCACCCGGAGATCCGATTGGGGGACTATTTTACCTCCGGAATATTTTACCCCAGAAAGATCCATAGAGGTATTTTCAGCTTTTCAGCCTATCATGGGAAATATAATGAGGTAGTTTCCCCTTGCTTTCCTCATCGCAGTTTCACAGAGTGATTACCCATCTGTATCTGTTTAGATCCACATGATCACCACCTACAGAGGTACTTTGCAAGCTGCTGCCCTTGCACAGGGGGATGTAAAAACCCCAAGACTGCTTCTTAGTCTGACTCTTCCCCTCAGACCTTTCCGGCTTGGATGGTCCTACCAGGAGAATTATCTCCCGCCGGCATAGCTCTTTGGTTCGTAAGAGTACACAAACCCTCCCACCTCTGTAAGGTTATGCAGTCCTTAGGGAGGGACCTCTACATGAACAAAATACATATATAGTCATGCAACAAAAAGTGCACAATAAAATGGTAAAACTCCGTAGAAAAGTTTACGCCCTAATCTATGCAAAACCACGAAATAGACAAAATAACACCAAACCACCCAACAGTAATATAACCAACCTTTCTGACAAAACATTCACAAAAGAAGAAATCACACTTTTGGAAAAAGACCCAAACCCTCCCTTACAAGAAACCTCTAACAGAAGACCTCGTTGCAGGCATTGAATCAACAGTAAAATCATTACCTGAAAATACGAAAAATATTATTAGAAACTCATCCTTACTACAAATTAAACAGAATCTCTCCAAAACATCAAATATAAAACACATTTGCCACTTAGAATACAATACCATTAAAACACTAAATAACAAGGACTGCTTTTATTTGAAGGCAGACAATGGAAACGCGGTGGTCATAATGGAAAAACAACAGTACTGTGAAAAGGTCAATACTATGTTAGAAGAAGGACCCTACACAAAAATCTCCAAAAAGAACCCCTTAACCCCTCAATCCCGTAAGAGATTTATTAAATCCCACCCGTATGGCCAGATGAGGTTTTTAAATTTTCACAATTGCATAGCGAAAATGTTTGAAATTTTTTAAAAAATGATAACATTAGAAGTTTTCTCTTGATTCCTCCTGAGTTTTTTTTGTAGATTTACGTAAAATATGAAATTTGTTAATACCTATTTTGCATATCATATTTTACTTACAAACATTGCTGCATCGCGCTTTCCCTATAGAAGAAACACTAAATTTCCTTGAATCAGGGCTCAAAGAACAATACCTACCACAAAAATAGTTGATGAATACGTCCTATTAACACACCTTTGCATGGAACAAAATTTCTTCCAAATAAACAACAACATATACCAGCAAAACCATTGCACAACAATGGGAAATTCTCTGTTAACATTTGAACTTGATGGTTAAGGAGTTAGGTTTCTCATTTAACATACAGGGGATATAATCTCAAAGAAAATAAGAAAGGCCTGGGTTACAAAAGAGATGATAAAAAAGTTGGATGAGAGGAGGAAGTGGAGGCAGGTTAATACAACATGTAAGGAGGATTAAACAATAACATTAGGAGGGATGTCATAAAAGCGAGAAAGTTGTGACAAATGATTATGTATAGACATGGATGAATTGAAGAGACGGAGGCAAAACAGACAGTGCATGGAAAGGTGAATGCGTCAACAGGAAGCAAGGGATAATTGCTGACCACAATTTAAGACAAATATGGCAAACTATTAACCTTTCAATGCTGAATGTGCCTGTATGGGCAATGTGATCACTCATGGACACACGATATATGTTCCACTTAGTATTTGACATGGAGTATGGAGCTTGGGATGAGGACATCATTAACAAGTCTTTATTTACATGATTTCTTGAATACATTCTCCCTAAAACTATTCAAAATATCAGGATTTCGTGTTTCTGAATTATGGCGTTATTATTTATCACATATACGTATTATATCAGAAACATTGTTGCATAGGCTGCAATGATGTTTAATATATGTTGCAGGCACCAAATGTCATAGGTACCAAATGTAATTTATGATGAAATGTCATAGGTACCAAATGCTGCTTGTGACGAAATGTCGCAGGTGCCAAATGTCACCTGTGACGAAATGTCATAGATACCAAAAGTCTTATGTGACGAAATGTCGCAGGTACCAACTGTCTCTATGACCAATTATCTTAGTGACGAATTTTCTGTGACGAAAAGTTGCTAAACCCCATTGATGACATCAGCATTAGACACACAGCAAGGCTTTTATTAATAGAGATACATTTAATGTCTTTTAGTGCACACGCAGAGTTTAGTGCGTGAAATGAATTATCCATGAAGATGCTATGAATGTAAATACAGGCATTTTCCTTTTGTGGGCACAGCGTTTTGTAAGTGAAAGTAGAATAGATAATTTACGATGAATAAATCGACGTGAACGTACAGACCATATTTTTATTTTAAAGAAGAAGACCTATGAACTACTTAGCAACAAACTTATTTGAATAAAATTAAAAAATAATTTAACCATACAACGTGAATGCAGTGGCGGATCCAAGGGGCAAGGCGGTGGGGGTGATCCCTCCCCCTTGTATGTCCTCATCATCCTCTGATGGATGCATTCTCAAACCAATTCCACGCTGAATTCCTCCTTTCAACATTACAGATTAGGTACAAACGAAAGAAATATTCTGACAAGGGAACTTTGTCTTTGGTCCATTCTGACAAGGCTAAGGATATTCAAGTCAAAGAGTAATCGGAAATTTAAGACTCAAGGAAAGGGGGCGACTGGGGCGATCGCCCCTCCTTGAGAAGTTTGAGATTCACCCCTGCGTGAATGATATAAATAAAAAGATCGAATAAAAATATATACTAACCTCCTGGTATGAAAGACTTGGTTGATTGTAGACTTGGTTTATCTCCAACTCTCAGGGTGAAAAACCTGCTTTCATCAATGGGAAAAGAATAATATTAACACTAAATATTGACATAACTTCTTGAGCAAAGACAAAAACATATCAATTATTCCCAAGGAAATCTAACCTGCTATTACTTGATGACAGACTCTTCAAACACTAAAAGATGCACACCACTCGACTGACGTTTCCACAACGATGGACATATTAGAACTAATGCAGACAAACTGCTCTTCTTCGATGTCACTGATGTGAAATGTGAGGGAGGAGGAAATTTTGAAGGAGAAGGGGTTGAAAACAGTGGTGTGAGAATATGTCCTCAAGGCATAGGAATTACTAATAAGAGGCAGTGAAAAAAACCCAAAAGCGACTCAAACGAGCAGCAACCAATAAAGCAAAACATTTAAGCGTGCCTGAATGAATGCACATGGAAACAAAGAGGAACCGCAGGAGGGAGGGAAATCCCACGTCCTCCTTGGACTTTCTTGCCTCGGGACTGCAAGGGGAAGGGGTGTGAGAAGGCTCGAGTTTGGGAAAACCAAGGAGAGCATAAATATAAGACAATTGGAAGAGACTAACACAAGGGCATATGACCTTCTGGAAACTATTTTGCACCCACTCAAGCTATCGTCCCTATTACCAACGCCGCCGTCTTATGGACACATGCATAGCTGAAATAGCTTTAGAAAACAGAAAAGAAATGGCTCCTGGCTGAAGCAGCTCCAGCCCAGGGGCAGCATCGGACCACCGGGATTTTTCCTGATGTCCCGGCAGCTCAATCTGCCCCTGAGCCATGGTTAATGCGGCATTGTCGTTGACACATTTGAAATATCAAGCAACGGTCGTATTTTACACTGCAGATGCCACTAAATCGCTAAATGAGGTGTATTTCATAATTTTTTTTAGGCCTCATCGGGGCCGAGACCCCAAGGCAATGCCTTGCCATAGTTCTGCCTCGGGCAATGATTTTTTGCACATTAAAACATTTTCTAACATGGCCTCAATGGAGATTGCAGTAGGGCAAGTTTTTCTTCACTATCTTAACCAAACATGTTGTACGGCATGTACACTAAATGGCTTGATAATGTTCGTGAAAAGTGCATAGAACATCGTAGTTAACTGCATAGCAGCAGACAATGGCAACAGCTCAGGCAGAACAACCAACATCAACTATTGCATGGTGGTTGAACTTATGACCCTTGGTTCGAACAGGCAACTGGACATATGGACAGGTTTGTTCATATCTCTGAAAGTTCGTAAGTGGAGGAGCATCTGTATTTACTAACTTCCTTGTTTGATATACTCTATTGATCATAGATTTGATTTGTCTCCAATTCTGAGGGTGGATAGCCTTTTACCCTTAACGGGAAAAGGATAATATTTACCATAAATATTCACATGATTTGTTGAGCAAATACAAAAAATATATATTAAACATTCCAAATGAAAACCAGTCTGCTATAATTTGATAAAAGGTTCAGTAAATACTAAAAGAAAATGCATGCTACTAGACTGATCTTTCCTGAATGATAGACATTGGAATTTACACACACAACTTGCTGTATTTGTGTATGATCACAATGATGTCGATAATCTTGCAGATATTTCCTAAAAGAGTAGTCATTATGAGTTATTATCACAAAAATGAAGGATTTTCCTTTTGAAATGGTTCTAGCAGATTCTGTTGGTCTGCCGGAACGCTCTATAAAAATCCCCATAAGAGAACACTTAAAAATACATTTTTTCACTTGCAGGCTTTTTTTTTTCTTTTGAAAAATTAAATTAGAAGTAATTGACCTACGATCTTTGGACCTGGACCATTTAAAAGAAAAATAAACATAGATTGTTATTCTTATCGTCAACTTTTGCCATCGGTTCGAAATCACTCAAGTTATACGTTTAAATCACATTTATTGAAAAATTTTTAGCTTTTTAAAGATGTTGTCTTGCCGTCCGTTTCATTGTTAAACCTCGAGATTGTATTGTCGTCCTTATACTATTTGCATAAGGAAAAGTGCTTTGGATGCTTTATTATGAGAGAGAGGTGTCCAAATTATTTATAATTAAAATCGTGTTTTTCATTAATTTCTTTTAAGTTAACTTCCTATTAAAATTTTTGGTAATTAACTTTTTTATAGTTATTTTCATAGTTATTTGCAGTGCATCTTATTATTAACCGGAGTTATAAATTCACATCACATATATGAATCACGCAAAAAGCCATTCCTTAACCTTTTTCGTTTACATTTCACTTCATTCACTTGCCCTAAAGACTGTAAGGTGCCTGTAAGGGAAGTCTTTCCTCCTCGACCAGAGGTCACTCAGATTGATGGTTATTGGGGAAATTGATCATGCTACCACTAAAATGCTACAAAAAAGAGAACACAGGAAAGGGAAAGCTCAAAATATTGGCAAAAGAAAGAGGACTACAGTACAAATTTTGCAAGATGAAGAAAGCTCTTCTGTTACCAGTTCGGAGACCAAATCTGAGAGTGACTGTGAGGAAAATCCTACAATCAGATGACTGAAAGTAAACATTGCACAACCTGAAAGAAGGAAACCTAAGTTTAAAATGTTGGCTACTGCCTGTGACAGGCTTGGTTGGTGTGTCTGATATTGCTGGAACGCTTATAGCAAGTGCCACAATGGAAGATTTGGATATCGTAACAGAAGAAAACTTATTGAATGTTGTGGACAGAAGCAAAATTCGGTGAGTGATACGGAAGACCAGGAATGTTGTACATAAAGTGATACAGTGCAATGGGTTTTTTGGTCAACCCAAAAACGTTCTACTTGCAATGATTTATGATGAACACCAGAGTGTTGGACAATGTGGAGTGGACTGCAGGCAAGACAAGAGAAGAACGGTGCCCCTATTCGTGACTTTAAAATACTCGATTTGAACTTCAATGCTAAAGACTACGCGCAAATATTGAACTTGGAAGCCTGCCGCTCTTTATCAGAGCCACTGGTCACCCAACAAATGACAAATGGAGAGATCAGGGAATTGGTGAGCAGCAGGGAGTGTCTCTCAAGAATCGCACAATTCCCTTGCCATACTCAGACATGGAGAGACATGTAAAATTACTAACTGAAGCATCAGCAAAAGTTTTTGGCCAAGAAAACCCAGAAGGATACATTCTAGGTCGACTTGAATCTCGCCACATAATGCTGAGATTTGTTACTAAGAAACAGTATCACGCAAATCTGCATGTCCACATGGTAGGGTGGTTAGGTTGGACACAGGTGGAACAGCTACCTCCCCATGGTGAATTCTGGATTGTTTGGGCTCCAGAAGGCCAAAACAAGCAAAGAGCTGCATCCCTCGGATCATTTCGTGCATATCTTAACCCTTCAGCGATGGGCACTGTGCATGGTACGGACCTCGGTTTCTTACTGTATCGCCAGCCTCTGTGCATGGCACAGACCCATGCTGCATTGCTATATAGGGGTAAGTTTTTAATTTTTTTCGATTGGCTTTCACATTATTATATATAAAGGTTTTCACCTTAAGAAGACGTTGAATACAATATTTTTCTAAATGTTTTACTATGCAAAACTAAATTCCGTTTGCTGTGACGACGTCTGCTCTGACGACGTCTGCCCTGACAACATCTGCTCTGCTGGTTGACGTGAGTAAAAATGATTTGCACTATTTTTTCTCTCTTAATCTCGAGCAAAGATTTATTTATGTCTAAATCACTCAGAAATTAGCTCATTCTTATGTAAGGAAATAATTCGAAAAAAGGCGATACATTTCATCAGAAAATCCGGTCTTCAGAAAGAATATGATCAATGATACAGAACATAAGGCGAGTGTTCTCAAGCAAGGTCACTAAGGCACCATGTGAAGAAGGGGAATAGGAGACAGCTAGAGATGATTCACTCTCGTTTTTATAAATAGCATCCATGCGATGTTATTCGTAATCAGTTCTTGACTGCCATGTCTGTGTTTGTAAGAGATAATGTGGGAAGAGGCTCTCAACAACTGTTTTGTTATTAGAATGGAGTGACTTGCTGCTATATACAGAGAACTTGAGCTTGTCATTTGAATGAATGGGAACAAATCTAGCATGTAAAGCAGTGAGTAAGTGTTAAACATTTGTGTGGAATGAACTTATTACTCTTCGTGTGATAATACACAATCTTATTGTAATAGAATTATATAAACTTATGGTATAATAAATGTACTACGTAAATAGTATTCCAAAAATTTCGCTTAAATCTGATTATTAGGTAAAACTTTATGAATGTTTATAATGAACTTAATCAAAATTGGCCATTTCAATTAAATACCCACCGGCCGTAAGGTAGAGTGGTATTTAAATCTAGCCTGTCGTTAAAGGTTGAAAACAAGGGGTGCCTGGCAGAGTCGGAAGATGTTGACCAATCAAAAAAACCTTTTTCCTTCTTGTTTAGTTAATTTCACTAAATAGTAAGTATACATGGATGATTTGTGCTACATGGCTTCAGCAAGTTGTACAAACTTTGGGTAATAGCTGCTTATTTCTAGCTGCATACAGTTTTCCAAGTGTAAATTTATTCAAGTGGACCGATGCTTGGATTTTATTATATTTATGCTGGAGAAAGCTGACTCGCAAAAATAGGAGGAACCAAAAAATGCTGTCGTATACGTAGCCCTACTTTTAGGGGACTGTATGCATAGCATATGCTGCATATCCCATCACCCCAACCCTGCCTTTGACCTCGCAGTCAGTATTCAATTAAATGCCCATTGGACTTTAAGAGTTAAATCTTGGAGCTACTTTTCATTTTCCACTTACTTGGTGATCTATCATCCATTTTCACTGCTAAAAATCCTTTTGAGCAGGACAACTAAGTTTCTGCCTAAAACGAGTTGGCGATCGACGTCTTGAGCACCCCTCTCCCAAAATTTTTGAGCATTGATGAATGAATGTATGAGGAAACAAAGAACTGCGGGAGGGAGGGTCTTGCCAAGCAGGAACTGGCCCAAAGTTGGCATCTGCCCACTGGGATTTTGTCCTGTGTCTCGGCAGCCCAATCCACCCCTGGTGACATCTAATTATGTCATACATTTTATGCACTTTTTATCTGGATAGCTACAAAAATGACATATTATTTCAAATGGCTAAAACATGTAAAATATATTGTTGAATACTTGAAATATAACGGAATAAGCTTCTGTTACCATCAACATGAAATTTCAACATCATCCTTTATGATAGGAGGAATTTCCCTGCACTTAAAATTCACTTGCTGTTTTTAAAAGATATTTTAAAACCCCGACCTCAACTTCAATTTTCATCACTCTACCACTGCTTTTCTGGCATCCTGTATGTTTATCCCAAATTGTACTCTCATTTTCCTCTCCTTGAGGTCTTTTTAACCCTTAATAGTACTAGAATGTGATGAAAAGCTGTTTCAAGTTTCTTGCTGTCATTCTCCATGAGTTACCGCCACGTGGGTCACCATATTGGTTGCTGCTTGGACTAGGGTGGCCCGGTAACGAGGAGTTGAAAGTCCAACTTTGGTGGGCGGGAAAGGTGAAAGGAAAATAAAAGGGTTGCAGCCAATGCATATTTTTGGCCATTAAGTTTATCCAACCATGGCTGTGCTAGCATTTGCCCATAGTTTCAATGCTCGTGGGGGCAACAGTTGGATCTTTACATACATTCCTGTGGTTACGGCCAGTTTGGTTGCTGCTCCCTGAGATGTGCCACCCTCAGAAAGAGCCCTTACCTGCTTACTGCTTAGGAACGAGTTTGTGTGTGTATTTATGGCTAATCAACCTCTTGGATTATTATAGCCATAGCTCTTTCCACACTGAATACACTCACAAGGGAGGAGAGAAACCTGGTGCCGTCATTAGCCTACTTTTAATGAAGAGCACCAAGAGGGCCAATGACTTAACGTCCCTTCCGAAGGATGGAACGCTGATTTTGCACGGTCTCCTCAAACCACACAAATGGGGCTGAACAAACTTGGAAAAAATCCTTTCACAGGATTTGTACCTGCTGCCCTTTCAAACAGCAGGTGAGTAGCAGCCAGCACCTAGGAATGACCCTGACTATATAAGTGTGGATCAGTTTGGGATTCTGAAAGGACCTGGTATTAGAGAAACCATATGTGTGGTGATAACTTAGGAAAAAGAAACATTGAGTGCTATCAGAATGTATTAGTGTGCTCTGCAGACTTTGAAAAGGCTTTTAATCAAGTGTGTGTGGTGTTATCCTCCTGGAATGAATAGTAGATGCAAGGAATGGAAGATTTCTAGAGGTTTTTCCTAAAGGAAACATATAGATATGTGAAGATGGAGACTTGAAATTGGGGCCGATTGGGTTGGGTGAACAAAAGACTTACAGCAAGGACGTGCTCAGGAGTAGGGTCCGGGGGGTCTGCACCCGCCCTTTCGGTGTACAGACATTTGTGGAATCTGTGATAACCACACTGCAAACTTGCTACATTGCCTCTTGCTACGCTGCCACTTGCTGCATTGAGTTATGAAAAATAAAAATGTTATAAAAGTTTATATTATTTGAAAAGGCCTTTTATTTAATTAATTGCTGGAAATTGGTTTTTGGCCTCAGACCCCCCTCCTCCCCCGAAGTAAATTTCTGGGTACGTGCATGTCTTACAGAAAGGAAGTAACAAGTATGGGATTCCCATGGTACAGAAGTACTTTTCGTCAAATTTGCCATAGTACACTCATATAGTAATATATTTGCTTTGAAATATGAAAATTATTTTTCCTTGTATTCTTGTAGCTCTGCTTTTTTGATCCATTCTAAACATATTCATTTCATTTTCCCATTCTATACTCTTCCTACAAATGGAATTTCTTTGAAATCTGTTCAGCCAATACCTTCCAAATTCATAGTTACAGAAAAATTCTAACCTCGATATTGTGGTAGCCCTGTTTAGTCAACCCAGTTAAAATATGATATTTTGGTTATTTATTTATGTGAAGATTATATATACCATATTTGGTTAAAATCCATGCAGACAGTTCTCTAGAAATATATGTAAAAGAAATATTATTAAACTTTTTACTATGGCAGCCCTGCTCTTTAGCTTCACTTTAAACATCTTAATTTCATTATGGTATGTTGTACAAATCTTATATACAAAATTTAATTGAAAGCCTTGCAGCCACTTCCTTCAAAAACCTTAATTACTGAAAGAGTTTAATTTATAAATGTGGTCTAAATATGCTATAATTATTTTGTATGTGTGTGTACATTATAAATATTAAATTTGGTTAAAATTGATGCAGACAGTTTATCACAAATATGTGTAAAAAGAAAATTTCTATTCCTTGTATTGTGGCAGCCCTGCTATCTATATCTATATTAAACATCTTGATTTTGTTTTTCTATGCTGTACACCTCCTTTATACAAAATTTCATTGAAATCGGTTATGCCAATTCCTTCCAAATTTGTAATTACCGAAAAGTTTAACTTTACAATTGTGGCACCACTGCTGGGTCGATCCGGTCCAAATTTGCCATTTGATCATTAATTTATGTGAAAATTGTGTGTACCAAATTTAATTGAAATCAGTTGGCTATTTCTTCCCTGATATATGCATACGGACGGACATCATGAAGATACTAGTGCTTTTCAGCAATGACGAAAAGTTCTGAAAATGTGATGATGATGATAATGGAATTTGAAATATATTTAGCGGGTGTAAATGCCTGCCTATAAGGTCCCGTTGCCCAAGTTTCTCAAGGGTATTTAAATTTTTCTTGTATCTATTTGAAAAATATTGTACATCTCACGATCTATTAGTGATAAATGTTCAAATAAAAAGCAGTTTATAATAAATATATTGTAGAATGTCATGGTTTTTGCTTAGTAGAGGTTTATCATATCGGTATATAAACTTGATGAAAACAAAAAAATCAAAAACAAAGACGTTTACTCACTTTTTGTTGGCATGGTTCCTACTCACTTCACAGCTATTGCGATCCTGGTATCCTAGATTGTTGGGCTAGTGTGGTACTCCTCAAAGCAAGGAACAACACACAATCCTACTTCACACACCTTACATTTATAATTTGTCCGCGATTGTTTTCCTTTCGTGGAGCACATACAAAATATATACATATAAAATATTTATGGAAGTATATAGTCTAAAAGTAAAATATGGATATATAAATAATATCCATAAATATGTAAAATATATTCTAAACACTAAAGAAATAAACAAAAAGCTATGAAAATTTTCTAACTCGTCAGCTTACTTCTGCTCTATTGCACGAACTGCTAAGGAATAACGAAGGCAGAATGTGTATGTCGATGCGTAAAAGAAAGAGAAAAATAACCAATGGAACTAAGGCATGAGTATTTTCACGAGGTTCGATTTGCATTGCATCTATTTTGAGCTGTGAAAAAGAGTCCCACAGCTATAGCCAACCACCAGAGACAGAGTCTCTCTCTCAAGGGTTTGTTTACCATTCCGCTCCCCTAAAAAATTTTTGGTATTGGGAGAAGAGGAAAAGAAGGAGCTACGTCTCATCTTCATTTTCCTCTTACTCGCATCGACATCCGTGAGCGGTCTCAAAAGTAAGCGGTACATGGGTGTACTATTCTGCATACTGCCATCACATTTGCTGGTACATATATGGCACATTCGGCAGATAAAAGTTAACTGAAGAGAAGAACAGCTGATGAAGTTGGCACAGCTATAACACTTCCTCCAGTAATGACTTAACTGCCTCTGAAATATTATCTATCATTATTTTACCACAATCATACATCCAGTTTTTATTTACGTGTGATGAAAGCACCAGTGCATCCATTATCCCAAGTTCTATTTTCTCTAAGAAATGAATTAGTTATCCAAACTTCTCCCATAAACACCTTGTATTTGTAAAGTGGTTATTTTGGTGTTCTATTATCATGTTATCATGTTTTAACCCTTTTTAACTCAAATTCTGCCCCTTGGCTCCTACAGTTTGTAATTAAATTAAGTTAATTTGTAATTTATTGTAATTTAAATTACCGTATTGTCCCGAATATAATGCGGTTTTTTTCCAAAAAATAATTTTAAAAATATCCCTCGCGTTATATTCAAGTACTAGTGATTTTAAAAGATCTTAAAATCATGTTTTGAAAAATCACTGTACATTCCGCATGTCTGTTAAGTGTTACAAGATAATTGTTACATTGTAGACACATTAGGTGTACATGTTACAATGTGCAGGCAGAAAAAAACAAACAATATTCAAGCTTCGAAAAAGTATGATGTTCCTGAAGTAAATATGCCTGTGTTTGCACAATTTTCCAGACAAATGTAATATGTAGAATGTAATGGAAACCCAAGCATACTATACATACTAGCATTTTAATTTGACATATATTTTAATATTACTACTATTAAAAAGTGTGCTGGTTAAGTAAATGAATAATTAGATATGTATACTCTTTATAAACTTAGCTCTTTTAACACTGATTTTATTGTTAGTCTTAATGTAGCAAATGAGTGAGTTTTAAAGTATAATCAGTTTAGCTATTTTTCCTTTTCTCTCAATTTGCACTTTCCCGCAATTTGCACTTTTTCCCAGGTCCATAGAAATGTGTAAATAAGGGGTTTTACTGTATATTGTGTCATATATCCCTGGTTACTCCATCCATTGTATTTATTTTCAAATCTATAGTATTTCCCAACATTGCTTATGTGAACTCTCAGTAGATGTTGGAAATGCTAATGATTAAGCAATATCCTCACATTTTTCTCACCCTTCAGAATTAAAGTAACTTAGTAAATTCATACAATACTTTTATTAGAGGAACTCGATCTACATTTTGACACTTTGCATCATCATGAGGCGAAATCTAAATCGAGTCCCTCTAATAAAAGTATTGTAGGAATTTACTAAGTTATTTTATTTCTGAATTATGGATTTCTACAAAATAACGGCCAAAACAGTTGGTTTTTTCCCACCCTTTCATAATGATTCACTGCCTGTATTTTCAGCTGAGTTTTTATCATTTAAAGTTGTAAATTTCTAGGTTCAAGATATGCCATCAGAACTATCATAGTAATTATGGTCGTGAGATCCCGGAAGTGATTCATCATATCAAGCTTTCCTTCCTCCTAACCTGTTATAATTTTTTACCCTGCACAAATACTATTACTAATGATGAGTAACATTTTTGAGCATCTTTCATTTTTAGATGAGGAATTCAAGAACAGTTTGGATAAAATTCTTTTCATTAACCTCCCTGTGAATAGGTGAATATTTGTCTACATTTTTTCTATGTCATCAGTTTTAAATTTGTAAAGCTTGTCCATCACTAAATAATGATAAGCAATAAAATAATGATTTTGTGATAGTTTTGTGTGCAATCTATGCGAGAACATGTCTGTCGCTGAGCTGTCTTAAACAGTCTCAGGATGTATGCATGCAAGTATATATTAGTGGAATATAATTTCTCCTGAAAAGCAGGAGAAAAAAGAATATGCATTAAATGATGATGCATGAATATAGCTTATATAAGCTGTTAATTAGCTTTACTGTATATATTTTTTGTTTGGAAAATCTCTGTAACAAGCTAGTTGTATTGGTATTTTTATTATATATTTATGTTAACATTTAATGCTTTCTTTTATTTTCACAGACTGGAAATAGAAAAGATGCTGAGAAACTCGTTAAGAATGTAATTAAAACTGTGATCAAATTGGGAGTGTTGTATCGTAATGGTCAGTTCTCTTCTGAGGAACTTAGAATAGCTGAAAAATTCAAGCAAAGGTTTCATGCTACAGCAATGGCTGTGGTAAGCTTCAGTGAAGTTGATTTCAGTTATGATCGAGCATATCTAATGCAGGCTCTGTCAGAGTGCTGTGCTTCGCTCAGACTGCTTGTAAGGAGACACCTGAGTGAGAAATCCCTCACCCGCATTGACTCCACTTTTGCCTTCTTTACCAATCCAGCATTTCTTGATGCTGTGTTTTGCCATAATTCAGAATATGGAGATATCTTGAGTCGAATAGTTTCTGATATGAACAAAGCACTGGATGAGGGTGGAATGTGAAGTAAAAGAATCCAAAGTCATTGAGATGAAAAGCAAGTGACTCTGATCAGCAAGCTTCAATGGTCAAGTTTTTGTATCAGTAAATTATATAGTAAGGTAATAAATTATGGGCACAGTAATTAAGTTAAGCTAGCCTTGAGTGAGTGCACAGAAGAACATACAATTTTATATATTATTTATTTGATATTAATCTTTTTAAGAAACAATAAAATTGCCTTAAGTAACCATTAAATGATTAATCGATGAATTATGCCTTGCAGTATTTTTGAATCAGCAGATGATCATTGGGAATGCAATAAATAAAGGTGGTAGCCAAAAAGAAAACAAAAATTTCAGTTTGTTACACTTTAGCTATTTATTTTTTCTTAAAAATTTGTGATATTACTGACATTGGCTGGGTGATATATTTTTTCGAACCTGGAAAAATTACCATCCAAAGTAAATTGCATGTTATTATCATTAATTTGAGCTAAATTCCAATCCAATTTGACTCAAGGAGAGGCATAATGAGTATTTAAAAGTTGTAATTTACATTTTGTTAGGTTTATAAATGTACAATTCACTCTTTATTTAATTTTTGTAATGATGAGCAAAATTAATTGAAATGTATTTCTTGCTAAGATTGTCCTTACATCATATTATTTAATGACTTGAATAGTGAGACTATAAGCTTAAAAGCCAAATAGTGGAATTTGTAGTCTGCTGATGTTTTTACCAATAATGTAAAATTGTTCTAAACAAAATTGGTAATTTTTAACTATAAAAAGTTTCACCTTGTAGAATTAGTAAAATCAAACTATTGATCATGTAATATTAGATTCAATTTTTTATAGAATGGAATATTGTTGCCATGTAGATATCATATGTTTGCATACCTGTAGATATTTATTGTCTATCGGAGAAGAGCTATGTTGTCATTTTTACCAAAAATCTTCATAGTTTTATGAAATCTTAGATACTGATTTACAATCCAAAACATTTTCTAGCATGCAAGAAGCTTTCATAAAGAATACAACTGTGCTGTACTTTTGAAATTTCATGGTTATTAAACGAAAGTTTAAGTTTCAAGGAAGGGAATATAAAGAATGTGAAGAAATTATATAATTAATAAAGTCAGGTTCTACTTTGTAGAATTTACTCATCGAAATGGAAAGAAAAAACTTTGTCACTTCCACTGTTTATAATAAACTGTGGAAGTGACAGTTTTTTCTTTTCGTTTCGTTGAAGAAATTATGTTTGATAAAAAATTTGGGAATGCATTTAATCTTGTAGAGCTCCAGTTTGCCTCATGGAATTTCCATTTGTTTTTGAGAGATTATAGATAGAAACTTTGCCTACGACTTACTTTTCTTTTAATAAGGTAGCAGATCATGGGTCAACTGCAGCAAATTGAGATACTGTTTTCAGGAGGGATGTCAATTAAAACTTTCAGAGCGTAATAATTTCAAATTCTAATGTAATTTTGCAGACTTGCTGTATAAATGCAATCCTAAATAGTATATTATAAAACATAAGTCTCAACACTTTTAACTGCATCTCTTCAATGTAACATCTATACAGCTGATTGCAATAAAAACATACACCTTTACCCATTCCTACCTGTCAATTAACATGAGGATTTATCATTGTTGGAAGATTCTCATTTGGAATGCATGACAGCTGGATTTTTAAAACAATTTTTAGGTATCAAGATATACATCTTATACACTATAAAATGGGGATATTTTATAAGTATCTGAAAATACAGCTCATCTTAACTATTTGCACTGCCAAGAACTTTAGGAGGCAATTATAGAGATCACTCATGAGCATTGGGCACATATCAACACAAGTGGACCAAGTTATTTTCCTCTGGAATCATTCTTATTGGAGGGGTTCCTTTATTTTCATTTGAATCGAAGAGATATTTCAGAGAAATCAAAATCAATGATTTCGCCAAAATTTGAGGAATGGAATTAATTTGTGAGAATTTTTAAAACAATTTCCTCACAAGAGCAAGCTCATTCAACAACAGATATTACGTGAAATTAAATTAGTCATTGTGTAATTTATATTACTAAATACTATTTAACTTAAGATAAACTGTTACAAAATGTTTGTCTTCATTTATTAATTGATTGTTTCTCTTATTTGTAATTCTTTTTATAACTTCATTTGAAAATTTTATAAAATAAATGGAAATTTTCATTCTTGAAGTACATTTGAAGCAGTAAAACTATTTAACTAAGAATGTAATAGACTAAGTGTTCATCAAAATATTTGTTGGAGTTAATTTTTCATATACATTTATATAATTTTCATTGATTTTAATGGAAAATTTGGCATAGAGCTGAAACAGCTAATGATTCCAAAGAACTGGTAGTAATACAGTAAAACCTCTCAAGTCCACGGTACGTAGTGACAGAAAGTTGCTTGTTTTCAGAATTTATTGGATTTCAGATGTATGTGCTGGCTGAATTGGTTACACTGAAAACTTGGATCATTTCTCACACAGCAAATACAGTATGATATAAATCATCTATACTGAATAAGAAATAGAGAAGTTGATGTATCATTTACTATGGGAGGATTTTTTTTGGGAGTGGAAGATAGTCACAACCAGAAGTATTTTTAAAACAGCTAGTTTTCAGAATGCTTTTGAATGCTGGATTTGAGAGGTAATATTGTTTTTCCAATATCTGAATGTATTAAAGTTGATTTACAAATTTTTCTTATGGCCAAATGTAACTATTAAAAAGTTGTTTTTTTTTTCTGTAGAATAAGGTGTTAATGGGGCCAATGATAAATAAATTTTTCATATTGTCCAATGATGTAAAAATTACTAAATTGGCATTTTCATAACATTTATTTAGTATACTGAGGTTAGACAATATGAAGTATTTTTGGAACAAAAATGAATTTTATGCCAATGTTTTTTTGTGATTTATGATTGTCTAATTATTGTCAACATGTGTTAGTTCAGCCATGCTCCAGTCTTATGCATGATCTGTCAAACTAGTAAAGTTTGTTACTTGTTTAATAATATAAATTATTCTGTAATTTCTTTGAATTGTTTATTATAATGATCTCATTGTTTCGATGTATAGGAAATGATTCTGTGTTCATATATAGATTTTTTATGAGTGGTAGTGTATCATTTAAATGTCATTATCAATCAAGAATGATGAAGGAAGCAATATTCAAGATCAAATCTGTTAAAATTGTTACAAAGCTGCTTTTTTGAAAAGTTGTAGAACTGTAGAATGTATTCATGTAATGTTTCTAGAAGTAGATCTTAAGGACAGAAAATTTATGCTTTCAGTTGACACATTTGACTGTAGTGAAGTCACAAATAAGTGATTAACTCCTTCGGGTGTGAGACATATCATTAACATTCATGAAATTACGTTAACAAGTTCTGATGCTGCATTTCAACCCATCTTTTTCTCCGAGCCTTTTGTGTTTTCAAGTTATTAATTCATTTTGGGTCTACATAATTAAATAATTGAGTGGAATCCATTGCAGTTGCTATCACTAAGGAGGAAATAAAATATTGTGCTTAAAAAAGATGCATTTGAATGGTTAAATTATTTTTGATGAAATTATTGTATTTTTCAGCATATAAGATACTTTTTTCCAGATAAATGACCCCCAAAATCAGCCTGCGACTTATACGGCAAAAGTTAGATTATTACTATTCTCAATACTAACACTAATGTGCACAATCATCCCCAAATGGAATAATTGGCAGTCATTCGTCACAAAAACAAAATATTATTAATAATTAATAGTGAAAAATTTGTTAATATATACAGTAATACCTTATGAGACGTGAATTCTGAGGATGCATTATTACACTTTAATACATGTCCGCTCACAGTGATTACAATTTCTGCATGTTTGCAATGCTTGAGAAAGTCTTCGTAAGGTTGGTTTTAATTGGCCACAACTAGAGGAAGTTAGGGATGAAAATCGTTATGTACAAGGCAAAAAGAGTTAAAGAAGAAAAAGGACTAGTTGAGCGTACGTATCGTTATTACATATGCATTCCATTTATTATTTATCCCATTAAAATATCATCTTATACTTAAATTTAAGTAGTACTGTCAGTAAAGGGTATCTATATCTGCAACGTGCAGTGCACATCGACGGCTTTAATTTGTATGACTGCCGATTTCACACAAGGCACATTTAGCTATACAAGTCTTGAAGCAATTATGTATGTTTTAGATCATTTCCATTTATCTTATGAATTAAGTTTATCTAAAACGTTATATTTAACGGTTATCATGCTGTAATATTTTCTGTAAATGTTGCCAGATATGGACTTGATCATGGCTGGAAATGATATATGACGTGCCCCTTTCTTAAGGCCTTGGTGAACAAAAATACTTTTTTACTGAAAAATCTAAAAAACTGGGATGCGTCTTATATCCTGGTGCATCTTATATGCTGAGAAATACGGTATATGGGAGTAATACTATCTTATTTTATAATGTAAGTTTTAATATGTTGAATCAAATTATTTGAAATCGCTCTTCAACTTATTAATTGAAGGGTATTTATTGCTATCGCAATTGGACAGATGTGTGGAATACTGAAACTCAACAAAAACTAGAATGAATATTGAAATTATTCAAGCAGAAATTTTTGTGCACTAATATGCAATAGTCATTATTTCCATTATCATTGTGAAATATTTTGAAATTCGATGTTTAATAAAATTATTTTATTTGTTATTGACTTAATATTTATAATGTGTATTGAAATGTATATTCATCAACTCCAGGGAAGTACTTATTGATAATTAATTAATACTCGTTTTTATTTGCATATTGAATGATTTGTACTTATAAATCCTGTAATACATCAAAAAAACCTCTTAAATCTGGCACTTGTCAGATTCCAAAAAACCTGTCAACTGAATAAACTATCTTTGAAAAGCTTAGCACCAGTGGTGTCATTCAGCCAGTTTGCAATGGTTTGGTTGAACTATATGTTAATAATGTAATAAAATGCAGAATTGGTTCTTCAAAATATTCTTTCAAATGAAATACTAATAATTTCCGTGTTACGTTGTTTCACTCAACTTTGATCTGCCATTACTTGGATTTCATTCTTGAACAAATTACCTACATTAGACTCACTTAGCCTGTGGTTACATTGATGCACTTAGACGCAAACTCGGGCGAGGCATTTGTTTTTAGTTTCCCACCTTTTCTGGTCTCGCTCGCATGTCTCCCATTGTTTACCACCCAAAGGACCAAATTGCTTCGGTTTTTTGTAATTTTCTTAACAATAATAGTCTCACAATGTGTGACAAAATGAAGGCTGTTTCTTGTGAAGATTCAAGCACTAATAAAATATGAAAAGCAATCACTATAAATAGTGCCACTACTAGCATTTGGAAGAAAATCTGATTTGACCACTATATGGCTTTCTCCATACCTGTAATATTTGTAAATGATGATAAATATTTTAAGGAACTGCTAGAAAAATTTAAAGACTACAAAGAACAAATAAACTAAATCCATAGCCTTCTGATATTGGATATAGCCACGAATCTCCAAAAATTAAGAAAATAAAAAGGAGCGTTACTAAGCGTAAAGTGTTTACAATAGTGCCGGTAGATGGTTTGGTTGTGGAAGCTAAAAAATTAGTTTTTAAGATATCTCTTAAACAATGCATTATATGGGGAAATGCTTCGAACAAAGGTTGTAGAAAATTAAATTTCCTACAACTTTTATTCCAATACGTTTCTACATGTATCAAATATTTAAAAAAAAAACGGATGTGACAAGAGTAAACACCCACTTCCGGTTAACCGATGTTTACCAAAAACAAATCAACTCTTGTGACTTTCATATAAATGTCAAATATAAAATTTCGCGTTGACCTGGTAAATAGTTTTTGAGTTATAGCACCTACAAAAAACAGATATCATCGAGAAATGGTCAAAACGTGTTCAGGGAACCTCAAAACTTGTATTTCCGTTGAAATTTTGGAATCGATTTTTTTCATGAAAACAATACTTTCCCCTATACCAGTGATTCTCAAACTTTTTTGACCGCGGCCCACTTAGGCGGGGCAAAAGACCCCATGGCCCACCTACCCCACCCATTCCCACTTTCCAGTGGAAAGCGAACTCTGTGATAACAAAGAATTGGAGAGTAACAAAACAATGAAAATGGTACAAAAAATTCAGGCATATAAGACCCATTACATTAAAGGGTTCTATTCTTCGATATCACCAAAAATGTCTTCCGAATTAATGGGAAGAACGGCACTGCTTTTGATGAGCCACCAATTAGGTTATGTCTGGTACCAAACTGGAGAGTTTCAATCTTCATTTAATTATTTATTTATTCAATAATTCCACATACAGCTTTTGTAGCCATTTTACAGTGGAATACTTTAAAATTCTCAACGGTCAAGGCCACGGTTCCATCTTCGTACGTATAGCTTTTACTTTGTCCTGGACATTAAAGATGGTGACATCTTTTCCTTGCAAGGCAAGGCTCAAACCGTTCAGGATGATGAAAATATCAGCTAGGTTGGGCAAGCCACGAGAAATCATGCATGTGATCTGAGAGGTGCAACACTTGACATTTACTGTCACACAGGTAGATTTTGATCTCTCGCAATTTAAAGAGGCGGGTGGGTACTTTGCCCCGCGATAACCAGCGAACTTCAGTTTGGAATAGAAGTCGCGTGTGTTCATTCCCTATTTCTTCACATAGGATTTTTAAAGGGCGGCCTTTGCTAAAATTTACAATTTTTACTGCCTCATCTAGAACCATTTTAAGGCCGACTGACATATTCTCCACAGCAAGTTGTTCACGATGAATGCTGCAGTGCATTGCTGCTGCCAATGGTGCAACTGCTTTGACCCGTGCAGATAAGCCCTTCCTTCCGCCAGTCATTGCCAAAGTGCCGTCAGTACAAATACCGACATGTCGTGTTCAATCATTTTATTGTATACAATACAATCGTTCACTAATTTGAAAATGGCTTCTCCTGTTGTCTTGGTAGGCAGGGATCGACAGAAACTCTTCATGAACTTTTTCTGAATATTCATACCTGACATGCCAGATTGTTAGCATCGCCAGCTATATTGGTGGTTTTGTCAAGTGTGAGCGAGAAATACAGACTGATGCAGGTGCTATAACAGCTGATATTCCAAATCTATAGCCATGCATGTTATTTGACGTTGAATAGTATCATTGGAAAGGGGAACCTTCTCAATAGCATTCTTTGCCTTTTTCCCAAGCATTATGTTTGCCATTATTTTTGCAGAAGGTTTGATCAAGTTCTCTGCCACAGTATGACATTTCCCAATATTTGCCACCAGTAGTGATACCCTGAATGAAGCCTATGTAGCGTTGGCATTTTCCCCACCAGTAGTAATGAAATGCATAGTGTTCTTATCGTGGATTAGTTCTTTGCATTTATTCTAAAAAAAAACTCCAGAGGCTTTCCAATGTATTCCTTGTATTTATATTCAAAATGACGATTCAGCTTGGAGTATTTCATTGCTTCATTAGCCAGAGTTTCATAACACAAGATACAATGTGGGTGGGGATCTTCTTTATCTCCGGTCCAAAAAAATCCTATTTTTTAGGAAGACGGCTTTTACTTTCTTCCCCCTGTTTTGACCCTTCTTTCTGTTGTCTTGTTGATCATTGTTCTTTTCAATACTTTTGCCTAGAATTCGTTCACTGTTCTCGTATTCGTAATCAGGCAAGACATTCACACCGAGCATATCTTCCACCTCATTGTACATGCAATTGTCACGTTATTGACATCAGAATCACACTCACTGTTGCGGTTCGTAAATCACTTCACTCGCATTGTTACCACTATTTTGCACCTTGTTCACATTCACGCTATCACAATACTGTCACTACGCACTGTAGGGTTAAGCAAACAACCCATAACAAACTAAATTGATAATGATGAAGCTAAACTAACAGTAATTTAAAATTAAAAAGCAAGAATAGCAGCAATTGAAAACCATAACAAACTCAAAACAACACTTATGATGCACTGATAACAAAGCATCATTCCAACTATCTGCGTGTGTGCATGCGCAGTAGGAGCTTTGCAACGTTGCCAAGCATTGCGTGGCAGCCAGAAATCTTATTGTTAGTAGAGTACTGAATTAGAGACCTCAGTAAACTCTAGTAATCCGCTAATTTTAGTTTATGAAAAATTTTGAGAAAATATGCACGCTCAACTAAAAGAAGGATATATATACTCCGCAGCAGTATACAAGCATATTGCTGCTGAAGCTTCTCCATCATAACGTCAACATCTCCGTCACCCTTACAACCTTCATCACCTTCGACGCCTTCACCGCATTCGTAGCCTTCGCCACTTTCACCGCAATAAGTATTCTTAATTTTTTTTAGTGAAGTTAACATGGTATTGATTAAAACATGTAAAAACATGTTTTTCTCATTGTTAGATGTAGTTATTATACAAGCTTCGCATGGAACGTGTGACATCTGCCTTTTCATTTGCATATTAGAGATGTTCTGGAATAGTGAATTTTACCAAATTTATTATTCGCATAAACCTTCTGCGAGCTTTCCGTCTTCATGTAGAAGATTTTCTAGAGAAATTAAAGGAGTTAAATTTCCCTAACGATGTCTACAAGAATCTGAAGCGTGGGAATTCTTTAGATTCCATTATAGTTTGGTGTTTGAGAAGCGTTTAGCCTTCCTCGATTTCAAAGAAACCTTTCTCAAAAAGTATTTTCTTCTCAGTAATGTATTATCATTAAATCAAGTTTATTTTATTTTTAAGATGGAAGCCCTCCTCGAGAAATTACAACACATTAACGAGGACGTTTGGTATCTAGCTAAATGGACTGATTTAACTGAATCGTGGGTGTACCACATTTATGATTTAAAAATGGTCAACACAAGATATGGACCTGCGGTGATGGCATTCACAAAAAAGGAAGACGGGACGAAGATGAAATTATTTCTACCAAAGAAATACAACATGCTTACTAAAGAGGAGGTGGAATTAATAAAGGAAGATCAGGAGTGTGACTGGATGCTTGTGAGGTTGGGAGATAACCTGAATATGACGAGAAATAAAAAATATAAAGAAATACCTTGTTTTTTTTTAATTTATACCTAAAATGGGGATTTCTCTCTCAACTGCTTGTAGTGCAGTAAACTCCTCCACTGCAAAAAATTCATTTTATCTCGAGATGTCGTAGCCCTGTATACTTCCCCCATTGCAGCTTAGATAAAGGTTCATTGTAGCTCGAGACGTTCTACGGGATGGATCAGTTCAAAAAATTTAATCAATCGGTTCCTATGTAAATCAATTTAACAAATATCGTTATCATTTTAAAGTCTATCCGAATCTGAATACCGCTCCCGATAATTTTTACCAGTAAATCAATAAATATCGATATCGTCTCATTTTAAATAATCTCTTTCAAATCCGAATCTGAATACCCCCGATAATTTTTACCGGTAAATCAGTTGAACAAATATCGATATTATTTCATTTTGACGTATTTAAAATCACCGCCGAGCACCAAATTTTAACTCGATTCAAATATGCCGCAAGTTGGGAAAGTTAACCCCCACTCTCCAGCTAACATCCGGTGTATGCACGAACTCGGCATTTTGTAATTATGCAGCTGATCACGTCCGGTTTGCTGACTCAAGATGGCTATGCAAAGTCTCTCGGCCGTGCAGCCTCAGCATTTTTGCAATCTTGTACTTAGAAGGTTTCATTCGGATTTGAGACTCGGCAGAGGACGGACGCGTGCATAAAGTGAGTTTCTCGAAGAATGACGCATCCAGATATTCTACGCATAAGATCGCTCTCCAAAGGTAATTTAATTTATATTTAAAATTATTATTATATTATAAATCTAAGCAATCATTGATTTGAAAATAATTAATTTTCAGTTATGGACTTAAAAAAACTCGCAATCATACATAAAGTTAGGTCCGCTATTCGGACCTAACATGAACATGGAAGAGGATAAATTAGGAGGATCTGAAATGTGCACCTTTCGATTAAATTGAATTGTATCATCCACGTGACATCCATCAGATAACCGCCACATTTCCCGAATTAGAAGATTGGTATAAGACGGAACGATATCAGCCATGCCTGGAACACTACAATAAAGGAGAAATTCGTATCGATGGACCACCTCCTTTGAAAAAAGATTTATTTGTGTTGTGTGTATTTATAACGTAATAATGATTGTATTTTATTGGAAATAAAAACTTGATCAACCTGCTCAATATTTCGCTTCATTTTAACGAACTCAAATCCGCCGCCATCCAAAATACCAACCGCATAAGATTAACTCATTTCGAATCCGCCGCCATCCGAGATACCAACAGCAAATTTTAACTCGATTCAAATTTACCGCCATCCAAGATACCAACTGAAAACTTTTAACTACATTCAAATTTACCGCCTTCCAAGATATCAACCTAATATTGCGCATTACGATCGTCTTTTGTTATGACGTCATTACGATCATCTTTTATTTATCTTTAGCTCACAGTTCCACCGACAGGTGGCATCGCTGTGCTGAAACTCCCCCTCCTATACTACTACTGAGTGGTACCGTGGTACTCAAATGCAAGTATAGTTTCCTATGCAATCCGTGGGAGGATGGTCAGGTTCGACTTGATCGCAGTGGCGTTTGCAACGTTGGCCCCACGCTCTCTAAAAGATATTTGTCGTACTTAAAAGTATATATGTACATTTTGTAAAAATCAGAAAAATATCAAAAATCGTCCTTGTGATAGTGGTTGCTTTATTAAAATTTACTACTAAATATTTTTGGCACAAACTTTGCACTGAGCCCCGCGATTTTCCTTGCTAGCTTTGGAGAGGGTTAATGCACAATTTCTTCAGTAAATTGGTACCTATAGATAATTTCTTGCAATGTTTTATTTCGACTTTTTTATTACCTTCTTTTTGGTTAGGCTAGGTGTATTGACTTTCTTGCGCAGAAAATAATATCCCGAGCTCAACATGGAATGTATCCCTAGTTTATAACAATAAACCAATGTAATAATGTGATCCGCATAGCATTGATCTGCATTACATCCGATTTTGTTGAACCAATCAGAATACGTCAAACAGAGACTATGTATAAAAAATCATTTAAACCGTAGAAATGTCAACTTGAATATTTAATAGTGGAAATAGTTAAACTCGTTGCAAATATATATCACTAATGAGGATTTAGTATCAGCAGTCGAGACATATCTGCACATTTTTCGGTACCTATGAGCTTAACCCTCTCCCGTCCGAATTTATATGTCCCTAATCCCCGTAGCAGACAGCATTTTTTGGGAATTAAATGCTACCCTTGCATAGCTTAACATTTCTTATTACTAAGGTATCTGCGGGATTTTCGGCCTCGCTCAGTCCACTTAAGGCTGGTCGGGGGTATCACATTGCGCGCCGCTGGGAGGCTCCCTGTACATTTTAGAGAAATGTTTATTTGACGTTTTCTTTATCGTTTGATGTTTTCCGTAAGTGTGCCAAACTTCGTTTCGGTTGGATAATATTCGGAAATTAGCGCAATGCGCTAACGCAAAATGCGCAGTAACTATAAGGGTGGTATTCTAGAAAAACTATAGTCGACTCTAAGGTGGTAAGTGTGGTAAAAATCTGACAACTGAGACAGCAGTTATCGTCTTTACCTGGTTCTCGAAGAGGACGGTCGTGCCTTTCACTCCCTCCTGCGAGCGTTGACCAGCATGCGAGCGACACCTGTAGTAGTAGCAGCAGTTTAGCAGTAGCCGTATCGTTGCGTTAAGTAGAACCAGTATTTTTTCCTTATTTTATTATTTTTTTCATCTTATTACGTTATTTGTGTTGTAGTTTAGTTAATTGATCTCTGAACGAAACGCTATACTCATCCTTCTCTTGCCATATCGTATCAGCTAATAGCTTTTCTCAACCACTCCATCCGTAATCTTTTTGTAATTTATTTATAGGAGCTTATTACCTTCTCTGTTCTTAACTATTTGTCCTTGCGTTCGTATTTCTTTAGTTCCTAGATCTACGTTCCTCTTGTGTTAAACATTCTTGCCTGTTTACTAACGTTGTTTGCGTAGTGAATCACTCTATCCCTTTCACTTTTTACCTGCGTATGGTATGGTTTGGAGCCGAGTGGTCGGGCTGAACCGTCGGCTGTGGGACTTCTGTGTGGGCAATGGAGTGGACTTCGTTGACCTGAGGCTCCTCCTGGACTCATGTAGGGCATCCTTAAATGGTTCTGGTGTGCACTACACTGCGGAGGCGGTAGCGCGTAGGGTGTTCGAGCATGCTAGGCCTTTTTAGGTTAGATTTAAGGAATGGTAATTATTCACCAAGCATTGAGATGCACGTCAATAGTAGTAATACGTCCTACCGTCATACCACTATAAACGTGATGTTCATTAGCAGTAGAATACATTCTAAGCGTAAAAATAGTCGACGTAATAGGGAGGACAAGGAGGCAGTAAATAATAATAACAATTCAGTGGCGCGCGAGGCTTCGTTACGTAGTAATAGCGATAAACTATAAATCATCACTATTAACTGTCGCAGCATTCGCAGGAAGGAACATCTTATTCGTAGTCTGCGTGCTGACGTAGTGATAGGTACAGAAAGTTGGCTAACGGCGGACATAGCCAGTCAGGAGATCTTTCCTCGTGACTATGGCGTTTTTAGAAAAGATCAATGTATCCGGTCGGGAGGTGGATTCTTTATAGCAGTTAGCAATAGATACGAAAGTTACCCAATACAGATTAATGACGACGAAGTCGAAAGTGTTTGGTGTAGTGTGAAAGGGAGCGACTGTAAAACTGTAAATATATGCGCCTTTTATAGACCACCAAATCCGAGCGTGGAAACTATATATTATCTAGAGAAACAAGTGGCGACGCTGAGTTCATTAATAAAGATAAAGCCATTACAATCGGGGGCGATTTCAATCTTGTTTGTTTGAGTGACCAGTCAATTCGCCTCTCTTACAGCACAAATGGGTATCTTAGAGGTAGTGCAATGAATAACCGGGGAAGGGAGGAGGGAAACACGTGCCGGCATTTGCCTGCTCTTACGAAGAACATCAGGGGGGCCAACGGCGTAACGTCCCTTCCGAAGGACGGAACAGCTGAATTTGCCCGGTCTCCAAAACCACACAATCAGAGGGCCGGGCGAACTTGAAAAAATCCTACTTTCGTAGGATTCGTGCCCGCTGCCTTTTCATGCAGCAGGTGAGTAGCAGCCAGCCTCCTAAACACTACACCACCGGCACCCCCGATTTCAATCTTCCGTCAATTGATTGGAGGCATAATCGCTTTTATCCCTGTGGTAGAGAGCGTGAATCTTGTGAGGCTATACTTGAAACATTCGGCAAACACTCATTGTATCAGTTAGTGAGATTTCCCAAGAGAATTAATAATATATTAGATTTATTGGCTACTAATCTTCTTGAGTGTATGAATAGGGTATCTGTTGCTGAGGGAATAAGCGATCACAAGGCAGTGTACGTGGAGTTTCAGCTAAACATTGAGAAACAGGTTAAGGCTAAAAGAAAGCTTTATGTATTCGCCAAAGCCGATTTCACAAGATTTAGGTCTTTTCTGCGAAATAAATATAATAATTTCAGCGATTTAACCGATAGTGCAGACGCGGAGGAATCCTGGTGCACGTTCAGAGATATGATGCGAGAGTGTACAGATAGATTTATTCCAAGCAAACTGAAGCGTGATAGTGCAGAACCTAGATGGTACAACCAGGAAGTAAGAAGCGCTCTCCGACGGCAAAGTAAACTCCACTCTCGCGTAAATAACACATCCACAACAGCTACGGTCGAACAGATTGCAATAATAAGGCAGCAATACAAGGAGGCGCGCTACCTAGCCAGAGTGTCAATGCGTAATACATTTAATAATTACAAAAAGAAGGTTTTACAGGATAACTTGAATGAGAACCTGAAAGCATTTTGGTCTTATGTCAGAGAAGTCCTAGGTAGAGGTCCCACTATTGCGTCACTGAGATCGGAAACGGAAAATGTAGTTCACGATAACGCGGAGAAAGCAAACCTTTTAAATCAACACTTTCAGAAAGCTTTTACTCCTAATGAAGATGGATGTGAAACCACTATTCCTATGTATCAGGGCGACTCGATGGAAGATTTTATATTTTCCGAAAATGGTATCGCGCTCCAACATCATTCAGTTAAACCAAGTAAATCTCCTGGGCAGGAGGAAATACCCGCGCGAGTATTGAAAGAGTTATCTTATGAAATCGCGCTGTATTTAAAAATTATATTCGAGAAATCCATTACAGAATGTGTAGTTCCTAAAGATTGGAAGATGGCACACGTTCCGCCCATCCATAAAGGCGGCGACAAAGAGAACCACGAAAATTATAGGCCAATTTCCCTAACTTCATTATCGTGCAAGATACTTGAGTACATAATCTTTAGTTTTGTGATGCGCTATTTAGATAGTCACTCATTGCTTAGCGTATGCCAGCACGGATTCCGGAGAGGTAGATCATGCGAAACGCAGCTCGGTTTGTTCGTGGATGATTTGTTGCGATGCGGAGAGAAAGATACTCAGGTCGATGCCATATTCATCGACTTCAGAAAGGCGTTTGATAAAGTATCTCATAAGAAATTAATTGCGAAGTTAGGACAATATGGTATCAATCCGAAAGTTGTCAGTTGGGTGAGAGATTTCCTCTCGAATAGAGAACAAATAGTATACTCGTCCCCCGTTAAAGTTGCGTCGGGTGTTCCTCAGGGAAGTGTAATGGGCCCTCTACTTTTCTTAATCTATGTCAATGATATCTGCTCGGTAGTTCGTAGTAAAATTAGAATTTTTGCCGATGATACCGTTCTATATAAAGAAATAAAAAACCAGGAGGATCATCAGTCGCTGCGTGAAGACTTAAGACCCATTTCAACGTGGTGCAAAGAATGGCAAATTGAATTTAATTACACTAAACGTTCCGCAGTTACCTTCTGGAAAGGTAAGAACATAGAAGTAGGTTTCGAGTATAAAATAGATGGAATAATTATTCAAGCAGCCGAGTATGTAAACATTTAGGAGTAACCATTTGTCGAGATCTTTCATGGGACATGCACATTCGTCGACTTATAGGCGCGGTCAATTAGAAACTGGCTTTCAGTACGGAACACTACAGAAAAAGTACGCGAAACATGTTACTTATCACTGGTTAGACCACAAGTGGAATACGCCTCATGAATATGGGATCCGTACGAGATGGGACATATAATTCAATTAGATAGAGTTCAGCGCAGAGCAGCCAGATTCGTAAAACAAAAGTACGAACACAAGGAATGCGTCACCTCATTATTGAGGGATTTGAACTGGGTACCACTGGAGGATCGTAGATTGAACTCAAGGTTGCGGCTTCTGGAGAAATATAGATCGTAATGACTTAAAGACGAGGTTGTAGGAATAGTTGAAGCACCAACGTATATAGGTAGAAACGACCGTGACGATAAGATACGTGAGATCGATTGTAGGACAGAGTGTTATCTTGGCTCGTTCTTTCCGAGGACAATACGAGATCACAATAGAAAATTTCAACCTGCGATAGACAATCTTTAGGTAGGTTATGGTGCATTGCACCCCCTGCCACCCACCAACTTGGTGAATTGCAGGGTAACTTGTAGATGTAGATGTATATTTAATTGTGTAAATTTAAATAATTTTTAACGGCCGCAATAACGTTTTTATGGACACAGTGAAATGTTTATTCGTCTACATAGACAAAACACTAAATAATTTAAAAATTTCAGCTCCCTAACTCGCTGTGTATTGTCTAAACATTTACCTATTCGTTTAAACATTAAGAATTTTTAACTGCCTAACAAATTAAAATATCAAAATTTCTATTATCCTTATTAAGATTTTTTACAAATCCTACCTCAAAAAAAATTCAGTTCCGTAGCACATTCGGAAATACATAAACCTTGGAAATTTCTTTAAAGAATTGCGAATTTTTAGCGGCCGCATTGTTGCACTTATTCCAGATTTTCTTTTTTTTATTCGGTTTTGCACAAAATCCTACCTAAGAAAAAAATTTCGAATCTCCAGCTCATCTGCAAGTGACTAAACATTAGTCTCCTCCTATCATAATTATATATAGACGTTTCTTATATAGGAGGAGGATATAACATACATATAACATACTAGTAGAAGGTGCTTGCATACTGCAAGCATTTAATCTCACCTTGAAAAAAACATTAATTTTTCGGAAAGATATTTCATCATGGGAAATATTTCTTTAATTCTAAATATTTCTCCTCGGACAGGTTTTCGTTTTTTCATTATGGAACAATAATAGAGTAAAACTATCGCTAATTTTTTCAATTTTAGGAATATTATACCTTTCCCAAATTGAGTTTCTGCCAAATTTTAAATTTATCGTACAATTAGAGGTGAAATAAGATTTATCTAATTCTTTAAATTTAAATACTTTTTAACGGCCAAAATAACGATTTTATGGATAAATTGAAATGTTTATTCGTTTACATAGGCTAACCTCTGAATAATTTAAAAATTTCAGCTCCCTAACTTGCGGCGTAGTGTCTAAGCATCTACCAATTTGTTTAAACTTTAAGAATTTTTAACTGCCAAACAAATTAAAATATCAAAAATTCTATAATCCCTAATTCGTTTTTTTACAAATCCTACCTCTAAAAAAAATTTCAGCTCCGTGTTTAAATAATTGCGAATTTTTAGCGGCCGCATTGTTGCAATTTTTCCAGATTTTCGTTTTTTTAAATCGACTTAGCACAAAATCCTACCTAAGAAAAAAATTTCGAATCTCTAGCTCATCTGAGTAGTGCATTTGCACAAATAAACATTTTAATCTCTCCATAAATATATTGCGGTGGCCGTTAAAAATGTTCATAATTTAAACAATTAGAAAAATATTCTTTCACTTTTAGAAGTGCTACAACTTTAAAATTTGGCAGAAATGTGTAGCATTAGTACCCCATAATGGAGAAAGTATAAAATTCTTAAAATTGCAATGTTTGGGGATTGTTTTAATCTATTATTTTTACATAAGGGAAAAATTCAAATCGCTGCGGAGGTGAAATCTTTAGAATTAAAAAATATTTTAATGATGAAATATCTGTCTGAAAATGAATGTTTTTTCAAGGTGAGATGAAATGCTTGCAGTATGCAAGTACCTTCTATTAGTCATTATATATCGGCGTTTCTTACAGAGGAGGAGGATATAGGACGCACTTCCAGATGAGCTGGAGATTCGAAATGTTTTTCTTATGTGGGATTTTGTGCAAAACCGACTAGAAAAAACGAAAATCTTGAAAAAGTGAAACAATGCGGCCGCTAAAAAATCGCAATTGTTTGAACAAATTTTCAAGGTTAAAGTATTTCCAAATGTGCTACAGAGTTGAAATTATTTCTAGAGGTAGGATTTGTAAAATAACGAAATAGGGATTATAGAAATTTTGATATTTTAATTTGTTTGGCAGAACAAAATTTTTTTAAGAAATGTTATTAATGATATTTGTACATGAGAATATGCCATTTTGAAATGTTAAAACCAGAATCTGAAAGTAAGCTCATTATGTTTTGAAAATTGTGTCCTCCAAGTGACGACCATTTCGGCGCAGGCACTCTTGAAGCCTCTCCTCGAAGTTCAACATCACCTGCTGAACCATGTATCGTGGGATAGCCAACACTTCTCGTCGTATAGCCTCCTTCAGTTCTGGCAAAGTTCGCGGTTTGTTTATGTAAACTTTCGCCTTCAAGTATCCCCGGAGAAAGTAATCACATGGGGATAGGTCAGGTGAACGAGGTGGCCAGGAAATGTCTCCCCGCAATGAAATGAGGTGTTCCGGAAACAAGCGACGTAATTCAGCCATTGCTGCTCTTGAAGTGTGGCCATCTTGTTGAAACCGCATGCGACGAATATTGATGCGTCGTCTTCGTAGCTCGGGTACAAGAAAAATGTGAACCATTTCAAGATAACGGTCAGAGTTAACAGTGACCGCCACACCATAAGCGCCCTCGAAAAATTAAGGGCCAATAACTCCGAAGTTACCGACGGCACACCATGCAGTCACCCGCTCACTATGTAACGGTCGCTCATGAATTTGGAGTGGATTTTCCGACGACCAGTATCTAAAGTTTTGCTTGTTAACAAAACCAGACAAGTGGAAGTGGGCTTCATCGCTTGTTAAGATAATCACATCTTCCGCTAACACTTCAAGCATTCGTTCGGCAAACTCTCGTCTGGCAGCATAATCACGCGGCAGCAATTGTTGAGTGACCATAATTTTGTAGGGGTGGAAACTTAGGTCCATGTTTAAATTTCTGCGAACGGACGAGAGCGACATATTGAGCGCGGCTGCTTACTTACGCAACGATCGCCGTGGGCTTGCCTCCACTGCTTGGCGAACACATTCCACATTTTCTGGGGTGCGATCGGCCCGTGGTAGTCCTGGCGGTTTCTTCATTGCTGGACCAGTTTTTCTGAAGGTGTTCACCCATTTTAATATTGTGGGCCTTGAAGGAGCACGACCAACATTGAAGTGCGTCCGGAATCTTCTGTACGCGACTGTAGCAGAATCACCACTTTTAAAATATGCCTCTACGGCAAACGCACGTTGCTCCTCACTCCACCGTTCCATGGTGGCAACTGAATGGCAAGGTCAGGCGGACACAATGAGACACTCCCCACCATCCTACGTCACCCCCCTCCAACTGAGCGCCTCTCTGAAAGTGTAAATAGAACTCGGAAACACGCTGTATATAGACGTTCCTTACAGAGGAGGATATAGGAGGATACTAATGTCCAGCCCAAACTACAAGAGCTAGAGAGCTGAAAGGTTGTCTTTGTAGATATGATGGAGAAACCTACAGATAAAATGAGACTTCACACTTAAGTGACATGAGTTCGACTCTAGAAATTCCGAAATTTGCGTTTTTTCCCATAAGTAAAGCATTGCGCCATTTTTAAAAATTAATTTTGGGCACTTGCCCGTAAGCTAGAAAAATGAAAATTTCAGTGTTGCTAGATGGCCACAATATCTATTAGGAAATAATGTTACCTTTGCTTACAGTGTCCTGGGATCGACTCCAGATACCCCGGAATATCTCCCATAAGTTAGCATGGGAAAAAGTTATCTCAATGTGTAGACCAATCTAATTAGTTTAAGAAGCTGAAATTATGCAGGATTAGAGAATTCTTCTCATAACAAACTATAAAAACGATAATTTCTAAATTGTTAATTTTTAGAAGTTGTTTTAAACCCATTTGAAGATTAAAGTTTAATAATTTTTATCTTGGAAACTATATGCTGCAGGTTTGAGTTTTTGAAATCATTTTGTAGAAAATTATACATAGAAAAAAAGGAAATTTTGAAAAAATTAAAAAATTCGACCGCTAAAAATTCGAAATTGTTTAAACATATTTTTGAGGATTATGTATTACCGAATGTGCTACGAAGCTGAATTTTTTTTACTGGTAGAATTTGTAATAAAACGAAATAAAAATTATAGAAATTTTGATATTTTAATTTCTTTGGCTGTTAAAAATTCTTAAAGTTTAAACTAATAGATAAATGTTTAGGTACTTTGGGGCAAGCTAGGAAGCTGAAATTTTAAAGTTTAAAAAGCTCAGTACATTGAAACTAACAAACTTTTGAAAGCTCCAACAAAGTGTTATTGCGGCCGTATTAAACTTTTAAAATTTAACAATTAAATAAATATTATTTCACTTCTAGATGTACTACAACTTCAAATTTGACAAAAATGTGTGGAATTAGTACCTTACATTGGATAAAGTATAATATTCTTAAAATTGCAAATTTAAGGCATTGTTTTAATCAAATATTTTTCAATAAGGAAAGATAAAAATTGGGTACAGAGGTGAAATATTAAAAAAATATTTCTAATAATGTTATACCTCTCTGAAATATTAATCTTTATCAGGGTCAGATGAAATGCTTGCAGAATGCAAGCACCAACTACTTGTCATTATATATCGACGTTCCTTACAGTGGAGGAGGAGGATACTAATGTTTAGGCACTTCCAGATGAGCTGGAGATTCGAAATTTTTTTCTTAGGTAGGATTTTGTGCAAAACCGACTAGAAAAAACGAAAATCTTGAAAAGGTCCAACAATGCGGCCACTAAAAAAAACAAATTTTCAAGGTTTATGTCTTTCCGAATATGCTATGGAGCTGAAATTGTTTTTAGCGGTAGAATTTGTTAAATAACGAAATAAGGATTATACAAATTTTGACATTTTAATTTGTTTGGCAGTTAAAAATTCTTAAATTATAAACAAATAGATAACTGTTTAGTGCACTACGGGATGAGCTAAAAAGCTGAAATTTTCAAGTTATTTACACAAATAAACTTTTGAATCTCTCTATAAATATATTGCGGCTGCCGTTAAAAATGTTTATAATTTAAACAATTAGAAAAATATTATTTCACTTCTAGAAGTACTACAACTTTAAAATTTGGCAGAAATGTGTAAAGTAATGATAACTTATTTATTATATAACTGTATTTATTTTCACCATCTAAGTTTGTATTATTTTAAGAATGTATTTAACCTAAATCTTTTGCCCATTTTCTTAATGTGTATATTTTATTATTTATCAACTTTATGTAAGAAATATCGTACTTGGTTACAATTGTTTTTAAGATGTATCTAATTATTCATTTTTTGTAATCTGTGTTTTTATTTCTCTGTGCATTTTCAAGTGTGAATACCTCAACGAATTCCTTTTAATTGAATGAATGTATTTTAAATAATATTTCTGCTGAATTTATAAGTACAAGATTTTTTGTAATAATTGCTAAGAAAACTACTGGTGTGAACTTCATGGATCAAAATCGTGTGATTTTGAATGCCTCCCTTGGTGTGCTGATGGATATGAAGAGACTTGTATTAGGGATGGCCTAAATAATTCTTGTCCATATTCGAGAAAACTCTCGGGCTGCCCTTGACTTAGGTTATACATGTTTACCATTCGACTAAATATCACCTTTCATATAACTCATTGGATTGCACATTTAAATTGAGTGCAAAAACCTACAGTGATTTTACCATTTCATCAAAAATATCAGGTGGGAGAAAAGAATAACTGGTCTGGTGGTCTACCTCCTTTTCGGGAACATGTATTGTGAATGCATGGGTGACAGCAACTGACAACAGTGAAAATCCTGCTCTTCCAGGAAATATTAAAGAAGACTTGTTAGAAGAACACACTGGTGAACCCATTGGGGATGGTGGAGATCTTACTGTTCCCGAGCATTCCAGGCAAAGAAAACATAGCACACCTATTCATTGAATGGTTAAATATGAGGTAAAAGAAAGAGACATTTGTAAAAAGTGCTTGTCAAGTTATGAAAAATTACAAAATTAAAAAAGTGTCAAAGTTGCTAGGTTAAAAGCAAAAAGAGTTTGCACATTTTGTAAATAATGTGATGGACAACCGTGTTTGGAATGCTTTAATGAAAAGCATAGATAAAAACTTTGAAAGGAAATTTTTTAGCTCCTGATTTTTACTATTTCTAATTATAATTTCCTATAATTTAATCATATTTTTATCATTTTTTTACCTCTTATAATCTATTTTGCATATTTTTATGATAGACTGCATTGTCCATCTAATTCGTAAATAATTGTAAGGCATATTTATTTATTTGAACACATATTATGATATTTTTATTTTTCATATTTTAATTTTTACATCCAAATTTGAAAATATAAGTTCATTTTGTGTTTGTTTGGCCAAATGAAAAACTTTAAGAAGTGTGTTATGTCTGCTGATTTCAAAAATATATAGGTTAAAAGAAGTGTTTCTGTGCTCCACTGGTGGCACACATTGAAATTGTATTTCCTGTGGATGTATGCATAGAACCCAAGGCATTCAGTTTTCCGTTTCTGTTACAAAAGTATACGATGCAAAAAGATCATGTGTTCCACAGGCAGGCCTGACAAGAGGGGAGGACAGTGGGGGTCACTGCCCTGAGGCCCGAGAACCCTCATGGGGCCTAGACCCGAGATTTGGGTAGTGACCTATAGAGAGAATTAAGTTCATAGAGTGGGGCCCGGCAAGTTTTGTACAGGGGCCCGTATTGGCTCTCAGCACCCCTGGCCACAGGTGGTGCACAAAATCCACCAGGAATGGCACACGTGTACCAATAGTAGTGGCCGCTGTCACAAATGTGTTACAAAAACGAATGTAACTGCTTATAGTTATTCTTGAGGAAGCTGTAGTGGAGAGAACTCATGAGCCAATCATTTTCATTACTCTCTTTGCATGGAGAAAGTCCCGTGCTGGATATCAGATTTTTTAAATCATTTTTGCAATTACATTATTCCTTTTATTTCAAATGCCTTTTAAAGGTTTTTATCCTTTTATTCCAATTGTGTATGTATTTTTATCTCACTTTCATTGTGAATCTCTAAATATTGTATTACCACACTTAAATTGATACCCGTTCCTCTTTTCATAGACCGAATCATCAATGCCCATTTTTTCCGGACACATTTAATGCCTGCAATCAGGGTAGGAAAAAATACATCACAGCATTGAATAAACGCCATATATCTTTATTGACGATGAATATCGAGGAAAATGAATGAAGAGGAAGGGAGGTGCCCCCTTCCTACTTGTTCTTTGATAAAGTCCTCTGCTTCTCGGCATGCTCTACTATTTTCCGCTCGAGGGGCAAACCTTTCCTTCGGCGAACATTGTCCATGTACTTTCGGGCTCGGTTCCCGGCGTCCGCCTTGTCACCAAAGTGCAGATACTCTTCCTGTGTGGACGGGGACCAGAATGGGTCTATATCGACCACCTGAAGTGAGAGAGAGAGAGAAAGAGAGATGAAAATGGTTTCACTGATGACCCATCATTAGCACTTCGATAGCACTTGCAAGAAAGAAAAAGATAAATAAATGGCAAAATAAATCAAAATTATTTCGTTTTAGTGGAGTTTTTTTATAAACAAAACAATGGTTTGGCTACGGGTTCTCTCCTATCTCCTTTACTTGCCGATATTTTTGTGAACCATCTCATGAAAAAATCTTTGACTCCAGCAACAAAGGGCCTAGATACATCCATTACTGGTTTAGATACATGGATGATATTCTTTGTTTGTGGATTGGGACTGACATATCTACATCTACATCTACAAGTTACCCTGCAATTCACCAAGTTGGTGGGTGGCAGGGGGTGCAATGCACCAAATACTACCTAAAGATTGTCTAACGCAATTCGAAATTTCCTATTGTGATCTCTTATTGTCCTCGGAAAGAACGAGCCTAGATAACGCTCCGTCCTACAATCGATCTCACGTATTTTATCGTCTCGATCATTTCTACCTATATACGTCGGTGCCACAATTATTCCCACTACCTCCTCTTTTAGACATTCTGACCTATATTTCTCTAGAAGTTTCAACCTTGAGTGCAATCTACGGTCCTCCAGTGATACCCAGTTCAAATCGCTCAATAAAGAGGTGACGCTTTCCTTATGTTCGTACTTTTGTTTTACAAATCTGGCTGCTCTGCGCTGTACTCTTTCTAGTTGAATTATGTGTCCCTTCTCGTACGGATCCCATATGCTCGCTGCGAATTCCACTTGTGGTCTTACCAGTGATAAGTAGCATGTTTCGCGTACTTTCTCTGTAGTGTTCCGTACTATTCTACCTATGAATGCCAGTTTCTTGTTGGCCGTAACGTATTATATCCACTGCGAAATCCAGCTTGTTCTCTGAGTTGGGTGAAATCAAGATGCTTTTGAAATTGCATAGTGAGTCTTTGTGAATATTGTGTAGACTGCCGGGAGCAGGCTGATTGGCCGATAACACTGAACAACGAAAAAAAATTTTGAACAAAATAGGGTGGCCTATATGCATATTTAAATGCTGATTCTTAATATGTAATCTGTGTTTTTCTAGCACCCTCAGATCGCAAGATATTCCATAAAGTTTATTTGTATTTCTAAATTTCCTTATAAGAGCAAAAAAATGTAGACGACTAATCGCAACATTGTTATGTAAGGTATCATGCGACATTGCCAATTTAATGTTAGACAAGGCATACCCTCTGGATAGTTGGAGACAGAGAAACAGTCGGTTTGATGCCATTTGCTTTTAAAAGTCAAAAGCAAAGCATTTACACAATGCTGCTGTTGAGCAGTGAACTTGTTTTTTTTGTGAAAAGCCACATCATCTTTTTCTAAAAGAATCTTTGATTTTGTTATATTTATTTATATTTAGTGGTTTCATTAACAATTAACTAGTGTTGAAAAATCTCACGTCAGCACATTAATTCATCAGATACTTTTTGCTATGTGTGTGGTGATTACACAATTAAATCCTGTAGGCAGTCTATAATGCCTCTAATAAAAAAGGCATATGGCCTTTATTTCGGTTGTAAGTAATGAGGTCAGGATAAAAAGTGGGCTCCTCATATATGTTGTGGTAATTGTGTTTCATGTCTCAGAGGCTGGTTGAAGAATAAATTTGCTGTTCCGATGGTGTGGAGAGAGCCGACCAATCATGTCAACAACTGCTACTTTTGCATGACTAAAGTAGAGGGACAAAAAGGTAAAGACAGAAAAAAATAGTATACCCAAGTGTTCCGTCTGCTATGAGGCCAGTTAGTCATAAACTACCAATCCCTCTTCCTTTTAAAACTTTGTCATTGGAGGAGGAGAAAGAAGATGAGCCAACAGAAACATTTCTGACAAGCTCTGATTCAGAACATGAGTTGCCAGATTCAAATAAGCCTCAACTTATCACCCAAAGTGAACTAAATGATCTTGTTCATGATCTAAATTTATCAAAGACACAGGCGGAAATTTTAAGATCTAGACTGCAGGGATGGAATTTGCTGGAAAAAAATACAACTACCTCTGTATTTCGTACTCGGCAGAAAGAATTTTGCTCATTTTTCCTAATAAGCTAGCAATAGAATAGAATGATTTTTGTTTTTAACAAAAACTATGAGTGCTAGGTAAGATCCAACTTCAGTTTTGAATTCAGCTCATCAAAATTAATAAAAGCCACCTTATTTCGTGCAAAAAAAAACAAAAGTTCAAAATTTTTTGTTCAGTGTAAATATTCAAATCTTCCTGGCAACCTTGGAACCTATTCGGTGGGAATATTTCCTTCTTTAGTTACATACCTACTCATTGGCAAATGGATGTTCTTATGGTTTCATGTATAATTCTTCTACTTGTTTTAGAATTAACCACCTGCTATGGACAATCGAACCAGCTTCTAGCATCATTGCCACCAGCTGTCTCACACCAATTGAGATATTACATCATTTTTAAAACTTCTATTGCTTTCTATAGTTTTCTCGATTAGTTCATAATTATATTTCTTCTCATCATCTTTGATGAACTTCCTTATAGTTTTGTTTAGTTCGACAAAGTGGATCATTTCTTTAGGGTTATTAGTCATTTTCATACTTTTCTTCATCGGCAATATATATAAAGTTTCCTCGATTAACGTCGTTAATTCGTTGCCGAAAATAGCGACGTAGAACGAAACAAAGTTAAACGAATCAGCATACGAAACGAATCCCATAAGAACCCATGTTATCCAATATACACCACCTTTTTGAACTTTGCGTGCTTGCGGTTCGCGAAGTGCAAATTCGCGACAGATTATTTAATGACCATTACTTCTGTTTCACGCCGATTATTTGCTTTTCGCGTTTGCGATGACAACAAACGTAAACTCCCTCTACTTTTTTGTTTACAAGTTCAGTTTAAACTTTGGCGTCCTAGAAAAGGACTTATTATTATTATATTATATTTATAATTCTCAATATTAGCAGTTTTCGAAGTAAATAAACGTCATAACTCTCAACTTAATTATTTTATAGCTCAGTTTGAACTTCACCGCCAACGCCGCTATTTTCGATGATGAAACTTTAGCTTAAAACGTCATTATCATCGGTGGGAAAACTCCTTAAGCCATAAAAGTTTATTATAAACCCGATGAATTTCGCCCACTAAGTGGGCATCTTCAAGGGCGAACTTCTCTCGACAGTGACAGTAATTTCAGTAATTTTATGGCTAAAGGAGTTTTCCCACCGATGATAAATCGAGGCATAAGTTAATCAAGCCACCAACCTTTATTAAAACGTCATCATTTTGGAATGTAAGGTTATCATTTGCTATTATCTTTGTACATATTTTGAACGTAATTTAAGAGGATGTTATTTTGTTTTGTTAGGGTTTCATTTTTTATTACGAATTTTTAATGTAAATCTAAGAATTGCTATCATTTAGTAAACGTAAGATTTTCTATCGCGTATTTTGAACGTGATTACTAAAAGAAATGTTACCACTTTAATGCTTCGTTTTTTGTGACGTATTTTGAACAATTAAAAGAAATTTAATCACTTTCTTACGCTAAGTTTGAATTTTCTGTTAGGCATTTCGAAAGAAATTAATAAAAGAAATTTTACCACTTTTTAATGCTAGTGTTTTTTTGAGGCTTGAAAATGTTTGTTGCAGTACCAAAGAATACATTTGAGGCGCAAATGTGCGCCGGCACAGTGTGCAATGTGCGCGACGCACAGGCGCCAGGTTAGTAAAGGCGCCAAAGATTTCAGGCTTGATTAGTTCGACGTATACGAGCTATACGCTTACTTTGTACCTAGCCTATGACTGACTCGTGAGATAAAATGAATACATAGTCAGCCTACTTTAATGTGTGAAAATTTCATGTCCGAGGGTTAATCCTGTTCAAACTCGCATTTGCTCTAAACATATATAAGAAAATCTGCTGCAGTTTTTAACTTTATTCTATATTCTGCTGTTACAGTGGCCGTACTGTATCGTATCACTAATCAAAAAGGTATCAGTAGTAAGTTTTTGTAATTAGACATAGGACAGTAAAGTGCAGTGCATCAGTAATAACATAATAACAAGAACAAGAATTTGAACTAAGATTTAAGGTAAGTTATTCATTCTTTTCTCGTACATTTAACGTAATATATTTCTTATTTTTTAATTTTGTTAAACTGTCATGAAAAAATTTAATTTTCACGCTTTTAGATATTTCGCTAAAGAAATTAATATATATTTTTTTAATAATTCGACATTTTCTTTTAATATTAATTTTTATTTAAGTTAGTACATTTATACATGGAATATTCATTGTAATAATTGTACCTAAGTTTTTTATTAATATTATAAAAAATATACCTAATTTCGAATTTTAATAATAAAATTTATTAAAATTGAGTACTTTTTTCTTTAATTAGATTTTTGGAACATGTTCCAAGAGGAAATGAAAAAGAAACTTTCCGGGTATCAAAATTTAATAAATAAAAGAAAACGGGAAGAAGAAAGAATTACTTAGTACTTCACTAAACAACGAAGAATGACTCGGTGACAGTTCCTGGTTGCAGTAAGGATATTTTTGATACACTCAGTCAGTTGGAAAAGAATTCCAGTGAAGATAGTGAACATGCTGAAGAAACTGTCGCTCATCTGGGGCCCAAAGACAATACAGAAGAAACAATAAGTGAAGATACTGAAGACATTTTCGTTAATTCGGAACGTGTAGAATCTACTGAAGGTACAATAAGTGTCTTTAATTTTGATGATCCCGAACTTTGGCCGGAAACATTTTCTCATACAACAAGGCAAGCCATTTTAGAAACGGGTCCTAAACAAATTAAAAATTTAAATTTTCCACACGATTCTTCCGTACGAAAATTTTCACATACATATTATAAAAGGCATTTAAAAAATGGCGAAGAATACAATATAAATTGGTTAATTTATTCAGTTTCAAAAAACGCAGTCTATTGCTTTTGCTGCAAACTTTTTGAACTTTACAATTCCGAACATAATAAATTTATTCAGGGACTTAATGACTGGCAACATCTTGCAATGTACCTGAATCGTCATGAGAGAAATTTAAATCATTTGAACAATTACATCCTTAAAAAATAAAACTTGTATTGATCGTTTCCAACAAACAGTTTTAGATAATGAAAGGAAACGTTGGTATGAAGTTATAAAAAAAAATAATTTTTGTAGTACAGTTTTTAGGCAAACAAAATCTAGCTCTTCGTGGTAAAAGTAATAAACTTTACGATCGCAACAATGGCAATTTTTAAAAATGCATTGAGATGTTAGAAAAGTTTGATCCTTTTATATCGGAACACACACGACATGTAGCTAATGATCCTGACTTTAAAAATATGCCCTCCTATTTAGGAGATAAAATTCAAAATGAAATACTCACTTTATTGGCATCAAATATTAAAAATAATATTATTAACCTGTGTCAACAAAACAAATATTTTTCAATTATTTTAGATTGTACTCCGGACGTATCACATACTGAACAAATAAGTGTGATAGATTCGTTCATTTCAATTCAGGATATAAAAGTGTTGAAATACATGAACACTTTTTAGCATTCTATCCAATTTCAGATGCTACAGGGGCTGGATTGACAATATTTCTTACTGATTTACTGAAAAAATTAAATTTAGACATAAATAACTTAAGAGGACAGGGCTATGATAATGGCTCTAATATGCATGGCAAAAATATAGGTTTACAAAAAAGAATTTTAGATTTAAATCCCCGTGCATTTTATGTCCCATGTTCAAATCATAGTCTAAACCTGATAGTTAATGATGCTGCGAATATCAATCATGAAACTATTGGTTTCTTTAATATAGTACAAGAGTTATATAAATTTTTTCCTCTTCTGTGTACCGATGGAATATTTTAACTACTCATGTAATTGATTTAACCTTAAAGCCATTATCTGAAACACGGGGGTCGAGCAGAATTGATGCCATAAAACCCCTTCATAAATATTTACCTTAAGTGTATGATGCATTATTTGAAATTTGTAACGACTCTTCAAAACTGGACGAACAATCCAAATATTAGGCAAAATGTCTATGTGAAAAATTGCTACATTCACATTTATTTGTTGTATTAGAGTTTGGTATGATATTTTAAATAAAGTGAATTTTGTCAGCAAAATACTGCAGTCTTCATCTATGAATCTCCAACTTGCTTTAGATGCACTGAATGATCTAAATCAATTTTTAAATGATTATAGGTCTGATGAAACTTTCAAAGAAATTGTAGAAAGCTCAAAATTAATTGCAGCAAAATTTGACGCAGAATCTGTATTTTGTGGTAGTAACCACTAAGGCTACGTAAAAAGATAACACATTTTGATTATGAACGTAAAGATGAAAATATAGTAGATCCTGAAATTTCATTTAAAATAAATTTTTTTCTCCGCATAATAGATCAAACATTACAATCTTTGCAGGAAAGATTTACTTTATTAAAAGAACATATGAATACATTTCAGTTTTTGTATTTGTTAAGTACTCCACAAAATAAAGAATATTTATTATCTTGTTGTAAAAAGTTAGGACAAAAATTAACACATGAGAATCGTTCAGACATTGATGTAGACTATTTATGCGAAGAAATTTTACACTGTCAACCATTTATTTCTAATTTTAAAAACGATATATATCAGATAATTCAGTATATTTATTCAAACGACTTAATCACAGTTTATCCAAACTTTACAATTGCTCTTCGGATTCTTTTGTCATCACCAGTATCTGTAGCATCTGCAGGACGGTCCTTTTCTAAACTTAAAATTATTAAAAACTACTTGCGCTCCACAATGGTACAAGACAGACTTTCAAATCTTGCCATTATATCAATAGAGTCAGATATTTTGGATCAACTTGATATATATGATATTATTCGAGAATTTTCATTAATAAAAACTAGAAAAGTTCAATTCACTAAGTGATTTTTCTTTCTGTTTAAATATTTATTGACCTATTTCTTTACTCAATAATGTTTAATATGTTCCTATTTCATATACTTGTAAGTTTATCTGTATCTTATTTATACCTATACAAAGTACAAATGACAAAGTGATTTTCTTGCCAAATAAAATATAGTTAGTTTAATTTTGTACCAAAAATATTTAATATTTTTGTTTTTATAAAACTGTAAGTTTATCTGTTAATTTACGTAAAACTATATAAAGTGCAATTCGCAAATGATTTTCTTGCCAAATAACATAAATTACTCTATTTGTTCCAAATTATTTTTGTTGTTTTTGTTTTTTTACCTTTCTTGTATGTTTATTGTTTTTATACATTTTTTCTAATTTCTGCTTTTTGTTCAATAAACTTATAATTAATATATTTCGTATTTCATTTTTACTCACTGATATGTTTTTATAAAGTGATTTTTAATTGGGGGAGGGGTATAGGGGCGCCAACTAAAGTTTTGCACACAGGCACCGGACACTACTGGCGCGCCCCTGATTTGCGCATCACGTACCTACTCAATATTCCATTTCAGTAGTTCATCAATTTAAATTAAAGAATTTCCTTGGAATGAACAATCGATAATCGCATGCGGAAATGCGCTTTGTAATGCAGGATTATCATTTGCTATTACCCGTTTTTAAGATAATTAAAAGACTTTTTTTCACTTTATGATGCTAGGTTTTCATTTGCTGTTATATTTTATTTTATTTTCCGTTAAACTTCATTATTTATGATAAAAAATTATTATTTTAGGTTGACTTCGAACCATATTCCCAAAATAACATTGCGTCTTATGGGAAAATAGGACTTGCATTTCGCGACAGTTTTCCGGAACCAATTATTCGCGAAGTTCAAAAAGGTGGTGTAATCGGTTCCTAAACCATGGGTTAAAAACCTCTTGAAACATAAAATGACCTTATATATAGAGCTTTGTGGTGCCAAGTATGATATGAATGGTATTAGAACATAAATAAATCAATAAAATCATGCCTTAACATAGAAATGGTGTAAAATAAACAAACAGTACGACAAATATATTTCAAGGTGTCCAAAATCGGAAAGGGCTACATTTCACGAAAGCGCCTCTAGTTGCAAGGAAAGGAACTATGGAACACCGATTCAGCGAAATATAGTCGTACGACCGAAAGAGAACCGTGAGTTTTTACTAAAAAGTTTACATAGAGTCATTAACCATTCTGTCAACGCAAGTTCATTAGTTGACATCGCTAGAAAAGAAATTATTTCTTACAGCAGTTACTGTATCATTAATGAAAGTCTACCATAATAGAGGTAAATAAAACAATTATTTAGTTGTTTTTATTGAACTGCGAGATTCACGAGGCCCAAAAATGGAGAACCACTCTGTCGAGCCACAGCTGATACAAACGAAAATAAACTCGGGAGACCTTAAACTCAAGTTATCCCAATAGCACAGACTAAATTCAAGTTTATAAATAGGGCACTCAGCAGATCTTCCTTTCTGCACAACTCACAAAGATTGTAAGGTTTCTATTAAAGAGCATTAAGATGTTTTTAAGGATTGCTGAGGGAACTTAGAGAAGGACGCCATTAACACCATGAGGCGCTTTCGCCTGCTCCATGGGCTACGCGCAGTGTTAACACCGACAAAAAATAAATCCGCTAAAGGTGCATTTCCATGCACGAGTTACTAAGATCTAAATAACTTTGAAATTTCAGCTCCCTATCACGCCCGGTAGTATCTAAACATTTATCTATTTGTGTAAATTATACGAATTTTTAGCTGCCAAACAAATTAAAATATCAAAATTTGTATAATCCCTATTTAATTTTTTTTGCAAATTCTACCTAATAAAAAAATTTCAGTTCCGTAGCACATTCGGAAATACATAAACCTTGAATATTGTTAAAACAATTGTGAATTTTTAGCGGCTGCCTTGTTGAACTTTTTCAAGATTTTCGTTTTTTCTAGTCAGTTTTGCGCATAGTTCTATCAACAAAAAAAATCGAGTCTGCCACTCTTCTGGAAGTGCCTAAACATTAGTATCCTCCTATATATGTGTTACTAGAGTAATTGCCCATCAAATATGACAGGTATGCGCGAATTAAGTATTAAGTAAAAATAAAATTGAAATAAAATTAAGTAAAAATAAAATTAATATAAAATATTAATGAAACTTACTTTTATATGCAATAAAAAGTAATCAATGGATATAAAACTCACAAAATTGAGTGTTCCAGAGAGTAAAAATAGTTTTGGGCTAATAGAAATTTTAAGACAAAGAAATACATTACGCTTATAGAATTCTTATATTTCCAAAGCTATTTTTAATTCATGGAATATTTAATTTTGTCTCTCTCTCCTTCTTTCTTTCTTCCTCTCTCTCCTTCTCTCTCTCATATCATAGCATCATAAAATTATTTCATAGACATTTGATTTCGTTATGAAAAATCAGTGAAATATGCTATGATCTGGTTTAGCTTCCATGCACCATCAAATCAGTGGTTTTGAAAGTTATCTTTGTTATATTGTTTAAAATTTATTATCAATGAGACCAAATTCTTGTCCAAATATTTGTTGAAAATAAGAGTAAAATCGAAATAATAAGATCTAATGTATGAAGAATCTGCAGAAATTTGAGCAAATTATGTTATTTAAAACGTATAGAATTTAACTTAATAATTTAATTGTTTTAATCTTATGCTTAAAAACAGAATAAATGTTAATGAAGTCAATTTACCAACAAAGGAAAAATGTGTAGTAACTTACTGTGAACCAAATACTTACATGAACTGCAATGAGTTTTAACTATATTTTAAAATAGTAATTTTCTTTTAAATATAGTAGTTTTGAAATTTTTTCAGAAAATTGGCTTTATTTAAATAAATTTTTAAAAAGTCATAGAATGATATTTTTTCAATTGTATTAGAAATTCGGTTTGAAATATTTTCTGTATTATCATTTAAAGAAATCCATTAAAATACTGTTATATTTACTTTAATGAAATCTTACCGTTTGACTATGGTGCATGATTCGATCATATAAAATGTTTTATAATGAATTATAATTTATTATTGTTATTTTTGTGCTGCAGCTCCTTTTAATTCTATGCAAACTCTACGTCCTCCTCTTCCTCTTTGTGCTGACTTTGCACGAAACTCTCCCTAACCTGTTCCATGGCTTCCTCATTCGCAGATAGCCTACCGCTTTTCTTGGTATGACATACAGAACATCCAGTCTCAACAAAATTCTTGTACAATTCATAAATAGATGGTCTACTGGGAGGATCCTTACGATACTCTGTGCGAATATTTCTCTGAACTTGTGTAGCAGACTTAGTTTCTTCGAACCAAAACACACACTGAGCTTGCTATGCACCAGTAAAATTTGCCATTTTGTTCTCAACTGCCGGGGAGCACTCCTCGTGGCGGTGTGCGGTACTACGACTATGATGCAAAAACTTCAAGACTAGCACTGTCCACTCACATGTCACAATTCCATATACAACTCATCGAATTTCTTTTACATCCATTCAAAGTTGTAAAGCTACTTTAAAAACACCCTGTATATGTATGAATGTGTATATATATATTAGAGGTGGGACGAATCCAAAATTTTCTCGAATCCGAATCCGAATCCTAAAAGGTTCTCGAATCCCTCGAATCTCACGAATCTCTCGAATCGAAAATATAAGAATAAGAAGAAAAAAGAAAAAACTTTTACTTAAAATTAACAGTTTTTAATTAAAGCAAAATTTGAAATCTGCGTTTAATGAAAAATAAATTTAAGAATACAGTTTTTAAAAATACACCTATATTTATTAAGAAGATACAAATGAAATTTTGTTAATGAAGTACATAATTAAAACTCTTGAATCTTGAGGTTCATTTTCTCAACATAATTTGACAAAAATATTTGAGTATCAGTTCAAATTTTCTATATTTTTCCAAAACCTTTTTAAATCAAAGTAAGTGTAGAGGGGGGAGGATTATTTCAAGAGTAAACATAGATAAACACTAAACATGGAATACTAAATTCTCTCCAGAAAATTAAGAAAAAACAAAAACTTGTTTATTTTAAGAGTTCCTAAAAGTACTGAACACTGAACACTTTTAGGACAATCTAAAAGAGCAGAAATCTTCAATGGAGATTTTTATTTAAGAAAACTAGCATTCGAACTCACTCTGGGTTGCCACGAGATGATATTGGTGATCCGGGTACCACTGAAATTGCAACTATATATATATATATCATTAAAAAAGGACCGCGACTGTTGCAATATATATATATATAAGATTGAGATAAAGGAAAGTTAGTGATGACGTTGGAAACAAGGTGTTGGAGGAAGTCCAGGTGTTTTAGAAGAGCGTGATTTGTAGGTGAAAGAAGAAGAGGAATTTGGCTTCAGGAATTCTGTTCTGAAGCTGCCTTTCCTTTTGTTTTTAATTTTTTATAAATATATTCATAGGGAGATATTGCAGATTCGATTATTCTCTTGAAATTGATGCTCCTTCCTTTCTATGGATGGATCAACCTGCATTACTTTCTCTTTCAACTCGCTAGCCATCTTTAAGATTTCTGATAATATCTTTGCTGTAAACTGTTGTTTCTCAGGCTCTAGATCTTCTTTTTTGCTCTCACTGTTCTGTAATCCTTCCACTTCTTCCTCTTTTAGATCTAACTAACATTTCCATGACTTTGTCAACTTCCCTGCGAATACTAGAATAGCCTTTGAAATGAACAGCTTTGGGTTAAGTTTCTGCCAGCAGGCATTCATCGTTGATTTCCTTACTTCATCTCAAGATTATCTTATCATACTAATGGCTGTTAGTATGTTGAATTAATTCCAACATTCGCAAATGGACATCAGGGAATTGGTGTCCATTTACTCCAAAATATGGTTGAAAGTTCGCCAGATAATATATGACCCCTTGGTATATATGAAAATGGAGGGTTGCGAGACATGGTGAAACAATACAATAGTAAATAAACAAAAACTCCTTCAGCATTAAAAGGAAGAGTATACACTCAAGCTGCAGGTTGCTGGTAAACACCGTCGCAGGACCTAAGTCAAAAGGAGACACACACACTTACGTAAACATACAGAAGCCACTCACACAGTAAACTCGAACCAAAATTAAAACTAGGCACCATATGTTTCTGCGTGTGCATGTGTCTCCTTTTGACTTAGGTCCTGCGACGTTTACCAGTGAGTGTCAAAAATATGAGTTGCAATACTTGATTTGTTTATTCTATTGTTTCTGTAGTGTGCTATGTGTTCTTTAAACTGGGTTTCCAGTTTGCATCTAGATTGTCCTATGTAAATTTTGTCACATGAACTGAAATTGACTTGGTAAATGCCAGATTTGTGGTGATTGGGAATTTTATCTATCGGGTCTGTCAGTAGGTTAGATAGTTTATTTTTGTTGACAAAAAACCGGGTGAAGATCAAATTTTGAATGCATGCGTTGGAGATATTTGTTAGTTTTGGTGCATATGGTAGTTTTATGTATTTTTTCTTTGCGTTTTTGTTCATGAGTGTGGTGCATGATTTAATTTGAATATTGTGCTTGTGTTTTTGAATCATTTTGTCGATGATTTGTGAGTTGAGTCTGTTGTGTAATGCGCAGTTTTTAATAAATGTAAGTTCTATGTAAAAATCTGTTTTTGATAGAAGTGTATTTAGTAGTCTATGAAGGGAGCTAATTTATGTGAGATATGGTGGTGAGAGTCCATATGAATATATGTGTTGGTGTGTGTAGGTTTTCTGTAAATGTTGAATTGCAGTTTGTTATGTTTTCTTGTAATGAGCAAATCTAAGAAAGGTAAAGATTTATTGTTTTCTATTTCGTGTGTAAATTTTATCGTGATGTTGGTTGAGGCATTGTATGAAATTAGGGATGCTTTCTTTTGCTGTGTCAAAGATTGCAAAAATGTCATCTACGTAACAGAGCCAAGTTTTTGGAAAATATGGGAAGGAAGATTTACAAGACTTCTCGAAATTAGTCATGAAGAGATCAGCTATAAAAGGGGAGAGGGAGTTACCCAAAGTGGTACCGTCTTCTGTTGTTGATTTTAAAGAAGCTTTGTTGCATGCACACAGAGGTTAAACGAATGTATTCTTCTGTTGCTTCCTTAGGAATATTCTTTTCTAATAACCATGTCTGTAGGAATTCTATGGTTTCTTTGATAGGTATGCTTGGGAATAAGGAGGTGACATCGAAGGAAACTAAGATTTCATTATTTGCAAGTGCGGTGTTTTTTATTCTGTTGTTCATGCGAGAGTCACAATCTAGTTGTATTTGTTTGAATTTATAGTTTAGCTACTAAGATATTTTGTATGTAGAAGAGTTGATCCCTAAAACTATGAGTTTCATAGGTGTGCCTGATTTGTGTAATTTTGGAAGGCAGTACATCCTGGAGACAACCGGATTGGAGATATTTAATTGAAGATGAGTCGTTTATCTATTAAAGTGGGGCATGTTTTCAGATATTTATGTTTTAGTTATCATTTGGTTCAAAGGGTTTTTTTGGGATTTTTGTGTAGGGGACTCCTTGGAGAAGTTGATCCACTTTTTGGTAATATTGATTCTTGTCCATTATAACAAGTATTTCCTTTGTCGGTTTTAATGTGAAAACAGTTTTTGGAATTTAATGATTTCATGATTAGATATTGTTTCTGGTGAGTGGATGTAAGTTGTGCTGTGTTGATAATGTTTTATTTTGGTTAATGCAGAATTCCTTATAAAGTTCTTGGTATTTTCAGGGATATATTTAATAGAGGATTCGATGTTGGCTATTACGTCTTCTAGTGGTGGTTTTCTGTATGGAAGGTCATATTTTAGTCCTTTGTTGAGGGGAGAAATTTCATCTGCATTGAAGGCTTCATGTGAAAGATTGTTGCCTGAGGTTTTGGTGTTGGTAACTGGCATTGGTGTATAATTTTTGTTTGTGAGTGAATGTAGTTTTTTCTTTAATTTTTGTGTTTTGTATTCAGTCTTGTGTTGTATAACAGCATGCATTTTAGCATGAAAGTTGTCCCAAGTGATTTCTTGGTTGCGAGTTAGGTGATTTTTGAGTGCTGATTATATACTTTTAACTCAAGTTGCGCTTACTGTATATATGTCGGATTTCTAAGTTTAACCATTTTTGTTTTGCGAATAAGAAGGCTTTGGAGGCAGATGGCAGATAGCTTGCTTGTCTGGAGAGACATTGTAATATATGAAAAGGGAGGGTTGTGAGACACGGTGAAACAATGCAAGAGTAAATAAACAAAAACTCCTTCACCGAAAAAAGGAAGAAAATATTCACGGTGCAGGTTGCTGGTAAACACCGTCGCAGGACCCAAGTCAAAAGGAGACACACGCACATGCAGAAACATGCAAAAGACACACAGTAAACTCTAACCAAAAATTAAAACTAGGCACCATATGTTTCTGTGTGTGCCTCCTTTTGACTTAGGTCCTGCGACGTTTACCAGCAATCTGCAGCGTGAGTATGAGTATTCTCTTCCTTTTCACGGTGCAGGAGTTTTTGTTTATTTACCAATGACCCCTTGGTCCATGTACTGCAAAAGTGGAAGGAATACAACTTCGATGTCAGAATAACCTTCTGTAAGAAAAACTGGGTGTCCTGGAGCATTGTCTAGGACAAGAAGCACTTTAAATGGCATTTTCTACATCCTCATGTAGGTCTTCACTTGCTGAATGAAGCAGTTGGCAAACCGATCCTCGAACAGTTTACATGTAACCCAGGTTATCTTATTACACCTCCAGAAGGCAGGCAGATCCGATTTAATCTTCGCTTTTAAGGAGGATTTTCTGAACGGTAAATTACCTTTGGTTTACATTTAAAATCTCCCGAAACTTTTCCATATAATAATAGATTTAAGCGATCTTTTGCAGCCTTAACCTTTGTGCAGTACGTTTCTCTCGGGATATTTGACATTTTCTTCCAGAATAAGCTAGTTTCATCAATATGTATTGAAAGTTTGTTCTGGCATATAGCCCTTCGACCTGAGGAATTTCAAAAATTTATTCGGGAATTCCTTTGCTGCATCTTGATCAGCTGATGCAGCTTCCCCGCAGAACCCTTTCAAAGATAAACTGAATTTTGCAGCACCCCAGCATTCAAACCAGGTTTTTATTTTTTCACAAACAAGTATTACAACGTTTGGACATATCCATTTGTTTGTACCGCACCATAATCAATTTATTAGAGAAAAAATTAATGCCCTAGTTACCTGTAAACACGTCCAAATCATTGATTTATTTACAAAACTAATTTTATCGTGGCACCTCTAAAAATCAGCTGCAGCGCCCCAGTGTGTCACGGCATCCAGTTTGAGATCCCATGCCTTAGACGGACATGCACTCACCTCCCAATGCGAGAACAGAAGCTGTGGACTAACGGCGAGACCAGAAGTCTGCTTCCGGATTTCGGGTGCGAAGGCGAAACTCTCAACGATTGGCAGCACTGCAGTAACGCTAAATGAAGCCGAACCCTGTGTCATGTCTCCGGCGAGGATGCGGCCATGACGCCTGCCCAGGACCGCATACAGCTTGCCTGCGAAGAGGGAACGAGAAGCGACTTAAAGTGCTATAGAAGTTGATCCGCAGATGCTGATCACCTCACCTCTATTATATATAGACTCTTCTTACAGAGGAAGAATATATATATATATATATATATATATATATATATATACATATGAGAATACTAATGTTTAGGCACTTTCAGAAGAGCTGGAGAAAAATTTTTTATGAAGTCAGGATTATGTGCAAAACTGACTAGAAAAGATGAAAATCTTGAAAAAGTTCAACAATGCGACCGCTAAAAAGTTGCAATTGTTTAAACAAAATTTCAAGGTTTATGTATTTCCGAATGTGCTACGAAGCTGAAATTTTTTTAGAGGTAGGATTTGTAAAAAAACGAAATAGGGATTATAGAAAATTTGATATTTTAATATGTTTGGCTGTTAAAAATTCTTAAAGTTTTAACAATTACGTAAATGTTTTGGTTCTACGGGGCAAGCCACAAAGCTGAAATTTTAAATTTACTTAGAGGTTAGTAAAATTGCACAAATAAACATTTTAATATTTCCTTGGTATTGTTATTGCGGTCGTTATAAATTTTTAAAATTTAAACAATTAGATAAATATTATTTCACTTCTAGATTAGCTACAAAGTTAAAATATGTCAGAAAAGTGAGGCATTAGTGCACCTCATGGGTAAAAATTATACCTAATATTCTTGAAATTGCAAATTTTAGGTATTGTTTTAATCGAATATTGTTCCATAAGGAAAGAATGAAAATGGGTGCAGAGGTGAACGCTTTTGAATTAAAAAATATTTCTAATAATGATATATCTCTCTGAAAAATTAATGTTTATCAGGGTGAGATGAAATGCTTGCAAAATGCAAGCACCAACTACTTGTATGTAATACATATATTAAAAAGTATTCTGTCCTTCTTGCTGTGTGTTTGCACAGTGTGCAAGTTTGCACAGTTGCAGCACATTTTTCATTTGCATTTTAAAATCACTTAGAATTGCCATATGAATATGAGACTTGCACCAAACGACACCTAAAAGAATGGATATTCATTTTCCTGCCATCGGTTTTTGAATACACATCGAATTGTCCCACAAATTCATAATTAACACGAAAATTTGGCTAAATTTTAGATGAAAAAATTTCGTCGTCAAGGGCAATGACATTGTTGCTGATCTAGCAAAATTACATCTATATTATTATTATTATTACTATTATTATTATATTACTTTATTGATCCAGTAGTTGCAAGCGAGGCATTCATCTACATGGATTCCAAGGAATTTGGTGACAGATGTTGCAACAAGTGTTGAATCTGCAATTTTGAACAAGGGTGTTGATGTAATTTTTTTTGAGGTGGATGAAATTGCATAACAACTGATTTCTTTTTAATTAATGGAAACATTGTTGATATTACTCCAGTTCACCATTTTGTCAATTTCTTGCTGAATAAAATGATTAGTATCATCTGCATAAATGAAGATCTCCCCGAAATTGATATAATATCATTGATGTAAAAAAGATACAGCAAGGGTCCCAAAATTGACCCTTGTATCACACTTCGGGAAATGGTTAAGAAGTCTGATATAAATTTTTTCTGTTGGGTTGTAGAATTAATAAAGACAATTTGTTTTCTGTTACAAAAAAAGGATCTAAGCCAATCATTGGCTATTCCTGAGATACCATAAGCATCCAGTTTGCTTAGAAGAATGTCATGGTCAACGGAGTCGATGGCCTTGGAGAGATCATAAAATAGGCCAACTGTGTTGTTGTGGTTGTCTAGGCCATTAAAAACTGAATTAATAAATTTATAAATGGCATTTTCAGTTGATTTGCCCTCAAGGAAACCAAATTGGCATTCAGAAAATATTTTGGAAAAGACAGACAGCACCGAGATTAGCCTATAATTGCCCATGTCGTGAATGTCACCACTTTTATGTATTGGGACAACTTTTGCAATTTTTAATTGGTGAGGAAAATTTCCACTTTTAAAGGATTGATTGATTAACTGAGAGAGAGGGGAAAGGGAACAAGGAATGTTGTTATATTCAGCTGAGTTTTTTCTACTTATTTTGTCTAGAATTGAGTTTATCTCTTTCTCATCTGTAGGATGTAGGAAGATAGAGTTTCTGTATGAACAGGGAAGAGGACATGATTTTGCAGTAGGCAGATTTTTAGATGAGAGACTGACCAAGTTGAGGAAATATTTGTTGAAGCAGTTAGCAATTAGTGTTGGGTCTGTTATTAGAGTGTTTTCATTGGATATAGCATCTATGGTAGTGTGTCTTTTTGAAGGAATGGAGTTGTTGATAATTTTCCAGACAACTTTGCTTTTATCACTGGATCTGTCGATTACATTGATATTATGTCCCCTTTTGGTCTCTGTGATGAGTTTAGAGTAGTGTTTCTTGCATTTTAGATAGTGGCTTTTATCAATGTCTGATTTTGATGCTTGCGTTTGATTGTAAAGTTGTCTTAGCTGATCAGAGAGGGTGATAATTTCGGGAGTTATCCACTGATTGGTCATGTTGTTTCTCCTATCAACATACCTTTTTAAAGGAAAACAATGGCTGAAGTGATGTAAAAATATTTTAAGGAAGTTATTAAATTTATCTTCGAAAGAGACAGAGTTGAAAACTTTATCCCAGCTCTCACACTGGAGAAGGGAAATAAAATTAGCCTGAGCATTATAAGAAAGACACCATTTCAAACGGTAATTATTATGCTGGATTTTAGGTATGATGGTAAGAGTGAATTCAGAAATTTGGGCTGTATGATCAGAGAGACAGGTGTTGGGTACATAGCTTTTGTTTGCTTTTACACTAGACAATATGTTGTCGATGGTTGTGGCAGAATTGTTAGTAATTCTAGTATGCTGATGTATAGAATGAGACATATTATACCCTAGGAAAATATCAAGAAGTTGTAATTTCATATTATTGTTGGTGCTGAGATCCACATTAAAGTCCCCACACACACTCATAGTATTTGTGTCTTTACCTGATATGTCCAAGGCACTTATTAGCTTATCAGTGGAGGTAGAGAAATTGCCATTGGGGGATCTATACACACAAAGAATAGGTACACAGACTTTATCCAGGGTTAATACAGTTCCACAGCATTCAAAGTCAATTTCAGTGCATAGATATTCAGGAATTTTTAAATCGCGTGTCTTTAAATCGTTTCTTACACAAATTATCACACCACCATTTTTTGCAATAAATCTACAAAAACAACTTTCAATGAAGTAACCATTAATTTTAGGGCTGGGTAACTCACTTGGTCGAAGCCAGTGTTCGGAGATGCAAAGAATCTCGGCGTTAAGGGAAGAAATAAATACTTCAAACTCGTCGATCTTTCTACGCAAGCACTGTATATTGACAAGTAATACTTTCAAATCGGAAACGGTTAGTCATACCCGATTCTTCTTCATTGAGATTCCCGATTGTGAGCGAGTGTTTATGCGAGCAGCATCATTATTGGGCTTGTCTATCTCCGGCACAGTATCTATCGCAAGGTCAGGGGAACCTACACTTGCTAAGACACCAGTAGTATTCTTTCTAAAGAAAAATCTGCTCAGGGTTACATTGCGGGACCAGTTAGACGGATCTGATTGTGTCTTTAGATTTTTCGAATCGGACGACACTCGGAAGGACGCGTAGTCACCTTTCGCGTTAAGTTTCTCAACTTCCACATCACATGCTAAGTTGTTTTCACATAATTATGGAAATCATATTCTGAATCTCCAAACATGCAGATGAATTTTTTGAACAGCACTAGTTAGCGAGGAAACTGAAGAATTGGTATCGGTACCGATATCTAAAAGCAATAACATGAAGTTTGATATTGTATTTGAAATCAATTGTGAGAACTCATCTTATATATTTTGAATGCATTTTAATCGATAGGGAAGTAATGATGGCTTAATTTGAACGATTTATTTGTTTACTGCAGTGCCATTTCTAAGGCGAGGAAGAAATGCGAACGAACATACGAACGCTAATATTTTAATTAGCTTTTTGGTTTGTTTACCTTAAGGACGAAAGAACTTAGTAAGTAGCTTTTTTAACTCCCACATTTTCTGTAATCACTATAAATGCACCGGCCATGCGTCAAATATATTGCTTAAGTATCGAAAGAAATTAGTCATAATCATTGTCAATATAGTAATTTGCTTTAAACTGCCCAATAAAATTTGCAAACAAAAATATATTTTCAATGTGCGCGTGAAGTATCTTCCAATTTGAAATGTTGTGCTGTTCATCATTACAATGCATAGGAGTCGTTTCTGACTTCAAGTTTTTACGCTACGTGTTTATTTGTTTTAAATTTGCATGAAACTTTTCACAAATTTTCAATCGGTTTTTGTCCTTTATGATTTTGTTTCATTGCACCCTCTTTATGAAATGTCGAAAAATAGGAAAAAATCGGATATAAATTTGAAATATGAGTGAGGAGAATGGAAGAGAGAGAAGGAGGAAGAATGGGAAGTGCCTTAAATTTAATATTTAATCCACGCATACCCGTCATATTGGCGGGCTTTTGTTCTAATATTCCTTAAAAATCATTTGACTCACTTTAAAAGTATTCATAGACTATATTTAGGCATGAATCCATTTGTACCCTCTATCTTGGCTTGGCTATTCTTCTACTACGGCACGCCAAGGCGTGGATTTTCCTTTTCTTTAGGTGGCTATCTCCCTTTGAAGAGGACAACAATTAAGACATTTAGTTTTGTTGCCGCCTGTAAAATGCTCATCTAAACCGATAAATGTTGTGCTTAATGGAAAATGTAGAGCGATTTAGCATGTAATATGACAAAATATGAACAGAGTTAAAGTATTTGGTCTTTCGTGCGTAAAATAAGCCATTTCTTGTAGTAATAATTATAATAACGGTTATATATATATATATATATATATATATATATATATATATATATATATATATATATATATATATATATATATATATATATGGATGTCAACAAGGTGTTGGGATGAGTTCTCTCTCTGTAGCTGAAGAAGGAGTAGTTCCGAAAGCTTTACGTTTGTGATGTTTCTGTGTTTTTGTGTTATTTTACGTGTGTCGCTTCGACATCCCCGGGGCCTCGCCAACCTGAAGTCGTCTGATTGGTGAGTGCTCACTGGGTTTCCTCATCCCAACACCTTGTTGACATCCATATATTCATTTTACCTTTCCTTTTCCGTAAGTTGTTATATATATATATATATATTAAACATTGACAAAGTAGAAGAAAGTTATTACTAAGTTTACAATCAACTAATCAATGTAAGAACACTGAGTCAGCTGTATCGGGAAATGGGTGTCCCGCTGAAGGGGCTGGTTACCACAACTAGGGCCGTCCCTAAGATCCGCTTGTCAGCAGATGCCAAGATTTTCCTATCCATTCATGGTGATAGAATTTTAAGCAATCGTTACACAACAGAAACTCTCATGTTGTTACTTCATAATATCACACCACATCATATTACCACATCGTCACAGCGTATCTCCATATCACATCGTCACATCCCCTCATTACATTATCATCAAAACCTATCATATCACATCATCACTTCAAACATATAATGATAATGATATAATAATGATGATAATAATAAAAATAATGATTAAAAAAATAATAATAATACTTTTATGAAGCATTCATGATACATTTAGGAAAATAGATACAAATACAGCTCTGTAGACTTTCATTAACACATTACAGTGTATACTTAAAAATATATTCCTAAGTGACAATATGCAAACGAGATATTTCGACCTTGAATACGTATAGTTTGTACATTAGAAAACAATAGTCTTCCTGAGCCAAAAATAGGCTCATCAGAAGGTGTTCAAGTTTGATCCTACGACCTCTTCCACAAATAATTTTAACAGAATTCAAAAATAAAAAAATAACCTAAAGGAAAGAAATCTATAATTCGGATATTTAGTCTTGCTGTTTATGTCCTCTAGAGTTATTAATAATCAACTAGGGGCCTGTTGCAGTACTTCCTGCAAAAATCTAGAGACCCTTGCGTGAAGTGACCCAATGCGATAGTTCCTATGACAAAAAATTATTACGAAGAGTATTATTAGTTGAACCACTTTTATTGCCCCTCTTAAAATAATTATATAGCTCGCACCATTGTCATAACCAAAGCACATACCTACATGATTTATACTACCGGTACACAATATTTTTTTTTTGTTCAATATTTCTTATGGTACAGCATATCGTATGTTCTGCGGTTTGTTTAATATGAAGTAATCAATGCACCGGCCACGCGTCAATATCGAAAGAAATTAATCACAAACATTATCAATATAGTAATTTGCTTAAATTGCACAATAAAACTTGCAAACAAAACGATATTTTCAATGCATGCGTGAAATATCTTTCTAGTTGAAATGTTAAGTTGTCCATTATTACAATGCACTGGAATCATTACTTTTCTTCGCTATGTATTTCATTTGTTTTATATTTACACGAAACTTTTCACATAAATTTTCAATCGGTTATTGTCCTTGATGCGTTTGTTTCATTGTAGGCTTAGTCCAAGTGCACTTGAAAGACCGAGTCTAACAATGCAAAAATCCGAGGTCAACAATTGACATGTTGAAAAATCGGAGAAAATTGAATGTAACCTTAAAATATGAGCAAACACGAATTACACAACAGAATCGAAAGTAAGAATAAGAATCTTCATTTTTTCTACGTGAAATAGCGTAAATCTCGAGTGAAAGTATCCATCGCAGGATATTTTAAAGTGTTTAAGACTGAAGGTCTACACATCGTATTCCAGCCGATTATGTGATAATCAAATGCAAAAACGAAAACTTTCATGATATCGTACCCATGCCTTTTCGGGAGACAACTACTGGCTTAAATCCTGCAAGAGTTCGCGCCGAGTATTCAGGCGAAAGATTTGTCGAAATCGAGCCTACCGTTCTTGATTTATTTGCGTTTATACAGGGAGGTGAGGTCACTCGAGGATTAATCTGCCTTTGTCCTACATGCGTTTTATTGCAAGCTTAGTGCAAGTGCACTTGAAGCCCGAGTCTAACAATGCAAAAATCCGAGATGAACAATGCCGGCTACCCTAGCAACCTCTTTTTTTAAGTGTTGAAAAACCGGAGAAAATTGAATATAATCCTAAAATATGAGCAAACACGAATTAAACAGCAGAATCCGCGGTAAGAATAAGAATCTTCATTTCTTTCTGCGTGAAATGGATAAATCTCGAGTCAGAGTCTCGATCGTATGATATTTTTAAATGTTAAAGAATAAAGGTCTACACAACGTATTCTAGCCGATTACGTGTTAATCAAATGAAAAAAAAACGAAAACTATCCTGGTATCGAACCCATGCCTTTCTGGGGGACGACTACCCAATTAAAACCTGTAGGAGTTCGGGCCGAGTATTCAGGCGAAAGACGTGTCGAAATCGAGCCGACCGTTCCTGATTTATTTGCGTTCATGCCGGAAGGCTTCAGACGCAGGCAGGCAGGGACGCAGGCAGGGACGCAGGCAGGGACACACGCAGAGACGCAGGCAGAGACGCAGCGGTATATTAGATATACATCAACATAAGATTCTACCTGTTCCATGATATTTATAGGTTTGCCTTTAGTATCCTTTTAATCTCAGAGACACTTTTTAGGTTATGCATACAATTACGTAAATTAATGAATATCTTAGGTACAGCTGTATTCAATCTACTACCACAATAATTGTTAAAATATTTAGGCAAATCATAATTATATACATTTCTAACTCTCATATTATGATGTTTAATTTTCAATGACTTATGCTTCCAGTCATTACAATCCCATCGTTACGATAAATAATATGACTGTATAACGAAAATAGATATTCAATTACTAAAATGAAATACATTTAGTACGTTGCCAACTTAAGGGAGGGAAGGAATATTTTGTAGAAAGAGGCAAAATTGGACCATGGTCTTTAGCTATTTTATGGCGTGCTTTCGTTCAGATTATATCATTTAGTTTCAAATACTCCATCGCACGAAACGCGCCTATTTGTGATACACTTTACACTTAACTTATATTGTTACTTTCTCCATACGCAGTACAGAGAAAGTATTGCTTTCATTAAAATATCGAATTTGAGATTTCAACGGAAATTCGCGTTACAAAGTCTCTTGAATAAGTTTTCACTATTTTTTCGATGATGTCTGCGTGTGATGGGACTTTGTGTGCGCTCGAACTCAAAAACCACACAAGTGCAAAACTTTATATTTAACAATTTTATTAGAAAGTAAAGGTCTGATTAGTATCTGGCTGAAGATACTGATGGTATTCCGGATTGCTTATTTCTCTACAAATGTCGGTGTCATCCGCGAAAAGCCTAATGTTAGTTCTGACTACTGAGCTGATATCGTTTATATAAATTAGAAATAATAACGGACCAAGGACACTACCCTGTGGAACGCCAGAGACAACCTCCACTAAGTTCGAGGATTTCCCAGCTATAAAAACCTTCTGCGTCCTACGATTTAAAAATTTACGGATCGAACTAATAATTTTGGAATAATTGCCTAAGGTTTCTAGTTTTGTTATTAAACTTCCTGTGAAGTACCTTATCAAAGGCATTCCTAAAATCTAAGAAGATGGCATCGACCTGCGTATTATTTTCCCCGCTCCTCAGTACACAAATCACAAATAGCCCGAGCTGAGTATCGCAAGAACTACCTTTACTGAAGCCGTGTTGAGAATCGTCAACAATGAATTACTATCAAGAAATCGCATTATGTTGATAATGAGTATGTGCTCAAGAATCTTGCATGATATCGAAGTTAGGAAAATCGGCCTGTATTTCCTGGGTTGTCTTTGTCGCCGCCCTTATGAATTGAGTTCACGTGCTCTAACTTCCAGTCGTTAGGGACCTCTCCGCGGGAATTAGGTTTCTCGAATATTATCCGAAGAAAAGGTGCTATTTCTGGCTAATTTTTTGAAAACATGAGCAGGAATTTCTTCGGGGCCAGGGGCTTTGTTAGGTCTAATGGCAGTTCATTGCTTTGCTATTCTCTCCTCAGAAAATACTATATCGTCAATCTGGTCATTCCTCATAGCGAATGCATAATGTACGCATTGATCGTTGTTGTAAATGCTTTTACAAAATGACTGTTTAACAGGTTGGCTTTCTCTACGCCAGCGGTCTTCAAACTGGGGTACGCGGAGACCTTCTAAGGGGCACGCGAGCATGGATACTTTTAAGGGAATCAATTTCCTGATCCTTAACTTCCATATGTACTCTTTCCAAAAATTGATAAGCCCGAGAACGCGCATTTTTGCCTTTCGAACTTCTTGTTAGAATAGAAAGAGGGAGGAAAGAAAGTAAGAGGTGCAGCCGGGAAAATAGTTGCCACCATGCGCGGATCCAAGGGGGGGGGCGATCGACCCCTCCCCCCTTGGATACTCTTTGGGACAAGAGAATAAGCAGGCTGTCAGGTGGCGGGATGGTTTCTTCAGTAGGCTTAGGTTATTGAATAGATTCTTCTTCGAAATTTCCCGTGCTTCTTGTCTTTATGTCGCTGCCGACGTATTGTCCTAGCAAAAAGGGTCTGTTGGAGATAGTGTCACCCTGGGCGGTGCTGAAACTTGCTAATTGGGGTGGTGGGGAGGAGAATGGGATTCCCAGGATTTTCAACGAATGGCGAGTGAAGGGGAAGGAACCTACCCACGTGGGACATTGCCTTCGAATGCGCTCAATGTGCGCACTCCGGTCGCCTAGCCTTTTGGAGAACCCTCGCACCGGGTGCAGTAAATATAGTATCATGTGAATCCTCTCTCATTCGAACCGCGAGTAGGGGCGATGGCCATGTCAACGACCTACGCTATCGGCTAGGTGCCGGTAAAAGGATGAAACAAAGCCATCGGTTTATGCATACGAGTTCAAGGAGAAAAAAGAACGTGTAAAGGGGTGCCGGTGGTGTAGTGGTTAGGACGCTGGCTGCTACTCGCCTGATACGCAAGTAGGATTTTTCGAAGGTCACCCGGCCCCCTGTTTGTGTGATTTGAGGAGACCGCGCAAATTCAGCTGTTTCGTCCTTCGGAAGGGACGTTAAGCCGTTGGCCCCCCTGATGTTCTTCGTAAGAGCAGGCAAATGCCGGCACCGGGTTTCCCTCCTCCCTTCCACGTTTATTCATTGCACTACCTCTGAGATACCCATTTGTGCTGTAAGAGAGGCGAATTGGCTGGGCATTCAAACAAACGTGTAAAATTTCCGACTGTTAAAGAGATTGTTCTTGTACTTGTTAAATGGATGATGGTGCGTGTCAAATCGCTATGGTATTTAGATTCCAATGGATACATTTAAAAGAGTGACGTAAGAGTTTCAATTAAAATTTTCAATATTTATAATACGCCGAAAATTATATCCTTTGCAACTATTTACACTTTTGATGAAAAATATTAGATGTTAACTTAAAAAGGTGTGAGGGGTACATAGGTCTTCAAAGTTCTTTTAGGGGTACGCGAGCGAAAAAGTTGGAAGACCACTGCTCTACGCTATCATGAATAACGGCATCCGAATCACATAGGGCCAGATGCTTTGGGGTACCCTCCTTAAATGCAAGCGCCACCAAATTTAATCGCGAATTTATTGCGCAATAATTTGATCTGGTAGTCGTAGGATGCTCATCAACATTCGTTATCCATAGCAACAAATAACAATTTTGGTTAGTTATTGTTTTTCAATGTATTATTCATTATGAAAATTATTCACGAGTGTATTTGCTGGCGGTTATTCTAGATGAAGGTGTTACCGAGAGAAACTTGTAAGTACTACTGCAGTCATATTCATTACATCACTTTGTATGGAGAGAGTCGTGCTGCTTGTCACATCAGATTCTTTTATTTTGCTCACTGATTCGGCATTTCTTAGAGACAAGGAAATCATTCGCGTAGCTTTGTAAAGAGTCAATTGCAAGATATGAGCCTTGTTCCATCAAATTGAAACAAAGAAGAAATCAGAGAAAACCTTCTTGGATAAATAGGCTATTAAAAATTTCTACTGAAAACAGACAAAATAATAATGAGTGGGTTTCGAAAAATTTGCATAATAATTACCGCACAGCGCCATAAGACATTTGAGATGATCAAATATTCATATTAAGTCACTATTTTGAAGAAAGGCTCAAAAACAATTCCCAGGAAAGCCTCAACTCCCACCGGATGCACTCGCGAGATAGACGAGCAAGTCGATTACATGTCAAACGCAACGCGAATTACTTACTGCCCGTTAATTTTGGGTTCAGCAAGCAAGGCAGAGGAAGGCGGAAAGACAGAGGAGGTGGGACGAAGTGGCGGGGACGAAGAGTTGTGGGGAGGAAGAGAGGTGGGGACGAAGAGAGGTGGGGACGAAGAGAGGTGGGGAAGAAGGGTGGTGGGGACGGAGAGAGGTGGGGACGAAGAGAGGTGGGGACGAAGAGAGGTGGGGACAAAGAGAGGTGGGGATGAGGAGGGGCGGGAACGACGAGTGGCCGGGTTGAAGAAGGGAGAGTGGAGATGGGAGCGGGGACAATGGAGGGAGTTGAGAAATGAGAGTGGAGCTTCACTTCCGATGCCTCGTCTTTCTTTATGCCGCAGTCGGCCTAGAGTTGGGAAGAGGGAATACCCGGATAATTATTCGAAGTTTAAGAGCAGCCCCATCACTCTAGCAACAACCGCCGCTAGTCTCTCTCGCCTTTTCTCGACCTAAACCCTCCCGCCTCGCCCTCTATCCATATAAATCCGTCTCTCCTGTATCCACCTAAATACTCCCGTCGCGCCCTCGATCCATCTAAACCCTCTCGCTTCGCCCTCTATCCATCTATAAACCCTCCCACCTCGCCCTCTATCCGCCTAAACCCTCCCGCCTCGCCCTCTCTCCATCTAAGACTTCCCGCCTCGCCCTCTTTCCATCTAAACCCTCCCGCCTCACCCTCTATCCAACTAAACCCTACCGCCGCGCCCTCTATCCATCTCATTATAAGCCCTCCCACCTCCTCTCCATTCGCACTCACAAATACTTGTAAATGTATACAGAACGTATATACCTGTATACATTGCTGCATATTTATTCCCGTTCGCAATCTCACTCCCCTTTCCGAGCACGTAAACACGTCGCAGCCACTCACACTCACTCACTCGCAGAGACTTTCACAGGGGACTGACTCCCCTTCCCCTTCTCTATCTTTCCCCTCCAATCAACTCGCGGCCGCACGCACAAACACACTTCTCCCGGGCATGAATGAAACGGGCCATAGAGGATGGGGCAGGGCAGCGAGGCCGAGCGGAGAGAGAGGGCCTTCCTCCCTTAAGGGGGAGGAGGAAGAAGGTAAGGGGAGAGAGGCCACCCACCTCCCCCTCCCACTCCACTCTCGCCCACTTCCTCTCCTTTCCCGCCCACCTACGCGGGCCCTTCCCACGCTTCTTTGCCTACCGGTTTCCCCCTCCCCCCCGCCTTCCTCGCCCCCTGACAACTCACGGACGGAAACCGCTTAGGCGAAGGCAGCAGCCAGGCCCCGGGAGTGTAGCGGAGAGAGAAGAAATGATTGAGGGGAGATTGAAAAGGAGTGGAGTGAGGAGAAGGAGGAAGACAGCGAGGAACGAAAGGGAGGAATGAGACACTCCGCCGTTTGGTTGTTTCCTACTCTAGAAACAATGATAGGAAGAGGGCGATGTGCAGGGGGTGGGGAGGGAGAGAGGGAGTGACGGGAGGGGAGGTTGTAGGGAGTGACGGGAGGGGAGGTTGTAGGGAGTGACGGGAGGGGAGGTTGTAGGGAGTGACGGGAGGGGAGGTTGTAGGGAGTGACGGGAGGGGAGGTGGGAGGGAGGAAGAATCGGTCGCAGATCTCGGAGGAGAGAGGAAGGGCGGACAGAGGATCCCTTCCTCCTGCTTCATGTCCGTCGATGAAAAAGATATGGCTCATTTCCCACGGCCTCCCCTCTCTCTCACTACGTTCCCCACGTTGCAACTGCCTCCGACGCCCCCACCCCGCCCTCGTCGCCCCCGCCTCTCCTGCCACTCGACGAGGTGCTCCACAGGTGTCGCCGAACCGACTTCAAACCACTCCCTCCCTCTCCCGCCCCCTTCCTCTTACTCCCTTCCCACTCCTTTCTCCCTTACCTTTCCCACTCCACTCTCCCTCCCTTCCCACTCCATTCTCCCTTACCCTTCCCACTCCACTCTCCTCCCTCCCCACTCCATTCTCCCTTACCATTCCCACTCCATTCTTCCTCCCCGCTCCATTCTCCCTCCCCACTCCTCTCCCTCCCTTCCCACTCCATTCTCCCTTACCCTTCCCACTCTATTCTACCTCCCTTCCCACTCCATTCTCCCTTACCCTTCCCACTCTATTCTACCTCCCTTCCCACTCCTCTCCCTCCCTTCCCACTCCATTCTCCCTTACCCTTCCAACTCCATTCTCCCTCCCTACCCAATCCATTCTCCCTCCCTTCCCACTCCATTCTTCCTCTCTTCCCACTCCATTCTTCCTCCCTCCCCACTCCACTCTCCCTCCCTTCCCACTCCATTCTCCCTACCCTTCCAACTCCATTCTCCCTCCCTTCCCACTCCATTCTTCTTCTCTTCCCACTTCATTCTCCCTCCCTTCCCACTCCGTTCTTCCTCCCTTCCCACTCCATTTTCCCTTACCCTTCCAACTCCATTCTCCCTCCCTTCCCACTCCATTCTCCCTCCCTTCCCACTCCATTCTCCCTCCCTTCCCACTCCATTCTCCCTCCCTTCCCACTCCACTCTCCCTCTCTTCCCACTCAACCCGAAGACCTCTTCACTTCCTCCTCATTGAGGAGGCCCTCAGCCGTCACAACCATCCTCCTCGCCTCCGCTCATCTCAAACCTCACAAAAAGTCTCCTCCATCGTTTGACAGCGTAAAGGGGGGAGAGAAAGAAAGCTGCTTTCTCTTTCAGTTCACTGAAGATATCGCAATACACAAATAGGTTTCAGAGATCCCAAAGGTCCCAGACGATCAAAAGGATGTGAATTTGCCACTATGGGAAATGCAATTTTGCTAAAATGGCAGATGCCATATAATTTCTTCGCCACCTTAGCTGTACGAGCATTCTTCCGCTCGATGACTTCGGAAATGTCTGTAAAATCGGACCTATAGTATTACCAGTAGAAACGTGGAGAGATTCGAAAAACGAGAAATAAAAACCACCAGACACAGAAGAGATGCAGTGACGTAATCGTAAGGGCATACCGCTAAATTATGACCCTATCGTCGACAACGTAGTAAGGGAGAAGTAAAGATTATGACATATTAATCCTATCGACATATGCCTTTCTTACTGACGGTGCTCGAGATTCGATGTTGTGCGTCGCAATAACTTTGTACTCGGAAATTGCCAGCATTAGCAGGTGGCGAAATGGTCGACAACATCTACAGAGAAGATGACCTAAATTACATTTTCTCATCTTGTCGATAAGGTCGAAGTAAAAAGAGAATCTATGACGCTGACACACACACACACACACACACACACACACACACATATATATATATATATATATATATATATATATATATATATATATATATATATATATATATAACTTAGATAAGGAGAAAACCAATCTCCTTATTAGATAACATTTTCATGACTAGCTGATAGTCAAAAGAATATATGGTGCTATATACCTAGAATATTTTTAGCCAAGTTGGGTATTGCATTGAAATTTTTATACAAATAGGATTTAGCCGCAGAATTATATTTGAACGACATGGCCAAGAACTAAATCCTCACTTTTCAAATGTGACCAGAGTTACGATTAAAATATAAATCTTTATCTCCATACAGAATACATGTTTAAGCTAAAAAAGTACAAAAATTTCATGCCTGTAAGTACATAAATGGCAAAAGAAGAAAAGGGAGGCGCAGGCTAAATTCCTTATTCGGAAGAGGAAATAAGCTCAAGTGGAAGTAAGTGCGATATCGCATCGGCATGGGGAGATAATGAAGCTAGTCTATGGAGTTTCATTGCTCTTAAAACCCACAAAATATTACTATTTATGCTGCACATAGGACACTTTGTACAACTACAAGAGAGCATGAGAGCGGAAGTGATATTAAGAGAGAGATCTGTTCGAGGCGATGGGACGTTCGACACCCATTGGATACCTTCTAGATTCATCATGAATGGATGAGATAGGATGAGGGAGGGGAGGAAGAGAGGGGCAAGGAGGGGAGGAAGAGAAGGGGAGGGGAAGAGAGGAGAAGGGAGGAAGAGAGGGGGAGAAAGAGAACGAGAGGAAGAGAGAAAGAGGAAGAACGAAAGAGGAAGAACGAATGAGAAAGAGCGAAAGGGGAAGGGAGAAAGAGAAGGAAGGTTGAAAGAGGTTGGGAGAAAGAGAGGAAGGGAGAAAAAAGGAGCAGGAGAGGGAGATAGGTATGAACACACGTTTGAAAGGATAGGAAAGAGTAGGAGGACTGAAAGAGGGAGAAGAGAATGAGTTGAGGTAGAAATGAGTTAAAGAGAAAATTAGTTTATGATGCTCTCTATCCAGCATGAGAGTGGCGTGGATGAAGTGTCGGTTGTGGTGGGACGGAGGCCATTTCAAGTCGTCCTTACGTAGCCTTCTCTCTGTATGTGCGTCCAGTGAGAAAGTGTGTGTGTGTGTGTGAGAGAGAGAGAGAGAGGGAGGAAGGGGCGTGGGGCTTTCCTCCTACTCCCACCTCTCTCTCGGGGCACTCCTACTCGCCCTCTCCTCCCCTCCGGACCTCTCTCAGAATGGACTCGCCCAGTCATTCACTAGAGGAGCTGCCCTCTCCTCCTCCTCCTCCTATATAACCGCGTCGAGGGGTTTGGGTGAGAGCAGTTAAGGCGCTCCTTCTGCCTCCTACGTTTCTCACAGCGAAGATTACCCCTCCCCCCCGCTCCCATATCTCTCTTTCCGTCGCAAGCGTCCCTCTCCGTGCGTGTGTTCCTGTGTGTGTATTTGTGTGTGCGTACGTGCGCCTGCGTCGCTAACTATCCAAGGGATAGTGTGCGCTCGGATCATAGAAGTGTCGTGCAGAGATGCCCGCCGCGATGCTTCCCCTGCCGCTGGTGCTTCTGTCCTGCACCGCCGCCCTCTGCGGTCGCCTGCCTCCCGTCGTGGTGATGCAGCCGCACCACTTTCCGGACGCGCCTCACGAGGAGGGCGAGGAAGCAACTTCGTCGCTGCTGCCGCACCCGGTGCAGCACCTTTCCCAATATTTCTACTCCGCACCCACCGCGCGGCCATCTGCCCACCGCGCGGCGCCCTCTTCCCTCAGGATCTTCTTCCAAATCGGGGTAAGCAGCTTCCCAAACGACCACCTCCGGCCAGAACCCGACGCGGACGTTTGCGTACGGGGCTAATTCCGCGAGAGCGACCGAGATCGCGTGCTTTCCGCACGGATGAGCGGGCAGGTGACGGCGTCCAGCCCGTGGGGGTCCGCGGACCACGTGGTGCGGTCGGTCGCTCTCCTCCTTCCGCTGCTTCTCCCCGCGCCTTCTTCCCTCTTTCGAGGGTTCGGGGAGAGAGCGAAATGACGTCGGGCGAAGGCGAACGCCTCCGATTCCTCTCCCGCAAGGCTGCGGCTGTATTTCTTACGCTGCAGAGAAGTGGCAATACACCTTTCATTCATGAGATGAGGCAAAAAATAAAGCGAACGAACGTCGTTTACTTATCGTGCATTAAATCGTCGACAGTTGAATCGATTATCGTATTCTGGTTCCCGTTTCCCGCACAGAAGTTTCACGGGACGCCCAAAAACACTCCGTCGAGGTGCGCCGCACTCACCGGTGAAACCTCAAATCGGACGGCTTCTGACGCCTCACGCTCACACGCAATTGACTTCCATCGGAGCGAGAATCCACCGCCTCCGCGAACGAAAGAGCTAGCAACGCCTCTCTTTCTGGAGGGGTGGGAAAGGGAGGGAGGGAGGTAGAAGAGGGAGAGGGGTAGAAGAGGGAGAGGGGTAGAAGAGGGAGGGAGGTAGAAGAGGGAGAGGGGTAGAAGAGGGAGGGAGGTAGAAGAGGGAGGGTGAAGTGGGAGGGAAAGAGGGAGAGAGGTAGAAGAGTGAGGGAGGGAGAAGAGAGAGGGAGGGTGAAGTGGGAGGGAGGGGGAAGAGGGTGTGAGGGACGGAAAAGAGGGAGGGAGGGGGTGGAGAGGAGGGGAGAAGTAGGAGTGAGGAAGTGCTTACCTCTGGCTCCTTGGGATTATTTGGCGGGAAAGAAGAGAACCGGTCGTGGTGGTTGGCCGCGTGGCTGCGACGCAGCTGGACCGCTCCTTCGTCGTCACCTCGGATCGGAGGTGGGGGAGTGGAATTGGTAAACATCCGCCCTTGCATTCTCGTAGGCGTAGACCGCGTTGGACCATTCTCGGCCGTCCCTCGCGCATGCTATGGCTATGGTGATTAAATGCGAGGCGAGGAGGAAAGTCCTCTTATTCCATAGAATAGGCGAAACTTATGTCGGCCATTTCCACATATACGACACTGGATCACACCGGTTGTCAGAATGCGGATTTTTAGCATAAAATCGGTGAGATAAGGCTCGTCCTCGTTTATTTTACGCACTTAGATAAATATCTGAAGCTTTTTCGAAATGCTAAGAAAAATTAAGGAAGGTGAAAAGCACAAATTATGTGGCTTTTGGTATGCTTATGGAAAAGGAAGGTCCTGAATGCCGATCGGGTTAGTTAAAATATTAATAACCGCCAAAACGAAGACTCGAACGTACGCCATAAGCATTAGCTGCATATGCAGTGGCGGAACTAGGCCGTGCAGTGCCCCGGGATGGACCCGGCCTGCTACCCACTTGATCTACAATTAGTAGCTAATGAAATGAGAATCATTACACGAATTATTTACAAGTATCCGGCGCAGTGCCGGCGCCGTGGCGTCGGGAAACAGAGAGTACCCGCACCGTACCTTCAGATATCGTCGGCAACGATATTTTTCAACCTTTCACGGACAGGGTCACGGCACTGACACGGACAATAGTGTTGCCGGCGGACCGGCAGTGTGTGTAGCATCCGCCAAAGGCAATAAGGTCACTGTTCGGATAAGGCACGGCTGGTGCGTGGACGTGTAAATACTTGTGTCGGCACTGGTACCACACGCCGTTGTTTGCCTTCAACGGTTTATCCAATTCAATCATATGTAGCAACGAAGCAACATTATTTCAAGGTTAAACCTTAATTTTAAAGGGAGCTTTTATACGAAGGTGACTCGTGACGGTGATTTTATTTTGATATGACGGCCACTTAAGCCACTAGGAAGTCATTGTCACTTGAACTTTCATTCCAAAATGGCTCAATTTTGACATGATGTAATATTTAATTCGCGGCAGTTTGAAAGATGTGCTTATGATTCGCTAAAAATGGGCAGGTTGCTAACCAAAGATCAAGTTCAAGTAAACAAAGACATTTGCAGAAATACGTTAAGAAGTATTGCCAAAACGTTACTCTTTCACTTCAACGCTCTGTGAATGTAAGTTCAATCGTAAAACATACATAAATATGTATCGTTTTAACTCTGAGTTGCTGCGTCACTTCACAAGCACGTAGCCGTCAACTTGGTATCAAGGATTACATTTAAAAGCATGTGTCATCGGAATGCAACTAAAGTTGCCCTCACGTCAAAATTACCGTATTTACTCATGTACCGCGCGCCCTCGTGCACCAGGCGCACCCCTATTTTTGGGTCAGTTCGGAGGAAAGAAATAAAATTCGTGCCGGACTAAGTTGACATCTGGGATTTAAAAAAAAAGTCAAAAGCTCTTTACCGATTCCCCTTCTATGAAACAAGGTCCGCGCGTTTACTTCGTAGAATTCCTCGTCTATTGCGAGTATAAACGTAGACGCAAGCGTGTTCAAGTGAATTTACTATCGACACTTGCAATTTATATAACCTGTTCAGAAATCCTCATGTAAGACGCGCAGTCCCTTTTCCTTACCGACGTTTTGGGGAAAAAAAGGTGCGCGCAGTACACGAGAAATTACGGTAAATCACCGTCACCAGTCCCCTTGGTATAAAACCCGCCCTTAGAGCACCAGCGTCTATTAGATTGACTCTGCATATATCTGTTAAAACTCCGAACAGAAATAAATCAATACAAAAAGTTAAACAGTCCAAAGTCATGAACATAACTGTCCATAGTATGTCTACGGTGTCTTCAACTACTTAAAAATATGCATTTAAAACTAGAATACAAAGAGGAATTCGAGCGAATTTGCTGCGCCTGTGCGGTCGTCTTTCGTTAGGACGACCGCGTCGCGATGAAATTCTAAGAACATTACTTCGCTTTCAAGAAATGAACCGAGCCGGAGACGAACGATCTAAACCAATGGCTCCCAAAGCGGGTGCCGCGAAAAACGTTTTTATTAATAAATTTGGATATGTTTTAGGGCAGTACTTTTTCCTATCGAACTTTATTATGTTGCAGTACCAATAAATGGATGCGTCCAAACGTTGCAATACCCGTACGTAGGGATATAAAATCCTAGTTTCGAGGCTGGAGTGCCTAGAAATTCTGCTCACCTTTGAAAGGTGCCGCGCCTACAAAAAGTTTGGGAATCACTGGTATAAACTCTGAAAACTACGATCATCTCGGAAATTGCGAAATGGCTGAAAATGCATTTTCCAGTTAATGTGCATATGCCATTAGATTAAAAGACTCAGGGTGTGCATCTATGAGATTTTTTTTCATCCTATTAGGTAAACGATGCATTCTCTACTACTGTCTTTTTAATCTTGTGTTAATGGAATGGTTTTGCTTAAAAACAGAAATTTGTGAATATTTTGCAAAACAATGCTTATTGGAAATCATATAACGACTTCTCACCTAGCTCCAAAGACAGTGCCTGTTTTATGGTTCGAATTATGTTCTGCGGCTTTCATTACAGGTAGTTCAAGTAACTAATGTCTAACAGTGTTTTTAAAACTGGTTTTTATTTGGATATAGTTTACGAATATAACGGAATATAGAGTGATAACGACTTGCAGAAATACAATACTTTACTGGAAATCTGTATGAAAACAAAGGAATAAACGTATATGTGTAAAGGATTCATAAATATCAACAAACTCCACTTGGGAAGGCTCGACTTTGTGGAAAGATTCCATTATAGAAATAAAAACAATTATTGTAATTTCCACCGAACACGAATTTAATCGTGTTTTGTGGCAGTTATAATAATTGGCTGAGCGAAGAGAGGTCTCTCCTGGTGAGTCCATGTGAATTTTGTCTGTATGCCTGTCTGTTCTATAGACCAGCACCGGCTTGCGCACATCATCTAGTGTCATTGAGATTTTTTAAAAGAACCGAACTAGAGTTTGCTAAAGATTTTTCTAAAGCGCCCCATCGGCTAGTGCAGTGCGCCCAACCTTTGTAGATGGCGGGACGCATTGGAAGTTGCCAATTCCTCGGCGGGCCGAATAAGAGTTTAAACTAGAAGCTACCATATATTCTAAGGTGCAATATAGGTGAAAATCAACTCTGAATAAGATTTTTATGGTTAAGATTTCAATATTAAAAGTTTTATTATCAATACTTTCATAGAAATATATGAATTCGTGTGTTAAAATTTTCGTCATGACGCTAAGCGTCAGAACCTAGGTCGTGATATCATAACCAATAGTGGAAAATTACAGTGTTGTTATTTCATATTATGGAATTATCCCACAAAACTACGCCATCAGCAGTTGTGATAATAAGGGTATCTTACTTATTTTAGACAAATTCGCAGTTGCCTAAGTTTTTTCAACTGCTTTTACTATCAGTTAGGTAACATATTTGTCTAGTGCATTTGGCATTCACGAAGACGAAAGGATTTATAAAAATCTTTCTTTACGTTAAAAAATATTCTATTGTAGACCTTGGACTTCCAGTTATTTCTTCAAATTCTACCAATTGTAATGGCTTGCAGGATGTTTATTCAGATTCAGAACAATCATTCAGTATTTTATACTAGTATAAGGAATTCGCATTTTCCAAGCATTTCAGATCACTTCGTTTATTTTAGATTACGAAATCTCATGCACGGTGACTCCGATGGTTGTAGGAAAATTCTTCGCAAGTCAATTCTTCGAACGGGCAATCCTTCGAATGGAAATTTTTTCGAAAAACGACAAGTATTTCGGAAATACATTTAAAACTGTCAACTTTAACGAAAATTAATTTATCAACAAACACTCTTCTGATTTCAAAAGTATATAACTTATTAAACGATTCTCTGATCATCCCGAATATATTCGGGCAATGAGATCGTGTCAGGGCGATCATTTATTACTATTTTTAATTCAATATTTAAATAAATATAAATCATGGTAAAAGTTATTATTTTATTAACGTATAGCTCAAAGTAAAATTGATTGTTTCCTTTCTTTGTTGGCTAAAAGTATTTAAAATCAAATAAAAGTATAATATTTTGAATTCAAGCAAGGGTTAATTAACATTAATAAATATTTAAAACCTTTAAAATGTTATCTTGATTTGATTTTTATTCAGAGTAACATGTTGTGAAAGAACTTGGCATTAAGTCGTGGGATCACGTATGATAATCATTTTTCAATGTTCTATTTCATTATAAAAAATCAAATTTTTATTACATTCATAACTACACTTTATCGTAGCAGAAGAAAACGCTACATTTTATCGGTCCTTCAGTATTCAATATTATGTGCAACAGCACGCAAATAATTACAAATGTTTACCGTTTGATCTCAATCAGCAACCACTCGCCTCAACCTTTCTGCACTGTCCCGATATTTTCTCCGCTGACGCAATAATCCCTGGCCACTAGTGTACTGCTCTAAGCCAACGGTTCTCAACCGAAAGTTCATCACGGACAGGAGTAATAACAGAAAGTTTACCGCAGGCCATCAAGGACCGTTAAAATCATTTTTAAATCACCAATCTTTTGACAATGTTACACTTTGAAAAGTGAAAACACCAGCCTCTCATTAACCAGTTTCGCCCATTACAAAACTTTTATGATAAAAATGGAATATCACAGAGCGGCCGATACTTGACTGCGGAACGACAGCGGTCCGTGGACCTGCGGTTGAGAAATGCTGCTTTGCTCCTCGATTCCAGAAATGTATTTCCAGATGCTGGGATGACTCCCACAGATTTGTTGCTGGAAATCTCGGTGCCATCCTTCGATACTGTTATTAGTTTTTGGCAGTCTCTGAAACACGCTTTCGTAATTGTTCCACGTTTCATGCGTGTAGATTGAAGGACGGCGACCCAAACGACGATCCGGGCGCCCAATCCACGTATCAATCCATAATTGATTGTGCTTCTTCGAGAAAAACGTTGCTGTTGCATAGAGAGTCAAAAGAGTTCACTACCTCCGCAGTGGGAACAAAAGCAAGAGCCGGAAGCATGCGAAGCTTTAAAGAAAATTCTGCGCCATTCTCATATCGTTCCTTTAAACATTTTGCTTGTATTCTCAGCAAAATGCGCTGGAAAAAATGGAAGAAGCACTCACGATGATTAGCAAGAGGAAACTCACTGTTTGCGGCATTAATAATTGACACTTCAAAGTTTGCATAAAAGAGAGAGGTGCAGAAGCTGGTTCGAATTCCTTCACTTTTCTGAAAAGATGCTTCTTTCTTCTTGGCTGGTAGAAGAGCATACACCAAAGGCACAGAGTTGTTAGCTCTAAACCCATGGATGGTGTAAAGCTGCTGAAACAGAGGCGGAACTTTAAACGTTCCATCAGCATACCGATGTTTGGAACGATCAAGAAAATTCAACTTTCTCATAGTGGAAAATATTATTATTATTATTCTTGAGGTCCAGAGTCATAAAGAAGAAATTCTTCTTCTTCAGTCCGCTTGTACTTCTCTTGAGACACAATTTCATGACGGAAAATTGGAACAGCTGGTACTGCATCTCCTTACGATCATTTTTGACTGCGTTTCGGAACAGAGGGTAATTTTGCTGCAGCAGCTTGACTGGCTCCAATTGACAAGGAAGACAATATGTTGGTTGGTGAATCGCGAATGTTTATTGCCTAATCACGGATAACCGCCATTACACTCTCTGCTTCCACATGCCCAGCATCCTCTAAATGGCTATGTTCACTTCTGTTACTCAAAACAGTTGGAACTTTTGTTATAATGCTAGCTCCGCACGTAGTAGTTTGAAATCTTTCACTCTTCCAATAAATCTTTTCCTTAACTTGCGTCTTTGTGAAACAAATGTCCATCAAGGAGCAGTTTAAGTTTTCCTTTTCCACTCTTCACAAAATTCAACGCCATAATGATACCCTTCCCCTAAAAATGTATTTTAAAACTCAGGTGAGTGTATAAGGTTGTAACATGAGTAATGTCGTTTTTTACACTGTAAAAGATTAACAAAGCATCAAAATTTTAATTTCCAATAATAAAAATGTGTGCAAATTTCAGTTGTGATACATTTTCATTATTTAATCAAATTCTTTAATTGAATTATTATTCATTCTGACTCCTCATTCTCGAGCAATCAACCATAATAAGCCACAAGACATCCGCCATTGCATGCTATGAGTTTAAACAGTACCTAATGCAACCATTGCGACAAAACATTTGCAAGTTTTAAGGTGAAGTTCTCAATGTTCGTAATTACTATTATTTTATTATATTTACTATAGTTTTTATCTATTATTATTATTTTATCTAATTACGTCATTTTTAAAAAAGTTTGTCATTCGAAAATATTTCCAAAAGAACAAACGTCACGTGATTGAATGATATTTATACGAATTGTCATTGTAGTAAAAAGATGCTAGCATTCAGCAAGCATTTCAGAACACTGTTAAATTAAGATAGTGAAATCTCATTCAAAATTAAGATTAAGAACCTCCTCAATGAATAAATTACCTTTAGAACGAATAATAATTGTATGCCGCGGAGAGCAATTGCAATCGCGCATTTGGCCTCCATTGTGACCTTGACGGCGCGATGGCATACGCAAAAAATCGTATTTTGCATTATATGATCTGTGAGGTACCGATTAAAAAATGTATTCAGATAGAGGACACATTTGCAACAAAAACGTCCATGATACCATGCACCTCGGACTCGAGATAAAAATTATTAGACTTTAATGTACGAATGGGGTAAAAGCAACTACTAAAAATTAACAATTTGGAATTTTCGATTTTTCTGTTAGGTTGTGATCAAAAACCTATAATCGTGCCAAATTTCAAGTCTCCAGCTAATCTGGAAGTGCCTATATAAATATTAGTATCCTCCTTTATACGAGGTAGAGTCAAATATAAACCGAACTTTTAATTTAGATTATATTCAATAAATGATACAGGTTTCTACACAACGTATCCCTCAAAATAAGCACCTTCAGCAGCTACACACTTCTGCCAACGTCCATACCACTTTTGGAAACTCCTGCAATCCGTTCTTTGTGACCTCCGTAAGTGCTCTTGTCGCGGCACTTTACCTATACTGCTGATCGGAAATTCATTAATCCTTTCATGTTCGGGAAGAGACAAAAATCTGCGGGGGCGAGATCCGGCGAATAAGGAGGCTGTGGAAGCACAGTTATTTCGTGCTTCGTCAGATATTCATTGACCAGGAGCGATCGATGCGCTGGGGCGTTGTCGTGTTGGAGAACCCAACTCTTTGCTCGCCGCAGATGAGGACGTTTTCGTCTGACTGCTTCACGAAGACGGCAGAGAATGTCGACCATCGGGAATGAACTCAGAGTGTACCACAGCCTGAAATTTTAAAAATACCTCTAGCATCAACTTCCCCTTAGATCTGTCAGCATGGAACATTTTTTTGCCGTGGTGAACTGGGTGTTTTTCATGTCGATTATGTGGATCATAAAGAAAACACCATGTTTCGTCGCCGCTGATCACTCTTTTTAACAGATCGGGGTCCTGATCTACCCTATCAATCAGATTTCCACCTACGATAGCACGTTCTTCCCGCGGTCGTCTGTTAGCATTCTCGGAACAATGTGCTGGCAAACACGATGCATCTTCAAGTCATCACGAAGAATGGCGTGTACAGAGCCATAAGAGAATTCCGAAAGTGTCAACTAGGTCATCTATCGTTTGCCTACGGTCTCACCTGATCTCTTCCCGTATCCGAGCGATCATCTCATCATTTCGTGCCGTTGCAGGCTTGCTTGGATGGGGATCGTCCTCCGCTGATACACCTCCATCTTTAAAGCGCTTGTGCCACTCGTATACTTGCGTCCGCGAAATTGTTTCATTACCATAAGCTTCCGTAAGCATGTTAAGAGTTTCGGTAAATGTTTTGCACAGTTTAACACAAAACTTAATGTTTATCCGCTGCTCGCGATGCGTCATCTCCACAGTGAAAACCACGGTCCGACCGCACACAGTGGGTATGTTTAACTAAATTACGTTATTCGTCTCTTTGGCGAGAGATATAGTAACTGACTTTCGGTAAACAAGTCTATACATGTCTAGGCAAATACACGCGCGCATGGTTACAGTTATCGTCTTTGCAGAGCAGTTTGAAAAGTTTGGTTTATTTTTTACTCTACCTCGTATATGTTAATAATATATCATAAGTGGAGCGAATGCACCGAGACGGTAATAAATGACGACTATCATCATCATACTATAATGGAGCAAATGCGAGTTTGTCTTTCCGGAATCTGATTGGCTGCTGAGAAGCGACAGCCCTCCTTTGGCGACAAGAAAATGAACTATCATAATCGTTATTTTTTAAATAAAAATGTTTCAGAATTTAACCAATTTTGTATGAATTTCTTAGAAAATACCCTTGCGATCCGTGGTCTTTGAAAAATAGAAGATACGATAGGAGGGAACGAATCATAATTACCGCTACGGAGGGCTTTCACAGACAATACCCCGAAGAACTAACACTTAACGATATACAATATAAAAAATTACGTAAACTTTGTCATGTAAGCACAATTATATTCTGAATCAATCGCAACTAGAGTTTTGGAACCGAGAATTCTCATTTGCGGTTCCCGGGAATTGGTCGTTTTAATTTTGTGCTGAGTCAAGCTTTTCCAGAATTGCCTTCATAGCTGGATTTTTTAAAGATATTCTTCCGAATTTTTCCTCAAATGTTAAGCTAAATGTTAAATTAATTCAATTTTAATGGAACGCTAATACAATGTCAAAATGGCTTCTTCTCGTACCCGTGACTGTTGTTAGTAAAAAAAAGTCCAAAGAGTAATGGTTGCATGAATCTAAAACTAGGCGCTGAAGCGAGCGACCATCCCCTCCTATTCTTCTTCCTCCCCCTTCTCTCTTCCCCTAACGTCCTATTCTTCTTCCTCCCCCTTCCCTCTTCCCCTAATCGACCAAATAGCTACGCTAAGTGAATTATACATACATTGTTGTTAAAACCTCATACATTTTTTATCCTCAATTTTAACTTTGAGGGAATTGCAATATAGGATACATTAGTGGTTGGTCTCCTGTTATCTCCACATAATCAACATCGAGGAAAGATCGGTTGCGCAAGTCAGTCTTGCGATTCATTAAAGACTTACGTATTTACATTTTATCAATAATAAATAAAATGTTTAAATGAAAAATGGTGTATTAAATATTAAAAATGCTAAACCATTGTTATTCTCGGAATTCCTTGGATATTTGAAAATCTAATTCCAGTTTCTCGGGAAAAAATATCGCCGGGAACCAAAACCCTTGACGCAACATATTTATTTTCTTTCGAGTGTCTCAAACAAATATAAACATGCTCCTTTGATATTATGGGAAATTTGGAAACGGGGAAAAATCTGTTATGACCGTGAATCGAATCTGGGTCTTCCACTTGCCAGGCGGATATTCTACCAATGAATTATCGTAGCAGTCATTTTCCTGTTTCTGAAGGGGAATGTTTTCTTAGGTTAGGACCGGGAAAGCCAAGCTAATATCAACCAGCTCTAACGGATGTCCTCAGAGAGATACATCAAAGAAAACCCTCTCAGTAGTGAGATTATAAATAGATGGAATGAATGGATCATATGATCCCTATGTTTCAGGCATAAGCTGGAATTATATCCCTTGGAATTGCCAATCAACGGATGACAATAAAGGAAAACATTAGTACCGTTCCCAATAAACAGCAATAAAGATAATTATTTAATTTGCAGACTAATTCCGCAGTGCTTGTATTTACGTAAATATACGAGTGCCTTGAGGCGAAATAAAGATATTATTCGATTCAATTTCAAAATCAAAAAATCTTAAAATTAATTATAGGAGAGTTATTAATATAAACTTTAATGACGAAACTGCCGCTCGGTCATTCATCATGTCAAAAGAGTCGACTGTTTTGTCAGTAAAAATCTCTTTTTGTTAAATTAAATGAATTAATGTCGAATAATATAATTGGAAAAGTATCGATAGTATATTCATTTCCTTCATTGTTTTGGGTATTATCATCACGAGATATACATAATAAAATTATAATTATGAAATTATACAAACAACCTAAGATTATCTCGTTATTTCGTCGATTTCAATATTTTTAGTAAGATTGATTTGTTGACCATAGAGAATGTTGTGTGTAACTTGAATTTTACTCTGGTTTTGAAACTAACCATATAACTTAGATTAACCTCTATGAAAAAGATCAAACAGTTGAATTAAAACCAACATACAACGAACTAAAACAATGGCAGCTCAAGTCGCGAGGCTATAAAATGAAAACCAAAGGAAGAACAGGAGAGCCAGAGACTTGCAAATCAAGTCGTAAGAAAAAGAGCAACACGCCATAATTTACAGTAACATAAAGTTACGATGAACTTGTAGAATACTGAGCAGTATTAGCAGCGGTAGTATTCGAATGCAATAAATTTCAAGCGCTTCACTTTCCGGGCGAATTAAAACGAATGTAACACTCCCGTTGATTTGTAACGGGGAAATCTCTAGTAACAGTAATAGTGAGAATGCAGTGGATCGGAGTAAGGCCATGGATGAGAGAATTAATGGAAGCGAACGGCGGAGCGACGAATCGAGAGAAAGAGCCCATTGATATGTATTTGAAAACAACGAAATACAAAGAGAGAGAGAGAGAGGAGAGCGGAAGAGAGAGAAGAAACCAGAGTGGAGAAAAGGGAGTAGCCATGCGGGAGTAGATGAACACCTGCGGGGAGGTCGTCCTTGGAAGGGTGGGGTGGTGAAGGAGGAGGTATGCGGCGAGAGGAGGGGGGGAGAGGAGGGGGGAGGAAGAGAGAGGAGAGTGGAAAAAGGGAGGGGAAGAGGGAAGAAGAGAGAGTAGGAGAGGAAGGAGGAAGAGAGAGGAGGAAGGGGGAAGTGGTTCTCACAATGAATGAACGACGCTTCTCCATTCACAGGCATTCAGAGAAGGGGAAGCGAGAGAGAGGTCGTATTCGTGCTGCTGCCGCTTGCCTTTCTTCTGTTCTGGCTCTCCATCAACCGCGGCCCATAATATTTTCACTCGAAGCCGCAACTTATCCAAATTAAACATTTTCCACCAAATATTGCGTTTCCATATATTGTCGTTTAGAGGGGCGGAAGCAAGGTGGCTCCACCTCCATCTTCGGGAATAAATTACATCTACATCTACATTATACCCTGCAAGTCACCTTTTCGGTGGATGGCAGGGGGTGCAGTGCACCAAGGGTCCATAGTTTTCCTACGTTATTTTTTCCTATTATGGTCTCTTATCGTCCTAGGGAAAAACGATCCTCTATATCGCTCCGTTCTGCAGTCAATCTCGCGAATCTTATCCTCACTGTCCTGCCTTCCGAAATACGTCGGGCTTCTGATAAGTCCTACTACCTCATTCGCTAGTCCCTCCGACATAAATTTTTCCAGTAGTTTAATTCTAGCCTGCAGCCTACGTTCCTCTAACGATGTCCATTTCAGATTTTCTATTAATGATGTTACGCTTTGTTTACTATCGTAATTCCTCTTTACAAATCTAGCTGCCCTGCGCTGAACCTTTTCTATCTCGTTAGTGAGTCCCTTTTCGTAAGGATCCCACACAGCTGAAGCATATTCGACCTGCGGTCGAACCAAGGATAAATAGCATAATTCTTTCACTTTTTCGGAGCTATTTCGAACTATTCTCCCTATAAAGGCCAGCTTTTTGTTAGCGGCACCTATCAATCGGCGAATGTGGGTGTCCCACGAGAGATCGCGATGGATCGTGACTCCGAGGTATTTAATCGAGTCTGAAACTGGAATCTCTACTCCGTCCAACGAATAATTATTATTCAACGAGATACTCTTGGTTCTCCAGAAGTTGATGACGCAGCTTTTCTTTTGGTTTATCTCTAACTGCCATTCCTTACACCATACAGAAATAGCTTCTAGGTCATTTTGGAGATACTGGTGGTCTTCCGGATTGCTTATTTCTCTATAGATGACGGTGTCGTCCGCGAAAAGCCTAATTTTACTTCTGACTACTGAGCTGATATCGTTTATATAAATTAGAAATAATAACGGACCAATTACACTACCCTGTGGAACGCCAGAGACAACCTCCACTAAGTTCGAAGATTTCCCATCTATAACAACCTTCTGCTTCCTATGATTTAAAAATTCACGGATCCAACTAACGATTTTAGAATTTACGCCTAAGGTTTCTAATTTCGTTATTAACTTCCTGTGAGGTACCTTATCAAAGGCTTTCCTAAAATCTAAGAAGATGGCATCGACCTGCGTATTCTTTTCTCCGCTTCTCAGTAAACAATTAACAAAAAGACCGAGCTGAGTATCACATGACCTACCTTTCCTGAAGCCGTGTTGACAATCATCTAACAATAAATTACTATCAAGAAATCGCATTATGTTGCTAACGAGTATATGTTCGAGAATCTTACACGATATCGAAGTTAAAGAAATCGGCCTGTAATTTTCCGGGTTCTCCTTGTCTCCGCCCTTATGAATTGGGGTAACGTGCGCTAACCTCCAGTCGCTAGGGACCTCTGCGCGAGAAATGGATTTCTCGAAGATTATCCGAAGAAAAGGTGCTATTTCTTCCGCTAATTCTTTTAAAACGCGAGCAGGAATTTCTTCGGGGCCAGTGGCTTTGTTATGTCTGATGGAACTTAATTGCTTTGCTATTCCCACCTCAGAAAATACTATATCGTCCATCAGGTCCCCCCTTATTGCGGGTGCATAATGTACGCAATGGTCGCTGACGGCTGTGAATGCTTTTACAAAATGACCGTTTAACAGGTTGGCTTTCTCTACGCTATCATGAATAACGTCACCCGAGTCATTACGCAGGGAAGGTATTGTAGGGCCTCTACCTTGGACCTCTCTCACATAGGACCAAAACGCTTTAGGGTCCTCCTTCAAATAATTATTTAATACCTTATTCCGGAAGTTAGTAAAAGCCTCGCGCATAGTAGTTCTCGCTTTAGCGCGGGATTCCTTATACGTCTTAACTTTAGTTGCTCTGTATTCATCGGATGATGTAGACGGCATATTTTTTATTTTCGCGTGGCATATTCTCTGACGCCTAAGCGCACTCCTAACTTGCTTATTGTACCAACGTGGCTCTTTATTGTCGACCTTCGATTTAATTGGAATGTACTTATCGATACTCTCTAGCATTATATCCTTGAATAGTTTCCATGACGACTCAGCACCTGATCGTTCGGTCATATCACGGAAGCCAGGTAGTATTTCTCGTAGGCGCGACCTGAAGCTTGAAAAGTTTGCCCTAGCAAATATATAAAACTTTCTTTGAGGCTTGGGGTGCCTATCGATTTTCAACTTACACTCTGCATATACGGCCTGATGATCACTTATCCCATCTTCAATGGTGACTTTGTTTATTCTTTCTGGGACGTTAGTTGCTAATAAATCTAATATGTTTCCCAATCGCGTTGGCTTTCTGACTACTTGAAGGAGAGAGTGCTCGCAGAATGTTTCGATTAATGCCTCACAGGATTCGCGTTCTTTACCTCTAGATTCGAAACATAGATTTTCCCAATCAATTGAGTGTAAGTTAAAGTCACCACCGACTATGACGATACCATCTTGATTTATCAGTCTAAGCTTTGATAATTGTTTCTCGAGACTTAAAATACAATCTACACCAGCGTTAGGTGTCCTGTAAAACGAGCATATGAACACCTTTTTGGAGCCATCTTTACCTATGCGGCACCAAACACTCTCGATATCCTTGTCACTTATCGGAATCTCACTGCTATCGTACTTATCGCTAACCGCTATGAAAACTCCCCCGCCCGATCTATTAGCGCGATCTTTTCTATAGACACGATAGTCTCTAGGAAATATCTCCTGACTCTGAATTTCATCCGTTAACCAACTTTCTGTGCCTATCACGACGTCGGCATGCAGACTGCGAATAACATGCTCGAACTCAGCAATTTTCCTACGGATGCTGCGACAGTTCAGTACGACGACGTTTAATTTATCACTATCACTTCGCATGCTAATCTCACCCTTGACTTTCTCTTCCACTCTAAAACTACATGCGCTCCCACCACAATCACTCCCACGACTGTATGGCGTCGCATCAAAATTGGAATTGCGACCCGTCGCGCCCTTAACGGAACATTCTATCAATGACCTATCGCGAAATTGGTGCTGCATGTCACGCTCGGTGTATATTCTATCATTAGATAATCTTGCGGGATTCTTATTCTCTACAAATGCATCGATTATCCCCTGACCCAAAACTGACCTACACCCTGCCCTACTCTCTAGCCTAAAAAATCCCAACTGTGCATTACATTGTCTTCCGGACATTAGACATACGCCCATTCAGTTCTTTGGAGACCTTTTTTGAGAGAAACCTTATTTACCCTCAACATTCCTCTCCTGCCTCAAGCATCCCCCATAATACTTGCCTGCCTCCAACAAATTCCATAATTCTCTCCTAATATGTAGATATGTAGATGTAGATGTACATTCTACAACTCCACAATCTCCTTCTGCCTCCAAAACTATCCTAAATCCTCCAACACCTTAAAAAATCCTCTCTTAGTACCTCCAACACTCTCCACAATCACCTTCTACCTCCACCACACTCGAAAATCTTCTCCTGCCTCAAACACTCTTCAAAATCCCATTCTCCCTCCAACACCCTCCACAATCCCCTCCTCCGTACGACACCCTCCACAATCCCCTCCTCCCTACGACACCCTTCACAATCCCCTCCTCCCTACAACACCCTCCACAAACCCATCCTCCCTACGACACCCTCCACAATCCTATCCTCCCTATTACACCCCCACAATCCCCTCCTCCGTAAGACACCCTCCACAATCCCCTCTCTACAACACCCTCCACAATCTCCTCCTTTGTACGACACACTCAACAATCCCCTCATTCCTACAAAACCATCCACAATTCTCTCCTACATATTACACCATCCACAGATCGTCTCCATCCCACTCCTCCTCTAATAAGTCTCCCCAATTCCCTTCGTTGATTTCCAACTTATCACACACCACTTCTTTTGTATTCTAAGAGAGAAAATTTACATAAACCTTTTCTTTTGTTGCATTTGCTTTTTGGCTACTGAATGATTTTGACACTTATTGAATTACCAAAAAAATGTTTTAGCACAAAACACGGTAACGAAAACGAATCCGAATGGCCTTCACCATAGTTATTTACATTTAATAATATATAGGTGGTTGTTGATGAATTATGAATTCGTTATGCAGAATGTTAGGGGCGTTTCCTTTAAACAGTTAAGCGTATAATACATACCGACACATTTTCTTAGGAGATGATGGATGTGACATGACTACGAATGGGTCCAGCAATTGTTTGGCGAGGTGGTAAGGGGAGGGGGATGGATTGGAGAGGGCGTGTCGCCAGCGAAGAGGGGCGCACGTGGAAGGTAGCATGAGAGAGAGAGTAAGATGGTGGGTAAGGAATAGGAGGCATCATCATATGCCTCTGGATTGGATAGCATTAAATGGAGGCGAACTGGGGTGCGCTCTTGTAACGATGGCGGGAGGAAGAGAGAGGGAGATGGAGGAGGAAATGGTTGCGGCCGAACGAGTACGGGAGACACGAGGCTCAAATCCGTCGTTTCATGTAGTCAGTGCATAATCCACAATAATGTCACAATGTAATGTAAATTGGGAATAACCATATGCTACAGTAAACTTAAAAACACCGAATATATCTAAAGCAATACAACGTAATAGGGTAAAGTTTACGATGAATAACAACGAATGTAGAAAAGATGGAAGAAAAGCGCATGGGCGCAGACAGGGACTAGACCGTGAAAGGCAACAGGTTTTAACAAGAGTTCATGTTTGGTGCAATGGTACCCTCTGCCAAACGCTATCGAAAGTTTGCTGGAAAGTTATGCAAAGGAAGAGGCGAAAGATGGAGTTGAAAAGGGGAGCGAGTATAAGCAGAGGGTATTTAGGTGGATGAGGTGAGGGTAAGGAAGGTCAGGGTAGGCGGGAGGAAAGTAAGATAGATAAGGGGAGAAGAGTGAAGGTGGAGTATAAAATGGGAGAAGCGGGAGAGCGGTAATGGTAAGCATGAGGGGAGAGAATGAGGGGGGGAGCAGGCGGGCGAGGGGAGAAGATGGCGTAGACGGGAGGTGGAGACTATAGTGTATGCTAGAGGGGGGCGTGGGTGGACAGATGCACCGAGATTAAGGTTTGGCAACGATGATCGCGTGAGTGGCTGGAGGTCGAAGGGCCAAGTATGTTTTTATGAAGGTTCGAAAGGCAGAAACGGCCAAATTGGAGTGCGACTGCTGCATAAACGGATTTGCAGAGATACGGTTTTCGATGTATACTCGTAGGGGTATTTGGGTGAATGTAGCGGATGGGGGAAACAGGGAGTGCGTCGAGGGGGAGTAGATGCGGGAAGGCTGCGCGGAGAGACGTTCTCATTTGCTGGACAACATATTTATTTCAACAGGGAACGAGTTTAATGCTCCTCTTAAGCCTGAACATTTTCAACAGAAAGCAATTTAATAAATGCTTGCCTCAGGTATCTCCAACAGCCACAACAAGGTTATAAAAATCTGATGTGGCCACCACATGACTTTCTCCATATCTGTAATATTTCTAAAAATTCCAAATAGGTTACATAATAATATTATAAGAAACTGCGAGAAAATTGTACTTCAAATAAACTCAAACCATAGCCTTCCAATGTTGGATATAGCCACAAAGCTTCCACAATTAAGTAAAGAAAAAGGAGCATTACTAAGACGTAACTAAGCGTCAATTGTTAACGATAGTCGTCTGTACATCTACATGATACCCTTCAAGTCACCATTTTGGTGGATGACAGGGGGTGCAGTGAACGAAGGGTCCATTGTTTTCCTACGTTATCTTTTCCTATTATGTTCTCTTATCGTCCTAGGGAAAAACGATCCTCTATATCGCTCCGTTCTACAGTCGATATCGCGAATCTTATCCTCACTGTCCTGCCTTCCGAGATACGTCGGGCTTCTGATAAGTCCTACTACCTCATTCGCTAGTCACTCCGACATAAATTTTTCCAGTAGTTTAAATCTAGCCTGCAGCCTACGTTCCTCTAACGATGTCTAATTCAGATTTTCTATTAATGATGTTACGCTTCGTTTACTATCGTAATTCCTCTTTACAAATCTAGCTGCCCTACGCTGAACCTTTTCTATCTCGTTAGTGAGTCCCTTTTCGTAGGGATCCCACACAGCTGAAGCATATTCGACCTGTGGTCGAACCAAGGATAAATTACATAATTCTTTCACTTTTTCGGAGCTATTTCAAACTATTCTCCCTATAAAGGCCAGCTTTTTGTTAGCGGCGAATGTGGGTGTCCCACGAGAGATCACGATAGATCGTGACTCCGAGATATTTAATCGAGTCTGAAACTGGAATCTCTACTCCGTCCAACGAATAATTATTATCCAACGAGATACTCTTGGTTCTCCAGAAGTTGATGACGCAGCTTTTCTTTTGATCGATCTCTAACTGCCATTCCTTACACCATGCAGAAATAGCTTCTATTTATTATATCATTTTGAAGATATTGGTAGTCTTCGGATTGCTTATTTCTCTATAAATGACGGTGTCGTCCGCGAAAAGCCTAATTTTACTTCTTACGACTGAGCTGACATCGTTTATATAAATTAGAAATAACAACGGACCAATTACACTACCCCGCGGAACGCCAGAGACAACCTCCACTAAGTTCGAAGATTTCCCATCTATAACAACCTTCTGCTTCCTATGATTTAAAAATTCACGGATCCAACTGACGATTTTAGAATTAACGCCTAAGGTTTCTAATTTCGTTATTAACTTCCTGTGAGGTACCTTATCAAAGGCTTTCCTAAAATCTAAGAAGATGGCATCGACCTGCGTATCCTTTTCTCCGCTTCTCAGTATACAATTAACAAAAAGACCTAGCTGAGTATCACATGACCTACCTTTCCTGAAGCCGTGTTGACAATCATCTAACAATAAATTATTATCCAGAAATCGCATTATGTTGCTAACGAGTATATGCTCGAGAATCTTACACGATATCGAAGTTAAGGAAATCGGCCTGTAATTTTCTGGGTTCTCCTTGTCGCCGCCTTTATGAATTGGGGTAACGTGCGCTAACCTCCAGTCGCTAGGGACCTCTGCGCGAGAAATGGATTTCTCGAAGATTATCCGAAGAAAAGCTGCTATTTCTTCAGCTAATTCTTTTAAAACGCGAGCAGGAATTTCTTCGGGGCCAGTGGCTTTGTTATGTCTGATGGAATTTAATTGCTTTGCTATTCCTACCTCAGAAAATACTATATCGTCCATCAGGCCCCCCCTTATCGCGGGTGCATAATGTACGCAATGGTCGCTGACGGCTGTGAATGCTTTTACAAAATGACCGTTTAACAGGTTGGCTTTCTCTACGCTATCATGAATAACGGCACCCGAGTCATTACGCAGGGAAGGTATGGTAGAGCCTCTACCTTGGACCTTTCTCACATAGGACCAAAACGCTTTAGGGTCCTCCTTCAAATAATTATTTAATACCTTATTCCGGAAGTTAGTAAAAGCCTCACGCATAGTATTTCTCGCTTTAGCGCGGGATCCCTTATACGTCTTAACTTCAGTTGCTCTATATTCATCGGATGATGTAGACGGCATATTTTTTTATTTTCGCGTGGCTTATTCTCTGACGCCTAAGCGCACTCCTAACTTGCATATTGCACCAACGTGGCTCTTTATTGTCGACCTTCAATTTAATTGGAATGTACTTATCGATGCCCTCTAGCATTATATCCTTGAATAGGGTCCATTATGACTCAGCACCTGATCGTTCGGTCATTTCACGGAAGCAAGGTAGTATTTCTCGTAGGCGCGACCTGAAGCATGAAAAGTTTGCCTTAGCAAATATATAAAACTTTCTTTGAGGCTTAGGGTGCCTATGGATTTTCAACTTACACTCTGCAAATACGACCAGATGATCACTTATTCCATCTTCAATGTTGACTTTCTTTATTCTTTCTGGGACGTTAGCTGCTAATAAATCTAATGTTTCCCGATCGCGTTGGCTTTCTGACTAATTGAAGGAGAGAGTGCTCGCAGAATGTTTCAATTAATGCCTCACAGGATTCGCGTTCTTTACCTCTAGATTCGAAACAGGTTTTCCCAATCAATTGAGTGTAAGGTAAAGTCACCACCGACTATAACGATTCCATCTTGACTTATCAGTCTAAGCTTTGATAGCTGTTTCTCGAGATTTAAATTACAATCTACACCAGCGTTAGGTGGCCTGTAAAACGAGCAGAAGAACTCCTTTTTCGAGCCATCTTTACCTATGCGGCACCAAACACTCGATATCCTCGTCACTTATCGGAATCTCACTGCTATCGTACTTGTCGCTAACCGCTATGAACCTCCCCCCCCCCCCACTGCCCGGTCTATTAGCGCGATCTTTTCTATAGACACGATAGTCTCTAGGAAATATCTCCTGACTCTGAATCTCATCCGTTAACCAACTATCTGTGCCTATCACGACGTCGGTGTGCTGACTACGAATAAGATGCTCGAACTCAGCAATTTTCCTACGGATGCTGCGACAGTTCAGTACGACGACGTTTAATTTCTCTATCACTTCTCATATTAATCTCACCCTTGACTTTCTCTTCCACTCTAAAACTACATGCGCCCCCATTACAATCACTCCCACGACTGTATGGCGTCGCATCAAAATTGGAATTGCGACCCGTCGCACCCTTAACGGAACATTCTATCAATGACCTATCGCGAAATTGGTGCTGCATGTTACGTGCATTTACATCACGCTCGGAGTATATCCTATCATTAGATAATCTTTCGGGATTCTTATTTTCTACAAACGCATCGATTATCCCCTTACCCAAAACTGACCTACTCTAACCTACTGTGCTCGAGTATCCTACGCGTCTGTAGGTGGTGTGATGTGGCAGCTAAAAATATAAGATCTCTTAAACAATACATTATATGGGAAAATTTTTCAAACAAAGGTCGTAGAAAATTAAATTTCCTACAACTTTTATTCCAATATATTTTTACATTTATCAAATATTAAAGCAAATATCTCAAAATAACGGATAAGTGACAAGAGTAAACACCCACTTCCGTTGGACCGATGTTTACCAAAAACTAATCAGTTCTTGTGACTTTCATAAACATGTTATATACAAAATTTCGCGTTGACCTGATTAATAGTTTTTGAGTTAGAACATCCACAAAAAAGCTATCTCACACATCGAGAAAATGGTCAAAATGTGTTCAGGGGATCTCAAAACGTGTATTTCCGTTGAAATCTTGAAGTCAATTTTTTTCATAAAAACAATACTTTCCTCTATACTACGTATATGGAGAAAGTAAAAATGGGTACAGATCGCCAGATGTCCCTATGGACACTACGGCGAGTAAAACTGTGAATTGATGCTGTGTATATGATACTCATACTCTTGCATGTTCCTCTTCCCAAAACTGATTTTCGTAAAGAGCTTGAACACATAAAAAACATCGCAACACTTCACGGTTACCAACATTATGATGACGTGATAATTTTAAATTAATTATTTTATCCGGATAAGTACTAAAAGGCACGTTTGATGGCGCCATAATCCTAACACAAAATATCCTAATTTTGACTTTCTCCATATACGTAGTATAGGGGAAAGTACTTATTGTTTTCATGAAAAAAACCGACTTCGAGATTTCAACGAAAATACACGTTTTGAGGTCCCCCTGAACTCGTTTTGGCCATTTTCTCCATGTCTGTGTGTATGTGATAGGTGTTTAGTGTGTGCTGTAACTCAAAAACTATTAATCAGGTCAACGCGAAATTTTATTTTTAACATTTCTATAAAAGTCAGAAGAACCGATTACGTTTTGGTAAAAATCGGTCAACCGGAAGTGGGTGTTTATTCTTATCACATCCGTTATTTTAAAACAACTGCTTTAATATTTGATAAATTTAAAAAAGTACCGGAATAAAAGTTGTAGGAAATTTAATTTTCTACCTTTGTTTGAAGCATTTTCCCATATAATGCATTGTTTAAGAGATCTTATATTTTTAGCTGCCAGCACCATGCGACGACGACTATTGTTAACAATTGATGCTTAGTTACGCTCCTTTTTCTTTTCTTAATTGTTGGAGGTTTGTGGCTATATCCAATATTGTAAGGCTATGGTTTGAGTTTATTTCTGTTCTTTGTCAAGTACAATTTTCTCGCAGTTTCTTAAAATATTTATTATTATGTAACCTATTTGGAATTTTTAGAAAAATTACAGATATGGAGAAAGTCATTTGGTGGCCACATCAGATTTTTCATTGTTAAATACCTTTAAACTTCTCATAATTTTACGATTAAAATTGAATTTTTACGCAAATTCAACATGGATGAGAATTTTTTCTTCTAGAAACATAAACTTCATTCCTTCATCCACAGAATGTTAAATTTCGCGATTTTGTATCTTAATTATAAATAATTTAAAAAAGTAATTTTATATGGTTCCACGTCGTTTCCCCAAAAGAACTTCACCCACGGGACATCTCATCCACGATAAGTTTCCTCCAAAGACCTTTCACTCATCCAGTTCACCCACATAGGTTTTCACCCATATATCTTTCACTCATAATTGTTTCGCCAACGGTTTAGTTCACCCAAAGAATATAAACGTAACTAATTTAACATAACTAATATAAAAGAAGTAATCGCATAAAAGAATTTCTATTAATAAAAGCCTTACTCTGTTCCTAACGCTGACGTCATCGATAGCACTTTTTAACGCGCCTTAAAATACTTCCCGATTATATGCGAGGTTGAAATTTCGCAGAAATGTTTGATTTAGATATGAAAATAAAATGACGAAATAAAAATACGATAAAAGACCCTGGTTCGACTCTAGGAGGGCGATTTCCATTTCCCGTAAGATAACACGTAAAAATTGACTTTTTCAAATGCAGGCTTTTATTCTCTTGGAAACCAAAATTAGAAAGAATTGACCTAAGATCTTCAAATTTGAGCTTTGTTTTAGGAAGATTAATGAAGTTTATTATTCGATTCATCTTTTTCCGCCTTCCGCTCGAAATCTCTCATATTAGACATGTAAATCACATATTTCGGGAAAATATCGGCCTTTAAACGGGATGTTGCCTTGCCGACCACGTCATTGTTGAACTTCGAGAATGAATTATTGTTCCTACAATCGATCTCACGTATCTTATCGTCACGGTCGTTTCTACCTATATACGTCGGTGCTTCAATTATTCCTACAACCTCGTCTTTTAGACATTCCGATCTATATTTCTCCAGAAACCGCAACCTTGAGTGCAATCTACGATCCTCCAGTTGTACCCAGTTCAAATCCCTCAATAATGAAGTAACGATTTCCTTGTGTTCGTACTTTTGTTTTACGAATCTGGCTGCTCTGCGCTGCACTCTTTCTAATTGAGTTATGTGTCCCTTCTCGTACGGATCCCATATTCATGAGGCGTATTCCACTTGTGGTCTAACCAGTGATAAGTAACATGTTTCGCGTACTTTTTCTGTAGTGTTCCGTACTATTCTACCTATGAAAGCCAGTTTCTTGTTGGCCGCACCTATAACTCGACGAATGTGCATGTCCCATGAAAGATCTATACAAATGGTTACTCCTAAATATTTAACATACTCGGCTGCTTTAATATTTATTCCATCTATTTTATACTAGAAACCTACTTCTATCCGCATTACGTGTAATATATACGAGTGCATAGATTGCTTTCAATTATCGTAGGATTTTTCGCGACATTACGTAACTCTAATGGGACTGGGATTTAGTTTGGATTCTTTTGCTTATCTAAACGACTATATAGATGTAGAATAAGAGATTGGGGAATGTGGGGAGGAAAATAGGAAGGAAGAGATATAAAATGGAAGATACATAGAAAGTAAGGGAGGTATAGAATTAGAAAAGGACGGGAGGAAAGAGATAAAGAGGGAGACGGAGAAAAAGAGGAGAGCTATGGATTGTGACAGGAGGGAATGAGAGACGGGGGAGGTGGGAGAAATGAGAAGGGAAGAGAGGAAGGAAGGGAGACAGAGGGAGGGAAGGATTGTGCAATGGTATTAGATTAATACCTAATTACAAAATTACATGAAAACTTCTTGGATGATGAGATTATAACAGGCACAACAGGCGTATTTTTGCCAAGGATCGATTTGGCACCAAGTGACACACAACTTGCGTTTATTATCAAAAGAAGACAGTTTCCCGTTATTCCAGCATATGTGATAATAGTCAACAAATCACTAGGACAGACATTTGAATGTGGGGATTTATTTAAATTAATCTGTTTTGCGCACCGGAAACGGGAAATGTAGTTCACGATAGTGCGGAGAAAGCAAACCTTTTAAATCAACACTTTCAGAAAGCTATTACTCCTAGTGACGACGAATGTGAAACCACTATTCCTATGCATCAGGGCGACTTGATGGAAGATTTTATATTTTCCGAAAATGGTATCGCGCTCCAACTTCATTCAGTTAAACCAAGTAAATCTCCTGCGCCGGAGGAAATACCCGCGCGAGTATTGAAAGACTTAGCTTATGAAATCGCGCTGTATTTAAAAATTATATTCGAGAAATCCATTACAGAATGTGTAGTTCCTAAAGATTGGAAGATGGCACACGTTCCGTCCATCCATAAAGGCGGCGACAAAGAGAACCACGAAAATTATAGGCCAATTTCCCTAACTTCATTATCGTGCAAGATACTTGAGTACATAATCTTTAGTTCTGTGATGCGCTATTTAGATAGTCACTCATTGCTTAGCGGATGCCAGCACGGATTCCGGAGAGGTAGATCATGCGAAACGCAGCTCGGTTTGTTCGTGGATGATTTGTTGCGATGCGGAGAGAAAAATACTCAGGTCGATGCCTTATTCATCGACTTCAGAAAGGCGTTTGATAAAGTATCTCATAAGAAATTAATTGCGAAGTTAGGACAATGTGATATCAATCCGAAAATTGTCAGTTGGGTGAGAGATTTCCTCTCGAATAGAGAACAAATAGTATACTCGTCCCCCGTTAAAGTTGCGTCGGGTGTTCCTCAGGGAAGTGTAATGGGCCCTCTACTTTTCTTAATCTATGTCAATGATATCTGCTCGGTAGTTCGTAGTAAAATTAGACTTTTTGCCGATGATACCGTTCTATATAAAGAAATAAAAAACCAGGAGGATCATCAGTCGCTGCGTGAAGACTTAAGACCCATTTCAACGTGGTGCAAAGAATGGCAAATTGAATTTAATTACACTAAATGTGCCGCAGTTACGTTCTGGAAAAGTAAGAACATAGAAGTGGGTTTCGAGTATAAAATAGACGGAATAAATATTAAAGCAGCCGAGTATGTAAAATATTTAGGAGTAACCATTTGTCGAGACCATTCATGGGACATGCACATTCGTCGAGTTATAGGCGCGGCCAACAAGAAACTGGCTTTCATAGGTAGAATAGTACGGAACACTACAGAAAAAGTACGCGAAACATGTTACTTATCACTGGTTAGACCACAAGTGGAATACGCTTAATGCATATGTGATCAGTACGAGAAGGGACATATAATTCAATTAGAAAGAGTGCAGCGCAGAGCAGCCAGATTCGTAAAACAAAAGTACGAACATAAGGAAAGCGTCACCTCATTATTGAGAGATTTAAACTGGGTACCACTGGAGGATCGTAGATTGCACTCAAGGTTGCGGTTTCTGGAGAAATATAGATCGTAATGACTTAAAGACTAGGTTGTAGGAATAATTGAAGCACCAACGTATATAGGTAGAAACGACCGTGACGATAAGATGCGAGAGATCGATTATAGGACGGAGCGTTATCTAGGCTCGTTCTTTCCGAGGACAATACGAGATCACAATAGAAATTTTCAACCTGTGATAGACAATCTTTAGGTAGGTTATGGTGCATTCCACCCCCTGCAACCCACCAATTAGGTTAATTGCAGGGTAACATGTAGATGTAGATGATTTATACAGACAAATTACCCCTGACTCAAACTATAAGTGGCGAGACACTTGAAACCATATCGGGACTACGTTTACAAACAAATATACGAGAATCCGAAACTCATTGAAATTTAAGTTCTCTTTCGATCCTTATACTCTGCATTTTAATAGAAACCTTAGTTTCCATTTGTTCGCAGCAAGGTGGCCGTCCTCAGATCCGTCCGCCCGTGGCTTTTGCCCACGCCTTAGGCCGGCCCTGGGCATGAGGTTAAATCGGCGGGGGGAGGGGGAGGCGGAGAAAGGGGAAATGCACTGGGGGAGGGGGGGAAGAGACAGGTGTGCGTGCTCAGATCCACCACTCTCGGGTTACTGAAGGACGCCCTTGGCAGACTCTTGTCTTTCCCTCCTCACTCTCATATGGACTGGTGCAGGGTGATTCGGAACTTCAATCTCGAGGAATTCTGAAAAACATCCTTCGAATTGCACTGTTTCCGCTATACACGTTTTTGGTTTCACACGGTTTTCTTTCTGGAGAACAACCTTGAATTTAACAGCCATTAATTTCACTTTAGCACGGTTATTGATCTATCTTTAAACTTTAAAAATCATAAAATGTTTTTTTTACCCAAAGATAAAATAAAGAATAAAGGAAGCAAGTCCGAATACAATCTAACTAAATTTATTTCTTTATTTATTAAAAAAATATGTTTAAAATAGAAAAATCAACATAAAACAACAAAACAGGAAAAAGAATGAATTTGAATATGATTAGCAATTAAAATAAACTGTGCATCATTGGAAAGGGAAAAGTAAAGTGGGTAATAAAGCAATTGTTACTATTAGAACTTAAAACGGCGCTTAAATGTAACCTCCTATCCAACTTTTCACGCTTCTGCTTTACACGGTCTTATCCAGGAACGCACGTGCCGTGCTAAACGAAGAATGGTTTTGTAGTAAACTCTCGACGTTCGCACTGGCAGGGCATCGAACCGGAACCGAACCGAAAACAGAAACCGAAAAAAACTGTTATTTTAGCTTTGTCGGTTCCATGGTGGGATTTTTCATGGGCATCTCAATACAGTGGCGTATGCAGGAATCCTTCAAGGGGGGTTTATAAATCTCATCACTAACATCTCCACTGACCTTTTTTTTAGAGATTCAACAAAATACGTTGCATAAGGAGATAATGACACGATAGATTGATCATAATTACGTATAATAAACCAATAGATATGATATAACATTAAAATCCATCTACTTTCGCGTTCTTAGTCGATTTATGTAAGTTATAGAATGAGATTCTTGTTTTGAAAATGATAAAATGAAAATCCAATCGTTTGTGCAAGCCTACGTCAATGTCTTGATTTTGTATTTTTTAAATATTTTAATCTTCTTTTTAAAAAGTTCCTACGTGTCAATCATTCCTATGTTACACGAGTTGAGAAAATAGTTTTGGCATTAGAACTCTGCCTAATAGGCAGACCAAATTTTTACCATTTTGAACACAAGGTATGAGAAATGTAATCCTGAAAAATTGACTACCCTCTCTGGAATCTTGTACACGTAGGGACAAAGTGAAAACGTGCAAGAAATTGTTCATCTACATCTACAAGTTACCCTGCAATTCACCAAGTTGGTGGGTGGCAGGGGGTGCAATGCACCAAATCCTACCTAAAGATTGTCTAACGCAATTCGAAATTTCCTATTGTGATCTCTTATTGTCCTCGGAAAGAACGAGCCTAGATAACGCTCCGTCCTACAATCGATCTCACGTATTTTATCGTCTCGATCATTTCTACCTATATACGTCGGTGCCACAATTATTCCCACTACCTCCTCTTTTAGACATTCTGACCTATATTTCTCTAGAAGTTTCAACCTTGAGTGCAATCTACGGTCCTCCAGTCATACCCAGTTCAAATCGCTCAATAAAGAGGTGACGCTTTCCTTATGTTCGTACTTTTGTTTTACAAATCTGGCTGCTCTGCGCTGTACTCTTTCTAGTTGAATTATGTGTCCCTTCTCGTACGGATCCCATATGCTCGCTGCGTATTCCACTTGTGGTCTTACCAGTGATAAGTAGCATGTTTCGCGTACTTTCTCTGTAGTGTTCCGTACTATTCTACCTATGACGGAGTAGTAAAAATTGAAAGGGAAAGGTAAGAATAAACTACAGTTTTTTTAAGATCATCCTATTGACCTGCTGTGTTACACGAATAACCTCAGTCTCCCCACTCCTGAGTTGCGTCAATTGTCGCAACATTGTATTCAATTTAACGCGCTAATTTTTCATAAAGTAGAACAAAAAATAACGATTCTATGTTTAGCGATTTAATTTAATAAAAATGCTTAGATAAATGATGCGCGGCGCGACATGTTGATATTGAAATAAAATAAAGTCACTGACTTGTAAAGCATGACTGCAGAACCCAGCAAACATTGTCGTCTGTTGCTTTAACTTTGAATAAAACTTTTCGGAAATTTCATTCTAAAAATTAGCAATCTCACTAAATTTCACACAGCGGTACATTCGCGGAAATGTTATGTGTGTGTGTGGGTAAGTAAAAGTACAAACCTTAAAGGCGACGAGGACATCCTTCTTCGACCATTAGCAATGAATGAATGACTGACGAAAAGTGACTGGAAATTATATGGAGTGAGAGTACATGCAGCATCAGAACTTGTGAGACCTACAGCTTTCTTCCAAGTTCTCTATATTTGATGTTTAGCTTTTGCGCTTCTATTTTCTATAATAATCCAAGAGGTTGATTAGCCAAAAATACACATACGCGCGCTTTGATTCACTAGCCGGACAGCAGATGCTTAATGAACTCAAATCTTTCGCTTAGGTTGAGTCATGTTCTGTGTTTATGGAGTGGTTTTAATAAATTATTCCTTTATCTCGGCTCATCCTCACAGCACCAAATTTCTTTCGTGAGAAGACACTGAAGTGTCAAGCATTTTTCCCCACTAAGTGTCTTTCCCTCCAACCCACATTGCATTGCATTTCTCTCTCCTAAGCCTTTATGGAAAATATGATGAAGAGCTAGGTATTAATAAAGAGAGAAACAATAAGCAGAGTTAAGGCGTTTACATTCAGCAAATAATAACATGGGTCACATTTAAGGCCCGAAAAAAGCCCGAATAGAATCGCCCACTTAGCCCGAGAGAGGCACTCCTCCGGCCACCCTACCTCTCCGTCCGCCGGAGTGCCGTGCACATCGGTCCCTTTCTCACGAGACTGCAGTACTCGCGTTGGGTGCTGTGGACACGTTTTACGACAGGGTTCCTTTATTTTGTCCTTTTATGACTCTGACCCTTCAGTAGCTGGAATGACATGTGTTTGGAGCATCTTCTGCTAAAAGTTTTCAGTTCTCTGTAGTATTCCTTTGAGTTTGTACGTTTTTCTAAGAGAGTTCTGCATTGTACATAATAGAAATCGCACTTTTTCCTTTGTGCGGACGTTGCTCGTATTTAATTCTGAAATTTTTGTTACTATCTACAGAACTTTTATTATTTCACATAATTTGAGATTGTCTCTTAATAGTTTCGTTTCTTCACTGATTGTCATCATATAATGTGTTATTTCCCGTAATTGGAGATCGTGTCTCAGCAGTTCCTTCACTGACTGCAAGGTTTGTAGATTTTTATTATTTCAATGTTAGGTTTCTGTTTTGAAGCTTCCTGTAGACCTTTTCCGACGATATTTGACGGAACTATTAAAAAAATTATAGTGAACTAGGGAGATGCCCGTTGAAATTCAACGGGAGAGGTTTTTGTGAAATAAAAAATTAACATAAATATGCCTTGACTTTCTTTAGATGGCAAGAAAACAAACTTTCGTTCATTTAGGCGTTCGCTGTTTCAAGTTTCGAACTCCTGCGATGATTCTAAGTACCTAATTTTAATATGCGAATGATTAATGTTCTACATTCAAATGTACTCCTTCTCGTAAATAACGCAACGAATGTTGTTTACATTGGTTGCTATGAAAAGAATCTCTCTCTCCTCTCTCCCGTACTAATTGTAAGAGCATTCACCCATAGGAATTGAAATAACTATTGGATTTCGAGGTTTAAAAATGTAATGGGTTGGCATGGCAACATCCCGTTAAAATGGCAAGATTTCCCCAAAATATGTGAATTAAACATTTAATGAGGAATTTCGAACTGTAGGCGGGGATAGATGAACGGATTAAGAAACCTCATAGTTTTTTTTTAATGGGCTAGATCCGAAGATCATAGGTGAATTCTTTCTAATTTAGATCTCAAAAAGAATAAAAACCTTAAAGTCAAAAAGTCGATTTTTACGTGTTATCATATGGGAAATGGAATTGCCTATCTTGGAGTCAAACCTAGGACTTTTTTCAATATTTATTTTCGTCATCATCTTAATAAATGTAAGTCGATCATTCCTGGGAAATATCAAAATTGAATCTCGTTCCATTATCGAGTTATTCGCATTTTTATAGCGTGACAGAGGGAGCCACAAAGGGACAGAAGTAGCCTTTTATTATTGTTATATTGCACGAATATTCAAACTGAAAAAGTAAAGCAAATACAGTTTTCAAGGTCTTGATGTGGAAAACGATTTTTCCTCTCGTGTATAATTATTATTTGTGTTCTATTGCGGGATTACCGATTTCTTTAAATGAACTGACGATATTATAAGTATATTCCTAAAAACTGTCAATGCGGCTGTTAAAAATTATTTAAATTTAAACAATTAGATAAATGTTACTTCACTTCTAAATGTGCTACAAATTTAAAATTTGCAGGAAATGTGTGGCATTATTAACCCAATGTGGAAAAGTATAATATTCCTAAAATTGCAAAAGTTAGCGATTGTTTTACTCCATTATTGTTCCATAATGAATAAACGAAAATCAGTCCCGAGGAGAAGTCTTTTGAATTAAAGAAATATTTGCCATGATGATATATCTCTGAAAAATTAATGTTTTTTTAAGGTGAGATGAAATGCTTGCAGTATGCAAGCACCTTTTACTAGTGTGTGTGTGTATATATATATATATATATATATATATATATATATATATATATATATATATATAACAACTTACGGAAAAGGAAAGGTAAAATGAACATATGGATGTCAACAAGGTGTTGGGATGAGGAAACCCAGTGAGCACTCACCAATCAGACGACTTCAGGTTGGCGAGGCCCCGGGGATGTCGAAGCGACACACGTAAAATAACACAAAAACAAAAACACAGAAACATCACAAACGTAAAGCTTTCGGAACTACTCCTTCTTCAGCTACAGAGAGAGAACTCTGTGAGTGTCCGCTGGGCTTCCCTCAACACCTTGTTGCCACCCTCATCACTACCTTTTCTTTTCCTTTAGTTAATATATATATATATATATATATATATATATATATATATATATATATATATATATAAAACAGCTTACGGAAAAGGAAAGGTAAAATGGATATATGGATGTCAACAAGGTGTTGGGATGAGGAAACCCAGTAAACACTCACAATCAGACGACTTCAGGTTGGCGAGGCCCCGGGGATGTCGAAGCGACACACGCAAAAGAACACTAAAACACAGAAACATCACAAACGTAGAAGCTTTCGGAATTGTTCCTTCATCAGCTACAGAGACAGAACGTTTGTGATGTTTCTGTGTTTTAGTGTTCTTTTACGTGTGTCGCTTCGACATCCCCGGGGCCTCACCAACCTGAAGTCGTCTGATTGGTGAGTGTTTACTGGGTTTCCTCATCCCAACACCTTGTTGACATCCATATATATATATATATACATAAAATAGACGTAGATGAAGTTTTAGAAATGCCTTCGAAAACTAAAAGGAAAATAGAATTTGTTTTGTAATAATAAATAATTGTATTTGTTATTTACATATGTTGATATAGGCAGTATATTTTATTTTATTGGTTAATCATAAGAATAATTGACATCTTTCTTTTAATCTGACTAAAATATTTAATAACTTTAGTACTTTTAAAATGATAATTAAAAACCATTAAAATATTACAATGTCAGGTAGAGAGTGGAATAAAGATAGAAAGTTTGAATCAGGAGGTTTAAGAAAAGCATTTTGGAATTATCGAAACAAATGTTGCAAGGATTTTTGACGATTTCTTTTCAAGGAGAGCAGTGAAAAAAGTGATTCCAGTGTCAATGTTAGTGAGAAAAATGAAAAGCCCATTGATATTATCTGTGAAAGTAAAAGCGAAATTTTTGAAGACCTCGATATAATTGTGCATACTAAAGCTGAAACATGTAACTATCCATAATAACTCAAAAAGGTGAGATGAGTTTGATACTAGTGTTGCATCAACATCTGCAGAAGTGGTTGCCGTTGGTGAATAACCTAGCGCATTCGCCAATTATAGTGATCCTAGTGAGTGGATTTTTCTTTTGACTCGTAATCAATTGAATGATATTGTTAAAAAAATCCTATTCGCATCTTAAGAGAAAATTATAGCTTCCTTCTTTTCCTGGATTTCGAATCCTAGACTAGTGTGTGGTAGGTCAGCGCTCTAACCACTAGACCACCGCTCCCCCGACATCAGAAACTCAACCTCTATACCGTAAGTATACATCGAAATAAACAATTAAAAATTTATTTTCATGTTTTCCTAAATAAAATAAAAAATATTTAAATTTGAAGTCGAGGGCCTCGCAAATTCTATTCACCTAGGGTCCTCGTACTCTCTAAGTTCGCCTCTGGGTATGTATTTTGTAACAAAATTAATCCTTTGCATCTCCAAAGGTGAATTTCTGGTTGCGCCTCTGCTACATAGCATAAATAACCATTTAAAACTGATAGATAGAGTGAATATTCCGCAATAGAACAGCAAAATATACATTAAAGCGAAAATATCACGATTGTGCCTAGTGTACGCCCTATATCTCAGAAACTAAAGGGAATTTTGTTATAGAAATTCGAATTTTTAATGAGGAGATACTAACCAAGCAGCATCCTGAATATAAACGTTTTCACAGCAAGTTCATAATTCCGGCGTTGATGGTTTAATTGAATAATAGTAATCATTTTTTATAACAAAAATCTGTGGGTTGTCAGGAGCACCCCACGCGAGTACTGACCGTTGAAAAATTAACGCGAGTACCGCCGGGTTAAACGAGGCTAGTGGAAAGGAACTTAGTGATTCTTTGAAGACAGCCGCTAAAAATGTTTCACGGTTCTTAATTTGGATTTTGTTTAAAGTTGGAGGTTATTGTCCCCATAAACTTTCATCCCTTCTCCATATGCATTGAACGCTAACATTCTGGTAAAACTTATCCAGGAAGGATCGCTCCGCAGTCGTGCTTTTGAGGCATTTTTACTTGTTAAATGTCGCCTTAAGAAAACTTATGTAATTACATATTGTATGGTATTTGTAATATTAACATATAAATTATTGTATTTAAAAAATAGTTAAATAGTTATTCTTTGAACAACTCTCTACGAATTGCATTCTACATACAAATGTGAATTAATACTATTGCACCTGTTCAAGTACGTGCATGAGTACTGTAGGTGTAAATTCATTATGATAATGAGAATATCCGTTTATATTGGAGTGTGGAATATTGGAATTGTAAAATCAAATAAATGTTGACTTTTGAAAGAATAACAACGGTTTTACATCAAATTAAAGACTTAAGAAATAATTTTAATCGCTTTTATACGCGCTAAAAAGAAAAAAATAAATATTAAATTCCTATAGAACAGTATTAGACAAAGTCGTATAAAATTGAATAACGAAAAATGTAAGAAGGGAATTCATACAATGTTTTACTGTTCGTTACATGGTGGGAGGGGACGTTTGCGCGATGTTACGTGCGGATATCTATTTTTGTCTTTTTGACTTGCGATAGACGTATTTGGTTTAAATTAAAAATAAATAATAAAGATTATTTACGAATTCTCTTGAAGTTTTCTCCAAAAAAAGTCTATGTCGGAGCGAAAAAAACCGGTTCAATGGTGGTTGCTGGAGCGAAACCGGAACTGGACCGATTTTTTTTTGTTTTGTGTGAACTGGAACGAAAACCGGAGCGAACAAAAATTTCGGTTCGATGCCCTGCGCACTGGTTATCTGTATGCTTGCGACCTATTAACTTGGCTATTCGCTGATTTTAGTCGCGACATAAGGCGGTAAACTGTTGCTTTCAATACGTGAGCAGCTAAGTTATGAATACGAGAAGGAGCAGGAAATGATTTTCTTAGCAATCAATGTAAACAAAATTCGTTGCGTTCTTCACTGGAAGGAATACTTAAATGCAGAAATACTATTCAAAAAGATTAAATATTTTAATAATGAGCTAAATTCCATATTAATGAAATAGAAACGGGATGAAAATCTGAGGAAGGTGCTGGACGTTATAATAAACAAACCGGGCATGTAAAATATTTATAGATTGAAGGATTGGACTATAGATTACGGGATTTAGATAGAAGAATGGAGGAATTGAGGACGGTTTGGGGTATAATAATAATAATCAGGGGTGCCGGTGATATAGTGGTTAGGACGCTGGCTGCTACTCGCCTGCTGCTGTTTTTAAAGGCAGCGGGCACGAATCCTGCGCAAGTAGGATTTTTACAAGGTCGCCCGGCCCCCTGTTTGTGTGGTTTGAGGAGACCGCGCAAATTCAGCTGTTCCGTCCTTCGGAAGGGACGTTAAGCTGTTGGCCCCCCTGGTGTTCTTCGTAAGAGCAGGTAAATGCCGGCACCGGTTTCCCTCCTCCCTTCCCCGGTTATTCATTGCACTACCTCTGAGATACCCATTTGTGCTGTAAGAGAGGCGAATTGACTGGGCATTCAAACAATAATAATAATCCGTCTTTATTGAGGGCGATATTTAGACAATCATGTTCATTTTTACATATAACGCTGATATGACAAACACAAACATCCATGTCCTAGGCAGGATTCGAACCAGCGGCCTTAGCATCCGTTGGCTAACCACCCGTTTACCAAGTATACGGAGAGAAAGAGAGATTTAAAAGAATAAAAATTATAATAAAAGGCTATGTTGTCCGTCTGTTGGTGTGAGTGTCAAGCTATTAAAACGCGAATAACTAGATCAAGGATGTTGATAAAAAAAAAAAACAGAATATGTTAATTTAGGGTTGACATGGTAATTTAAGAAATAAAAGTCCATTTGTGGCGCTATTTTGAGGGGGGATATATTGCTCTTCCTCCGAATATAACTAATATATTTTAATTTAAAGAAGAGAGTTAAAATAATTTTGGCCAGGTAAAGTTGTCTAGCGTAATGTTTAATAAATAAATATTTCTTTTGTATGTAAGATTTTTATCTACATATATCACGCTGAGAGAGATAGCTACATTTTTGAGGGGAGAATGTGAGGGAGAAAGGGAGGAGAATGGGAGGAGAATGGGATGGAGGAATAGGGAGGATGGGAAGAAGTGAGGGTGAAGAACAGGAGAAAGAGAGGGATGGAGAATGGGTGAAAGAAAGAGGGGAAAATACGAGGGAGAGAATAAGGGGAGAGGGAAGGAAGAGAATAGGAGGGAGGAAGAGAGAAAGGGAGGAAGAATGGGAGGTACCTTAATTTAAACATACCCGTCATATTTGACGCTAGTAATAATATAAAAATCTTGTGTATCAACCAGGGCATTGAACCGAACCGTAAACCGACACCGAAAAAACCGTTATTTTAGCTGGAGTGAAACCGAACCCGAACCGAAAGAAAATATTTTACTGAACCCGAACCGAAACCGAAAACCGTTATTTATTTCGTTCCATTCTTTCGGTTCGCATAAACAGTGGGAGCAAATGAAGGGTTTCTCCTTTTGCTTTAATATGAGTCATTTTTGAAAGCCTCACTTTTCAACACCGAATAAGGCAAAGGCTAATGGTTGTCTTGAGAATACATGCTCCTAAGCCTTTAGAGAGATGCATCTTTGTGATAATATCTGTTGGTTCAATGGTGGGATTTTCCATGAGCATCTCAATATATAGGGAGAGGGTCAAAGATACGTCCTGCTGAGGTTTCCCAGAACCCTGTTTAAATAAGTCTAGTGGAAAGGAACTTATTGGTACTTTGGAAACAGCCACTACTCGTCTTGGTACCCTCCCCCTGATCCTACCCCGTGGAGTGTTCCAGATAAAAATGCTTCACGATTCTTAACTTGTATTTTGCCTTTAAGCCTGGTTCACACTGGAGGGATGGTCGCGGTTGGGAAATTTTAGACCAAAATATAAAAATCCTATTTTCAATGGAGTTTCTATGAAAAAGTCCCAAAGGCGTTCACACTTGTAGGGAAGGACACGATTAGGCCTCGGTACGAACCCCTTGGGTCGCTCGAGGAGGCAACTGTTGTCCCAAGCCCCTTCGAGTCCCAGCATCTTCGGTTACTATCGGCAATCCTCGGTGACATCCGAAGTGAGCTTGAATATTTCTGCTAGTTAGGAGCATCCATAAACGACGTCACGCTGGAGGTGGGGGCGACCATGCCGCGACCGAGGCCTAACCCACAAGTGTGAATGGTCTCCGCAAAAATACTCCTGTCCCTCACCGCGACTGTCCTCCGACTGTCCCTCCAGTGTGAACCAGCCTTAAACGAGGTTAGTGGAAAGGAACTTAGTGGTACTTCGAAGACGGCCGCTAATCGTCTTGGTACCCACCCCGTGGAGTGTTCGGATAAAAATGTTTTACGATTCTTAACTTGAATTTTGCTTAAAGTTGGAGGTTATTGTCCCGATAAACTTTCATCACTTCCCCATATGCACTGAACCCTTATATCCTGGTAATTTTTCTCTAAAACCTATCCAGGAAGGATCGCTCCGCAGTCGTGCTTCTGTGGTATTCTTATTTATGTTATCCTTTTTTGCAGGTCAGTAAATTTATATAGTGCCTCTTACTCTGTTAGACAAAAACTGCACACATATTAGCATTCGTTGCTTAAAACTGAATAGGGATTAAGGATTAATGCGAATTGGTTATTTTTAGTGAAGTATTATGCCGACTGCAAAAACGCACATTAGAGACTCCGATTGAAGAAAGACAGTTTATGACGCGCAGAATATATAAGTCTAGTTTTCTCTGTGTGTGTTTGATTTCAAGAGGATATTTAGTACAGCGATGTAAATTCGGTATCGTCTCCATTCCCCATGGAAGAACGTAAAAGTCTGTCCTGACATGCAGACTTTTATGGTTATTATTTTTGAATCTCTAAGATATTGGCGCGATATTTACATCACCTTAAAGATAAAAGATTGTAGATAAATTTTCTAATCATCGAATTTTATTTCTCAATAGCGTTTCTTCAAAGATTCACATTTTTTTAAATCTTATCATTGTAGGTCCTTGATAACCGGTACAGTTGGATACTATTGTTCGCATCATTTTCCTGCTTAATATGCATACATTAAAAAAAGCAACTATTTGATTCTAATCGTCTTCGACGAATCTCCCCGAGTTGTGAAGGAGGACGGAATAAATAGGGAGAGGGAGGGGATTGCAAGTGAGCATGGAGATAAAGCAGAATGGGAAAGAGAATATAATAGGCTATTTAACTCTAGGCTCGTAGATATGTAATAATAACAGTTGTTGTATTTCAACTTCATTGAATTTCTCCTTCTTGGAAAAGTTTTACGTTTTGAATTTCAGCGGACATCTTCTCTATTATGAACATAATATCGCAGGTACTCGTCCAAAATGACAGCAACGGTAATCAATTTTAATATATTCATCTATATAGATACATTTAATTCCATATATATATATATATATATATATATATATATATATATATATATTAACTAAAGGAAAAGAAAAGGTAGTGATGAGGGTGGCAACAAGGTGTTGAGGGAAGCCCAGCGGACACTCACCAAGTTGAGGACCAAGCTGGCAGGCTGCTGGGGGCGTCGAAGAGACACGTAAAACACACGAACACAAAAACACACGCAAGCTTATCGGGCCTAAGCCCTTCTTCAGCGAAAGAGTAACGTAAAGTGACACACTGGGCGGGGAATGACAGGGTGATGTGGGAAGGTTGATGATTGGAGGAGGTGGGGAGTAGGAGGGGTGGATAGCCAATAAAGAGGGAGTGTGATGAGGTAGAGTCCGAATAGTTACAAAGTAACAAGGAAACATTGTAAGGGGGCTAATAGGGTTAGCGGAGGTTGAGGCCAGGCGGAGAGAAAGAGTCGAGAAGATGGATATGTGCTAGTTCCCAGTGTCGGAGAAGGGGGGCAGGAGTGTCATAGGGTAAAGCGCGAATAATCCTAACATTGTAGCAACTATTAAAGGGAACATTGTGGGTATTAGCATGTAATGCAACTGGGAGGGGGCGTCTGAGAGAAACGCTATTACGGTGACCGTTCATTCGGATGTTTAACGGATTGCTGGTGAGGCCTACGTAAAACGCGGGACAAAGGGTGCAGGTAAGGAGGTAAATGACGTTACGGGTGGTGCAGTTGCTTCTGGAGGTGATGGGGTAGGTGATGTTGGTGGAGGGACTCGAGAAAGAAGATGATGGTAGGTGGATAGGGCAAGTGAGGCAGCGAGGTTTTCCGCAGGGGTGGGAACCTATTGCAAGAAGCGTGGTAGAAGTGGGAAGATCCTTCCTCCACAAGATATTTCCCAAATTTGGGGGCCGGCGGAAGGAGAGGAGCGGAGGATTGGCAAAAAGGTTGATAAAGAGGGACTGATGGGAGGAAGAGGTAAGAATTGGGTGGGCAGCATGAAGGATTGTTTTGAGAGCTTCGTGGATACCAGGATGGAAAAGTGTCGTAAGAGTGAGTGGAGGGGTAGATGCAGGAATAGTGGGTGTGTGAGGATGAGATTCAATGTGGGTAGGCGTCATCGCCCTATGGATCTGTTCGCGGACCAAGACTGGAGGGTAACCACGTTTGAGAAGAGCATCCTCGAGGACAGAGTAATACTCTAGAAGGGATGCTCTATCGGAACAAAGCCTCCATCCTCGACGAGCAAGGGCATAGGGGATAGAGGTTTTGGTATGAAGGGGATGGCAGCTATCAAAGTGGAGGTATTGGAGGCTGTTGGTGGGTTTGATGTGAACACAGGTGCGGATTTGGCTGTCTTGAAGGTAAAGATCGACATCCAGGAATGTGATGTGGGAGGTAGAGGATTGGTGGGTGAAGGACAGTGAAGGATGGGAGGAGAGACGCGAGAGAAAGGAAAGGAGAGAGTCAGGTCCATGCGTCCAAATGAGGAAGACATCGTCGATGTATCTCAGCCACAAAAGTGGTCTGAGTTATACGTTGAGGAAGAGTCTTTCCCATTCTCCAAGGTAGCAATTGGCGTATGAAGGCGCCATTCGGGTGCCCATCGCAGTGCCTCTAATTTGAAGGTAGTGACGACCATCGAAAGAGAAGTTGTTCAATTTGAGCACCATTGCTGCCAAGTCTAATAAGAAATGGGAGGAAGGTCTTGCGTCGGGTGGTCTTGAGTCCAGGAGTTTACTAAGGGCAGAGAGTCCATCATCGTGGGGGATGTTTGTGTAGAGGGAACAGACATCGATAGTGGCCAAAATGGTATTGGGTGGGAGAGGAAAGGGGAGGTGTTTGAGACGTTTGAGAAAGTGGTTAGTGTCTTGGATGAAGGAAGGGAATTGACGAATGAGAGGTTGTAGGTGGGAGTCAACGAAGGCGGAGATGCGTTCTGTAGGGGAATTAAAGCTGGCAACAATGGGGCGGCCGGGGATGTTGGGTTTATGGATTTTAGGGAGAAGGTAGAATGTGGGTGTGCGGGGTTTGTTGGGGATCATTAGAGCAATGGCGGAATCGGAAAGGCCTTCCTGTTTGCCTGAGGAATGAAGATAGGACGAAATTTGGTAGGAGTGGTGGTCTGTGGGGTTGGAAGTAAGGTGATGGTAAGAGGTTTCGTCAGAAAGTTGGCGCTCGGCTTCCTCGTTATATTTGGCGCGATCCATCACAACCGTGGTGGTGCCCTTGTCGGCAGGGAGGATGATGATATGGTCAAGATGTTTGAGTGTGGAAATGGCATGCCTTTCACGTCTGGTAAGATTATCTGTATGGTCGATAAGATCGGAAAAGTTAGGTTGGGAGATTCTGGAAAGGATATAATTGAGGTATTGTTCGACCGGGTGTAGGGAAGGAAGGGTGGGTGGAATGTATTGGGAAGGAGGTTTGAAGATGGAAAAGGTAGGTGGGAGGCCGGGAGGGAGTTTTGGGTTGGCAGAGGTGAGAAAGTCTTCTTTGGGAGGGTTAGTTTTTAGACGTAGTGTGCGGGCAAAGGACTGGACGTCGGCAAGGAGGCGAAAATGATCAAATTTGGTGGTGGGACAAAAGGAAAGGCCTCTTATATCGACGACTCTTACAGAGGAGGATATAATATACTAGTATGTTGGTGCTTGCACACTGCAAGCATTTCATCTCACCTTGTAAAAACATTCATTTTTCAGAAAGACATTACATCATTACAAATAGTCTTTTAATTCTAAGGATTTCACCTCCGCAGCGATTTTCGTTTTTCCCACATGTGAAATTAATAGTTTAAAACAATCCCCAAATGTTGCAATTTTTAACATTTTACACTCTCTCCATTATGGGGTACTAATGCTAATTGTTTAAATTGAAATAATTTTTAACGGCCGCCGCAATAGATATATGGAGAAATTGAAATGTTTATTAGTGCAAATGTACTACTCTGTAAATAATTTGAAAATTTCAGCTTTCTAGCTCATCCCGTAGTACCTAAACAGTTATCCAATTGTTTAAACTTTAAGAATTTTTAACTGCCAAACAAATGAAAATATCAAAATCTGTATAATCCCTATTTCGTTTTTTTACAAATCCTACCTCTAAAAAAATTTCAGCTCCGTAGCACTTTCGGAAATACATAAACCTTGGAAATTTGTTTAAACAATGGCGAATTTTTAGCGGCTGCATTGTTGCACTTTTTCAAGATTTTCGTTTTTTCTCGTCGGTTTTGCACACATTCCTACCTATCAAAAAATAATTCGAATCTCCAGCTCATCTGGAAGTGCCTAAACATCAGTATTCTCCTATCATCATTCTATATAGACGTTCTTTACATAGGAGGAGGAGGATATAACATACTAGTAATTGGTGCTTGCATACTGCAAGCATTTCATCTCACCTTGAAAAAACATTCATGTTTCAGACAGACATTTCATCATTACAAATATTCTTTTAATTCTAAAGATTTTAACTCCGCAGCGATTTTCGTTTTTTCTCACATGTAAAAATAATAGTTTTAAAAAATCCCCAAATGTTGCAATTTTAAATATTTTATACTTTCTCCATTTTAGTCAAATTTTAAAGTTGTAGCATTTCTAGAAGTAAAATAATATTTTTCTAATTGTTTAAATTTAAATAATTTTTATCGGCCGCCACAATTTAAACAATTACAAAAATATTATTTTACTTCTAGAAGTGCTACAACTTTGAAATTTGGCTAAAACAAAAATCGCTGAGGAGGTGAAATCTTTAGAATTAAAAGAATATTTGTAATGATGAAACGTCTGTCTGAAAAATTATTGTTTTTTCAAGGTGAGATGAAATGCTTGCAGTATGCAAGCACCAACTACTAGTGTGTGTGTGTGTATATATATATATATATATATATATATATATATATATATATATATATATGCGTGTGTGTGTGTGTATATATATATATATATATATATATATATATATATATATCATTATATATCGTTTCTTACAGAGGTGGAGGAGTAGATAACATATAGGAGGATACTAATGTTTAGGGACTTCCAGATAAGCTGGAGATTCGAAATATTTTTCTTAGGTAGGATGTTGTGCATCACCGACTAGAAAAAACGAAAATCCTGAAAAAGTGCAACAATGCGGCCGCTAAAAATTCGCAATTATTTAAACAAATTTTCAAGGTTTATGTATTTTTGGAAGTGCTACGGAGCTGAAATTTTTTATAGAGGTTGGATTTGTAAAAAAAAACGAAACAGTGATTATAGAAATTTTAATTTGTTTGGCAGTTAAAAATTCTTAAAATTTTAACATATAGGTAACTGTTTAGACACTACCCGGCGAGTTAGGGAGCTGAAATTTTTAAATTATTTACATTTTAGTCTATGTAAAAGAATAAACATTTCAATGTATCCATGAAATCGTTATTGCGGCCGTTAAATATTATTTAAATTTAAACAATTAGAAAAATGTTATTTCACTTTTAATTCTGCTATAAATTTAAAATTTGGCAGAAATGTGTGGCATTATTAACCCAATGTGGGAAAAGTATAATATTCCTAAAATTATTTATTGTTTTACTCCATTATTGTTCCATAATGGAAAAACGAAAACCGTTCCAGAGGACAAACCTTTGGAATTAAAGAAATATTTCTCATGATGAAAAATCTCTCTGAAAAATTAATGTTCTTTCAAGGTGAGATGAAATGCTTGCAATATGCAAGCACCTTCTACTAGTATATATATATATGGAATATATAGGTCTCACTCAATGCTTCCTCAATCCCTCGTCTCCTCCTTATCTCTTTCTCTTCACCTCCCTTTCCTCTTTTGGTTCTCCCTACTGCTCTTCTTTAGTATCTATTTTCCGTAGTTATTCCTACCAGTCACTTATATCCATTCCTTCCTATAAATCAATACCCAAATGGAGGGAATTTTATTAATTAGATGAAATTTTGGTTGCTTGGAGTGAATGTTACTGTGCACATATTTGTCATCTTAAGAAAATTTATGTAATTATATATTGCATGGTATTTCTAATATTAACATCTAAATTATTGTACTTAAAAATAGATAAGTAGCTCTTCTTTGAAAAACTCTCTATGATTTACATTCTATATTCAAATGTGAATTAATATTATTGTAACTGTTCAAGTAAGTTCATAAGTACTGTTGGAGTAAATTGATTATGATAATGAGAGTATCTGCTTATATTGGAATTGTAAAATCAAATAAATGTTGTACCCTTCTCTCCCAACTGGGCCCTCTTTCTCTCCCCCAATAGGGGCCTCATTCTCTCCAAATCAGACCCTCTCTCTCTCTCTCCCAACTGAGCTCTCTTTCTCTCTCCAGATCGGACCCTCTTTATCTCCATCAATAGGACCCTCTTTCTTTCTCGCAAAGGGGCCCTCCCTATCTCCCCGTTAGGTTCTCCTCCCCTGCCATCTGGAAGCGATGCCCTGTCTACCACATCCTCCTCTCCACCACACTCACTCGATACTTTTCAGACGAACACGGTTTTACCACGTGAACCTTCTCGGACGAGCGATCAGGCAAACGTGTGCAATCTCTGTCAGCCACTAAAAGTAATCCTTTCCTCGACACAACCGATCATACTCTGAATATATTTAGATTCCGCGTGCCACGAGTCTCGGCGCGACGAGCGTTTAGCGGACAAAGTAATGAGCGATATTCCCAACGCTACCCGGGCCAACGCGTTTGCAACGACGGAGGACGTCGTGGTTAGCAGCTCCTCATCTCTATACGCCACGCACTCTGCCATCGACAGTCTCTACTTAATGCGGCTGACCGCGATTGCCCCGTGCTGGCCGACCCCTCCCCCTCCTGAGGCCCCTTTTCCCACATCCGCTCTTCCCTTCGTCCATCGACGTCCCTCGCCTCCTTCTCTGCCTTACTGCTTCACTTCCAACTCAAACCTCGAGTTACTTTATTAGATAAATATGGGGCATTTATAAGTATTTTAATGGCATCGGTCGAATTGGGTACCTGTTATCAAATAACGATACCTACAAAATATTCTGGTTACTTCTTACTCTCGCAATTAATAAGCACTTAAGCCCGAGCACACAGAACACGCACAAAAAAACGAGAGGAATGGTCGTTCTCTTGCGCCAGTATACTCGCTACTATGAAATTATCTGACGTGCCCAGTACATAGCTTTCCCCGAAAAGAGATGCGAATATTATTGCAATTATAATGATAAGTTGTCTCGTCATCAGCTTCCTCTGGAAGAATTACCGGCAATTACACTCGTGAATTATTTTCGCAGCGAAAAATACTTGGAATCGCTTTTCTCATTGCGAACAATAAGTAAACAAAATTGGTATATGTTGCTATGGATAACAAAATATCGATGCGCGATTAAAATCATCGTTGACGGCACTGGGATAGTTGTCAATATTTACGAAAGAATTTACTCAATATATGACGCTAGATGGCACTGAGATAATTATTTTCGGGTTATCGAAATAATGTGTATCAGAAAAAACGCAATATTTTCAGGTTTTTAACAGTGAGAAATGTATACGACAACTCCAATTGACGCCGCACTTGAGAGCCCAATGCCTTTCTATTGGGAATAGTTTAACATTAAGTATGCTTACTTTGCGAGCTATTTAATCCATTGTTACTGCTACATATGAGCCTAAATATAGTATACAAAAATTATTTCTTTTGTGCGGTCCATAGAGGTCTGGAACCTATCCCTACAATTATAATGTAAATATAGGAATCAGTATCCGGTAGTTTGGTACCCGCGAGGTTTTCGAGGAACCCATCCCTCGCGGGAGGGAGGTGTACCGTATTTTTCGGGCATATAGGACGCACCCATGTATAAGACCTATTAGTTTAATAATTTTGAAAATATACCGTATTTACTCGCATATAAGCTGCACTTTTTTTCAATTTATTCGTCTCTAGAACGAGGATGTGGCTTCTTTAAAAAGAAAAAATCGAAAAAATTACAAATGTGACAATCGTCAAAATTCATTAGAAATTCGATAAATGGCTGGGCGATTAAGTGCACAGAATGTGAGGTATAAAAACAACAATCTCCGCAACAAATAAATAGGAGAAAGAAATGTCGTCTTCTATTATATTATACTAGTAGAAGGTGCTTGCATTCTGCAAGCATATCATCTCACCTTGAAAAAACATTCATTTTTCAGACAGATATTTCATCATTACAAATATTTTTTTAATTCTAAAGATTTCACCTCCGCAGCGATTTTCGTTTTTCCTTTATTTAAAAATAATAGATTAAAACAATCCCCAAACTTTGCAATTTTACGAGTTTTATACTTTCTCCATTATGGGGTACTAATGCTACACATTTCTGCCGAATTTTAACTTTAAAACTTTACCCAAACATTGCAATTTTAAGAATTTTAAAATTTCTCTATTATGGGGTACTAATGCTACACATTTCTGCAAAACTTTAAAGTTTTAGCTGTTCTAGAAGTGAAATAATATTTTTCTAAAAAAAATTTCAGCTCCGTAGCACATACGGAAATACATAAACCTTGAAAATTTTGTTTAAACAATTGCGAATTTTTAGCGGCCGCATTGTTGCACTTTTTCATGATTTTCGTTTTTTCTAGTCGGTTTTGCACAAAATCCTACCTAAGAAAAAATTTCGAATCTCCAGCTCATCTGGAAGTGCCTAAACATTAGTATCCTCCTCCTCCTCCTCTCTAAGAAACGTCGAATTTTTCACCTTTCGTGGAATCATAAGCTTGGCCATATCACTAATTTTGGTAAAATTATCACCAAAATATACAAAAGTGAACTTGAAAAAATTAAAAGCATATGATTAAAGAATTTAGCATAAATACCGTTTTATTCACACATTTTAAAGCATATGCTAGAGGAAAGGTTTGAAAATAAGCAAACGCTATTTCTTTCGAGCTTTTTTATTCAACTCAAATTAAGCTTTTGATTAAAAAAATGCTAGAATGTAAAAGCATTTGCTTAAATTATATTCACTCGGCTCAATGCCCTTAATTTGAATTCGAGTGTAAATAACGAAGTTTTTGGCACGTAGCGAACCTTTTTTCTCGTTTGCAGCCCGCCCGCCTTCTTCTCGCCTTCCCCTCTTTGTCTCAAACTGCTCTTTTACTCATTCTGCAGAACTCAGAGGATGACCTTCCGGAGTGTGCACCATGGGCAGTGTGCAGCAAAGTGGACCGATACGACGCTCCTTGGGTGGAGAGGCAGTGCAGATGCGGAGGTTCGCACCGATGCTCCAGGGCCCTAGACGCCTCCGACGGACACACGCTCACCGATAAGACGCGCCAATATAAGGTAACATTGGAAAAAGGTGCGATTCCCGGCCGACGACGGCTAGAGAGAAAGCCATCTCGAGCCCGAATGTTTTAAATACCGTAAATGGCAGGGATTCAGTATAAACGCGCATAAGGAAATTCCAATAATAGCCGGCCTTTTTATGAAACATTCCCCACAAGTGCGGTTCACGCAACGCTAAGAGACTGGAGGGCGCTCGATATTAGACTAACGCGAATTTGAATATCTCGTGAGCAAAATTTATTTTTCCTTGTCAAAACAAATTCTCGATTGAAAATGCATGTGCATTTCACAGCTTTGCGAGCCGATAAAAAAACTACCCAAGTGTCGCTTCTTCCGCGACATCACGTGGACTTTACGGAGTTCCCCGGACAACGCCACGGAGCAGATCGTGCATTGCCACTGCCCGAAGACGTCGGTGGCGTACCTGATACAGAGGCAGATGTACGAAACGAGGCACGGGGTCGGCTACCAGTATTCTTTCGCCTGCTCGCCGCAAAGCGTGAGTAATGGTGAATCCGAGAGAACCAAAGGGGGAAATTAAAAATATCTATCATTTGCTATATCGGCGTGAAATAAATACCTTCGCGGAAACAGATCCAAAAATTAAAGTATTTCAAAAAGTAACTTTCGGTCGCACGCACGCTCAATTTTCCTTTCCATTTTAAACCTGAAGCAATCCTTTCGAAACGTGCAATTCGTAAAAACTCTTCCAGAGCTCAATTCCGCAGGTAAAATGAATCACAAATACCGTAGAATAAAATTAACTATGGTCGTATAAAAAATTTTTACTGCACGTTCACTCGTGTCTTACATCCTCTCCGTCTTTCTTTCCTCGTCGCCAAACAGCGGTTGCGCTGCCAAAGGAAGGAGCCATGCCGCTTGTTCACCGTGAGGAAGCGGCCCGAGGTGGACGAGGTGAACACAAACACCCTCTGCCAATGCCCACACAACCACCGCTGCCCGAGGCATCACACTCACGCCGGAGTCATCGCAGGCAAGAGCTACACCGACGAGGCGATCAGAACCTACAGCGGCTACTGCGTGTGATGGAATCCAATGGGCACAGACGCCACCGGGGACAGCTTTCCATCGCGGGAATATAGAGCGGCCTTCAGCCAAATGCGGAGCGGCAGACCAGTGTGTGGGCGAGCGTGCGGCAACGGCCGAGCGCGGGAGCGGTCGAGTGCGGCTGCGGTCGAGTGCGGCTGCGGCCGAGTGCGGGAACGGTCGAATGCGGCAGCGGTCGAATGCGGCTGCGGCCGAGTGCTGGAGCGGTCGAATGCGGCAACGGCCGAGTGCGGGAGCGGTCGAATGCGGACGCGAGCCGTGACCGATGGACTCATCCGTTCCCTCAATCGCGTATAGTGCCGGCGACATACTTGCCCCAAAAAGCGTACCTGATCTATATAATATATGTATATACACATATACCCACATATAGATAGATATATATTTTATATTTGCCGTTCGGATCAAAAGTCGTTATTTTTACTATTTTAATTGTTGTGCTATTATTATTTTTATTATTGTAAACGCGAATGTGGCTTAAAGTGATCGTGTAAGGTTTAATCGAGTAACACAATAACCTCTGTAAAACAGTGTTACCAAACTGCGCTCTGATGGGAAACGAGTCGTTCTTCCGCTCTTCCAGAATACTGAGCCTTGCATTAGTTGCATGGAGAAACGGGAATTTCCACGCATAGCGAACATCCTCGCGATACATGATTCGCGAATAATACGTGGATATCAGCAATGGTTCACATTAGTGCTAGTTTGTTATTCGCCCTACGCGTGGACACCCGTCAAATCATTCTTTCAACGTAGAACGTCGGAAGGATTCGAAAATAAAACCATCTTAATGACATCCACCCCCACGTGGCGGCGCCACATACGTCCGGAACAAAGGTCTACGCAGGAATTTGGATTACAGAGTACGTGGCGGACGAGTGCGAATTAACTTCTTTTTCTTTGCTCAAAGAAACTACGCTAAGGCAGAAATGAGGTTTCATGCACGGCGAAAAATTGTAAACTGAATGTACATGTACAAAATATGTAGTTGTAAATTATTGTATACCTCATTTATCTCACTTATGTAAATAAAAAAAATATATGTAAATTTGATTAGCTGGCTGTAGAAGCATATTCACTGTGTGATGACACCAGCGCCTATCATCGTTTCTATTTTAACGGATAAATTTCACTGTAGAACAAATAAAATAAAAAATATTTTTTAAGATATAGACTTCAAATGCACTAAAAGGCGCAATATAAATTTATGTGTACACCTCGCCAAATCATTTGGTTAGCAAATTTCCAAAATTTGTAATCAGGGAGGGTCCTTTCAACAACCATAAATGATTTCGGTTCTGGTTAGTGTTTGCAGAAAAGTGTTATGGCGCGGGTAGATTCTCTCATTGCCGTCCTAGAACGCCAAACAACATTTCTGCAAATTTCTCAATCGTAAGTGACAAGATAACTTAAATTAACTTTTACTTTCTGGAACATATAATTATGTGAATTTTAGATTTATGTTTTACTTTCTACTGCATACATAACATGATTTCATTAAAATAAATTCATATAAAATTAATTTTGTTTTTCCCAAAGATTAAAAATTTACTCAGATTTCGTAGAAAATGCCCACAAAGACATTCGAAAATTAAGCAATTTTAATCTCTATATATGACTTCATTAACACAATATCACTCAGTAATTGACGATTTGTTTACTTTAGTTACCGTCACGTTATTAATCGCAACCAAGGTATTGTTTAAATACTTCAAAACAACGTCGATTTTTTTAATAAGCGGACAGATGCAACGCGAATTTATAATCTCAGTCAATCATACGCAATCACAGGAAATCGGAACAATGAAATTCACCTTGACTAAAAAAGAATTTAATGTAAACATGTTAAATTTTCGCGTTGAACTAATTTGTGGACCGATTCGACGCGTATTCGAAAATCAACAGCGAGAAAATCTAATTTAGTTCTTTCAAATCCCGAATTCCTGCGATGATTCTAAGTAATTTTAGTACCCAACTGATTAATGCGCTACACTCAGCCTCGTTTAAATCACATGGGGAATGTAAACGGTCTTGGAATCGAACCCATGAATTCAATGTAGACGACAAGTAGCTCTAAATTTAAAAGTGGCGTTGCCAAGTAATCCCTAAAAGTTTGACCGAAAAAGAACGGAAAGTTTTTGAGTTTTAAACTTTTTATGCGTTCTTTGCACGAAGTGAACGCATATAGGAGGTCGTTTCCGTCCGTCCGCATGTTTCAACTCGGGAACCGCTGGACGTATTTTGATTAAATTTGTTATCGGGCAGTTTTGCTAAAATGGGTCGCCCGATGCCAATTTTGGTTAAAATCGGACAATAATTACGACTACTTTACATGGAGACCTACATGTATTTTACAACGTACTACATTAGCTTCTCGTTAAATACTCATCCGAGCGAAAAATATTGCGAACATTGTGAAATCTCAAAGAACGCATTTGAAAACTCTGCGTACTCCGACGTGGAATACACCTTTCCAATCTTGTTGTTATTCTCAAAGTCGATCGACCTGTCATCTTACAGCGTGGAAAGTTGGCCTAGCTCATTAGATGATAGTATTATCAGTAACGGCGTGCCATCTCGTTGAAGTCCGCAGTCTTGACTCTGATGTTCCCAGAAATAGAAAACTCAACGCTTTAAAATCTAAAACAGTCCAGGAGGGAGAGGTGGGGGCGGAATAGCGATTCTGACCGATAGATAGCGAATACGGCTTAAGGTTCATAAACGCACTTTGGTCTCATCTAACTTCTGAAAGCCAAATTTCCAAAACCAAACTCATCTCTGGCATCTTAGATCCCTCGGAAAACATCAGAAGTCTGCCTCGGGTCCAACATCGTGCCATCCTTTTCAGTAAACTCTCCTCTGGCAGCTCTTCCATATATAATGCCTCTCTCGCGGCCCTCTCTCTGCTAACCATGAAACATTTATTCGCTGCCATCTTTCCTCCTAACCGACACGAATCCCTCTTTCCATCCGATAACTACGACTCATTTCCCTCAACACCAGCACTGCACGTTTTGGTGTCAATGGCCTTCGTTTACAAATCACAGCATCGCCTCCTTTCCAACCTTCGTTACTAGATAGATTTTCCATTTCCTTTTTTAAAAGAAAAACACGAACCCGAAATGGATATTATAAGGCAAATTAATAGGCGTTGAAGTTATGGTGAGTTAGGAAACGTCGACAATACAAATATGCTAAGCGTAGAAGCGAAACGGGAGTGTTTGCAGAATGAGATGTTTTGAGTAGGAGAATAATGAGTTGGTTGGGGGGGGGGGGGTGAAGACGACTTCGGAGGGAAAGACGGAAGTATTCGTGTCGGCTGAGGCGAGGCAGCTAGAGACACTCGCGCTCAAATCGGATTAGGATACAATACGAGAGGGGAGTGATTCCAGCGGAGGAGAATAAGGATTTAGGTCACGTCTTCCTGTACAATGAATGAGAAGAGCGCGCGCACACTTCAATCATCCCCCCCCCCTCACTGACCCTCCTCCCCACTGACCTCCCCCCTCCACCTCTCCCCGACCCTCTCCTCCAACTCTCCCCCCTTGAGAGTTGAAAAGCAGCAAAAAACAAATGTGTAGATGCGTTTCCTGTCTTGGTCAACCGAGAACATTTCGTGAGAAGGGACCGCAACAAAAAGTGATATAGCCTCAGGGAGTGGGAGGAGAAAAGGGAAAGGTGGATAGAAAGAGCCAAGAGTAGGGTGGGAAGGTAGAAGGTGGAGTGAGGGAGAGAGATGGGGGGAGAGAAGAGGAGGGGAGGCAGAGAGGTACGGGGAGAGAGGGAGGGGGGAGAAAGGGACTTAACCAGCGAGTTTTCGAATGGTAGAATAATTTTACATATTGTGCATCTACAAAAGAACAAAATTCTTTCAATCGCTCTGTACGCAATGAATACGTTGAAAAATGTCATAATATTTTTACTATTATTATTAGGGGATGGTGTTCTATGTAAGAAAAGGCACCAAGGGACGCATGTCCTCGGTGCTACCAATTACAAATGTGGGCGAAATAGAAATGGTATAGTGGCCTCCTAAAGAGCATAGTATTTTTGCGCTGCATAAGAGTGGATTGCAAAGGCTCCGCAGATTGCGACCGCTCTCCTGAGAGTCGTAAAACGACTCTTTTACGGGAATTCATATAAATTCTTCGAATATACACTAGCGCTCGGATTTAGTCTTTTCATCAACATTCGGGTGCTGAGCAGGACGTCACAGCTACTGTCGCCCCTAAGTTAGACTGCTCTATTGACGCTGCTTTCCATATATCAACAGGGACAAAGCGATGCCCGTAGATCATGACAATAGGGAAATAACCGGGACCTGTCTTTTATCGTTTACTAGATGAAAGTACCCGGCGTTGCTCGGGTGTTTAAATCAAGACAAAAAATATATAGGAAGATTTGACAATAAAACCAAGTAATGAATCCAAGTTCATTTTTATTGTAATGCTTAATGGTATGCATTATTTCTTGTCTTCCCATCTTTTGCACAAATAAATAAATTTTTCCCGCATCCTTGATCGACAAATTTGGCGACTTTGTATTTTTTATAAAATTATCATAACAAACAGTCGATGGAATCACTTTTAAGTATAGTTATTTCACTCGAATTGATTTCCAGTGGAAGAAACTGCATCATAATATGTGGCCATGAATCTCAAATAAATTAAAACCTTGGGCAGGAATTGCAAGCTCTAGGGATGCGACCGGTGGAAACACTTTTGAAGATATATTCCAATTTATCTTAACCACCTTATCCCATAGAAAGGCTGGTTTTGTGGGTCTAATTTGTCATGCGAATATCTGAAAGTCAAACCTACAAAACAAAATGAGTTTCCGGACTTTGAAATCGATTTTAGCGATAAAAAGTGTATTAGTATGGCAAGGAAAGTGTTGTTATAATCTAATAAGTACAATTGGCTTAATTGATGCATACAAATGTTCAGTTGAAGAGAAAGCAAATTGTACATATAGGTATTTAAGGGAAGAAGAAGTTAAAGATTATATTTTGGTTGAAATTAAAGAATTGTTATAGAAGTTTTCTTATTGTACCTTCTGTGATATCTTTCATTTTTACTTTCTCCATATACGAAGTATAGGGAAAGTATTGTTTTCACGAAAAAAATCGAACTCGAGATTTCAACGGTAATGCATGTTTTAAGGTTCCCTGAACACGTTCTGACTAGTTTCGCGACGATGTCTGTCGGTCTGTATGTGATAGATTTTTGTGGGCACTCTAACTCAAAAATTATTAATCAAGTCAACGAAAAATTTAATATTTAACCTTTTTTATAAAAGTTAGAAGGTCTGATTAGTTTTTGGAAAAAATCGGTCTACCGGAAGTGGGTGTTTACACTTGTCACATCCGTTATTTTGAAATATTTGCTTTAATATTTGATAAATGTAAAAATGTATTGGAATAAAAATTGTAGGAAACTTCATTTTCTACAACCTTTGCTTGATACATTTTCCATTGTTTAAGAAATATCTTATATTTTTAGCTGCCACCACCACGCCACCTACCGAAGACTATTATTAACAATTGACGCTTAGTTACGTCTTAGTAACGTTCTTTTTTCTTTTCTTAATTGTCAACCGGAAGTAAATATTGACAACAATCCCAGAGCTAACAACATGTAATTTGCCATATAAATATGGAGAAAGTCATGTGTTGCCCACAACAGATTTTTTTGTTCTTGAAGTCGTAAATTCATTTGGTTATTAGTTTCCTTTGCTCTTGCACTCGCCTGTCTAACGTAAGTCTTTCTTCTCCATGTCTTAAATTTCTTTGGTCAGTAGTTGTAGCTCTGACGTTCGCCAGCCTCACTATTTGCTCTTCAAGTCTTTTATTTATTTGATGGACATTTTCCATTCATTTGGAATTGATCTCATTTGAATCTGAGAATAATCTTCCGCTTCTTTTAGGAATGGTTTCTCATTTTAACCATTGATTTGGTGAAAATAATAAAAATTAAAATGAGATTGTTATAGAATTAAAGGTTTAATTATTCAGATACAAATATTTTTAATATTGTTGAGTAACACAACGACAGAAAAAATATAATACAAAACTTTTACTAAGTACAGAATCTTACCTTCCTTGCAATTATTCCAAAATCACTAAATATGTTCCTTAATAGATGTTAAACTCGCTTATACGATAACGACGTACACCAAAAAGGAATCCTACAACAAACGATAACAGAAGTACTCTTCGTGGGTAACCAGAACGTTGTCCGAAATAATTATCAGGTAATAAAACTCGAAATACCTTACTATAGACAATTATGTCAAACTATCAATTCTGATTCTTTATCATATTACCCTTCTAATAGGTAATATACGAATATATATCTTAAAAGGTAAATAACAAAACAAATATGAACGTGCGTTGCCATTCATAACTTAATGTCGCTCAACAATAAATGAATCCCGTAATAAACGAAAATAATTATTTCAACCTTTTACATAAAATATTTCGGCGTAAAAATTAGCGCATTCAGCTAATTAAAGTGGTTGTATTGTTTATTCAAAATTTGGTATCTGCAGCTATTCGGGAAGTATGACTTTATTTTGCACAAATCCACAATCTCTTCAAAATATATAATAGACTTATGGAACATTTAATTTGTCTCTCTTTCTCCCCTCCTGTCTCTCTCCTTTCTTTCTTCCTCTCTCTCCCGTATTAAAGCACGCATTCCTTACACATGTATAGTATATGGATTAAGGCGACAGTAAAATCGGGAGTTTTAACAATGACACGCTCGGCAAGGCAACGTATCGTTAAAAAGCTTAAAAATTTCCAATAAATGTGATTTAAAGGTAAAACTTGAGCGATTTCGAATCGTAGGCGAAATGTGACGATATATATATATATAAGAAAGGATATTAATTTTTCTTTAAAACGGTCTAGGTCCGAAGATCGTAGGTCAATTATTTCTAATTTTAATTTGCAAAAGAGAAAAAGTCTGCATGTCGAAAAATCGATTTTTACTTGTTATCTTACGGGAAATGACACCCCCTTCACTTCCCCCCTTCCTACCAAAAATCAAAATTCTGGTCCCGAGGTGCAAATCCTCATGGTCCCATTAGTAAATGTACTAAGTTTTAAGTCTCCAAATTTCTTGATTTTCGAGATATGCTGTCCACACAAACACACATTGCGTTGTATTAATAGAGATGCAAGTTACATAAAATTTACTGTAATATAAACGACCTCGGCATAGCTTAAACATATTAATATCGCTATGAACTAATGTTACCAATTGGTCAAATAAGATATAGTTATAGTTAGGCTTATCATATTTCAAACAACCAAACCGAGACATTGGAGGATAAGGCTGTAAACCAGGACTCTCGAAACTACGGCACGCGAGCCACATCCGGCCTACCTTCTGGGCTGCCACGGCAGTATATTGAACTCCCGATCGGTTCAGGGGCACCCTACACGATTCGAGAACCGGCCCGAGTTCCACGAAATCTACTCCCATGCTCTCGTAAAACTTCCAGTCTCCGATTCAAGCCGATCACTCGGCTCCAAACCGTCGAACCCCGGTCGGTCCGCGGGGCCATGCTGCATACGGTCAGGCGCATGTCGATACCCATGACCCGTCGGAGTCGGTGAACCTCAGAGCACAGATCCCCGAAGGAATCCAATATCTCCTCAGAACCCCGATCCTCAGCGTCATTGGTGCCTACATGCGCCACTATCCGCAGCTTGGAGCATCCCGTGTCACTTGCCGCCGCCCGAACCGCCTTCGTCACCTGTGGCACTGTTCCGCCTGGAATGCACCAGGAGAACACCCGCTCATCTCCCTCCCGGAGGGCCCTTTCCCTCAACGGTGCCACTAAACGCCGGACGTTCGAGCTAGCTATCACTAAGATTCCCCCCCTCCCAACCCGACCTCCCCTAGGTGCGGCATCCCTCGAATCGGGGGGAGCGGATGCGGCCACAGAATTCGTCGTACCGTCCTCCGATAGCGCTTCGAATCTGTTTTTGACGGGGATAGAGTCAGCTTCCACCTTCCCGTCTCCCCGCCATGGCCGCCCTACTCTCCCGCGACCTTTGGTAGCCACCTTCCACCCGTCGGGCTCGGAAGATGAAGCCACTCTTTCCGGGTTAGTGTCGGCTACGGCTCTCTCTTCGACGACCCAGCCAGCCTTCGCTCACGAGCTAGCTCGAGGTACCACCCTGGTACGGCAAAGCGACTCGGAGGTCCCCGCATCTTCACCCTCCTTCGGAGCAGCATCCAACTCCCTAAACTTAGAGAGGAGCTCCGCCACAATCCTCTCGAGTTCTGTGATGCGTGCTTGGAGCAGCTCACATTCAACAGAGCTTTTGAAAAGAGCAACAGAAGACCTATGGGAAGCCATTCCTAACTAAGTTAATTGAATTTACCTAATGTGCGTACTTGAGGACTAAAAAGGAAATAGAGGCGCTAGGATTGGAAGTTACTCTTTATATATTAAAAAAAGTTACTCTTTATATATGAAAAAAGTTACTCTTTATATAAAAAAAAGCAAATCGGGTCGTTCTATGGTGCGAAAGTGGAATAGGTTACTTGGTCTGAGGCAAGATAAACGTTGACTTTTAGTAAACAAAGAAGGGAAAGAATTCGGCGATAAGAGTCCTAAGCTCGGCTAGCCACGCAGTAGGGGTCTTACTTGACGGGAGACAAACAACTTAGGGTTTTTCAACGTGCACGCTATGAGTCAAGGTCAACTAGGCTAAAAGGAAGTGAATGGATGAAACTACACAAATAGTAAACCTTTGCTTTGAATTAACACTAAAATTTACATCTACGAGAAGAAGATGATATTATATACTAAGATTAACCACAATAACTTTTTCTAAAAGTAGGCGTTAGTAATGGTTAAGCACATATACACTAACAAACGTGGTATTACACAGTATATAGTAAAGACGGTTTATAAAATTAAGAAGGAAATGAAACAAGTAAAAAAAATATTTTTATATCACGAAAGGTAGTAAACAGGAGTATACTAGATATACGGCGAAGGTTGTAAATAAATTAATAAATAATAATAATAATAAATTTGCCTTCAATAAGCTTAGTTATATAAGAATTTACTTTCGATATGAAAGTATCGATTTCAATTTGGCAATGAGAGATATAATAAGGAAGTAGACTAAGAATAAAGTAAAATACGTTAAAAATAAACTAAATTAAACTAAATAGGGAGCACTTAGAGCTAAGGAGGCTGCACTATTGGGAAATTCACTGCTAAGGATGCAAACTTAAATGATAAAGGTAGACTATGGAAATTTACGTAAAGTTTGTAATTAAAACGAAGTAATAATAATCTAAGAACACAATAATATTAGAATAATACAATAACTATAAATAACTAAGGGTACTTATCGCTACAGCTACTCTTAAAAACTAATGGTCAGCCAAAGGCAGCTAGTTAGTGCCTGGCTGTCGAAGGGTAAGGACGTGCCTTTCACTTCCTCCTGCGAGAGCTTCTGACCTGCGGGTGACCGGCGCTTTAATAGCAGTAGCTGTAGCAGCAGTCCTTCCGTAGCTGTATCGTTGTGTAGCAGTAGAAGTAGAGTCGAAGTAACCGTACTGATAAGTAGAACTAACATTTATTTATATTGTTTATTGTAGTATCTCTTAATCCCAATATCATCATTTTTCAGTAGTATTTTTCTAGCACTTGCTTTAAAAAAAACTCATATTCAGGTAGTAATTGTTTCTGTAAGAACTCTACGCTGTTTGTGTACTAACTTAACTTGTTTTAACTTGATTATCGCTGTTGGTGTACTAATTTAAATTGTTTTAACGCTTGCTTGTGTTTCTATCTTGCCTGTTCGCTAACGTTGTTTGTGCGGCGAGTCAGCGCTTCCCTTTCACTTTTTACCTGCGTTCCTCTCTAGCGTAGACCTTAAGTCCACGAATTAGTTAGTCACTTAGTATAACCTTAGCTTGAAGTTTAATTTAATTCGTAGCTAGTACAGATTAGTGTTTAGGATGGCTTCACCTAGGATTCCCGTTTCCTCCTTTCTATGCGACGCTGATTTCGAGGGAATGAGGTCTCGAATCACGGAGCTGGTAAGAGAGGTTACGGACCTCCGTCGGAGGGTGGCAAGAGCGGTGTCGGCCCTTGTTCGTGTTGGGAGAACGCATCCATCCCCGAGAACTCACCGCGCCATGATGGCGACTCGGGTGCGCTCGAGTGCGAAAGTCGGTGGTGTGATCGAGGGTGTTTGTGGGACCTCTTCGGGGGCTGGGGTCGCTCCAATCCTGAAACCCAACGATTGGAGAGTGGTCTCCAACCGGGGGGATCGTGGGGTGGTCCTGCGAAGGCTGGGAGCTGGGAATGCCTCGGCAGACCCTCTTCCAGTTTGCAATCGGTTCGCGGCGTTGTCGGAGGACGACACTTCTGCCGATGCTCTCGCATCCGCTCCCGTCTCTTTGGCGGAGGCTGGATCTATGGGAAGTCGGGGTGGGAAGGGAGGGCTCCTAGTAATAGGTAGTTCTAATGTCCGGCGTGTTATGGCTCCCTTGGTAACTCGGGCCCGCCGGAAGGGAGTGACTGAGCGGGTGTTCTCCAGGTGTATACCAGGAGGAACGGTCCCCCAAGTGACGAGGGCGGTACGGGAGTCGGTGGAGTCAACGGGTTGCTCTAGGCTGCGGATGGTGGTCCATGTTGGGACTAACGACGCCTCGAAGCGCGGGTCCGAGGAGATTCTAAGTTCTTTTGAGGACTTGGTCGCCGAGGTCACTCGTGTCCGAGAGGAGTCGGGTTCTGATGTGCGGCTCACCATTTGTAGTATTGTCCCGCGGATTGACTGTGGTTCGGAGGTTTGGAGCCGCGTGGCGGGGCTAAACCAAAGGCTATGGAATTTCTGTGTGGGCATGGGAGTCGACTTCGTTGATCTCCGGCCGGTTCTCGGATCGTGTAGGGTACCCCTAAACGGCTCTGGAGTTCATTACATGACCGAGGCTTCACAGAGTGTAGCGTGTAGGATCTTCGACCATGGTAGGTCTTTTTTAGATTAGAGAGTAGGGTAGGGTGTAGGCGTAATAGGAGATTTCATAGGGGCATCGAGTGTAATACAGTTTCTGGTCGCGAAGTGAGAGAGTCCACCTGCAAAAGCCGTAATAGAGCAGTTAATGCTTCGGGCGATAACGAGAAATTAAATATTATAGTTTTAAACTGCCGCAGCATTCGTAGGAAGTCTGCCGAACTCGAACACGTAATTCGCACGTTGCATGCGGATGTAGTTATAGGTACGGAAAGTTGGCTCACTGAAGATATCGCTAGCCAAGAAATTTTTCCGAAAAGCTATAGAGTATACAGAAAAGACCGTGCCAATAGAATAGGTGGCGGAGTGGCAATAAGTGAAAAGTACGATAGTTGTCAGATCCCTATTATCGATGAAACGACCGAGAGCGTGTGGTGCCGCCTAGGTAAGGATAATTCGAAAAAGATATATTTATGCTCATTTTACAGACCACCTAATGCCAAAGTTGATTATATTTTAAGTTTAGAGAGGCAATTAGCCGAGCTTAGATCTATTATGAACGACGGTTACGTGATAATTGGAGGCGATTTTAACTTACCGTCAATCGATTGGGAAAACCTATGCTCCGTTACGGGAGGTAAAGAACGCGAATCGTGTGAAGCCTTAATTAACACGTTTCATGAATATTCCCTAACCCAGATGGTACGAAAAGCCACGCGTTCGGGCAATGTTCTCGACTTGCTTGCTTCTAACATCCCGCATAGGATAACTAAGGTATCCACAGAGGAGGGACTTAGCGACCATCGAGCTGTGTATGCGGAGTGCGAATTAAAGCTCAAAAGACATCCTAAGACTCTTCGGAATGTATACGCTTTCGCCAAAGCCGACTTTAAAAGTTTCAGCTTGCATCTCAAAAGTACCTTTGTCAGTTATCGTGAAAAGACAGAACGATTAGGTATGGAGCCATCATGGTTATTATTTAAGGGTATACTAGGAAAAGGTATCAATAGATTTATCCCCAGTAAGTTAAAATCTGATAAGAAAGAACCTCGTTGGTTTAATAAGGAAGTCAGGATTGCCTTAAGACGACAGAGACGTAGCCACGCAAAATTGAAAAACATACCTACCACGGCTTCCGATGAGTATCGCACAGCTATAGTCCATGAGTATAACAGTGCCCGCGTACTAGCGAGAAAAACCATGCGTAACGCATTTAACACCTTCCGGAATGAGGTATTAAATACAAAATTGAAGGAGGATCCAAAAGCGTTCTGGTCCTATGTAAGAGAAGTCAAGGGAGTGGGTCCTTCAATACCCTCCCTGCGATGTGATTCCGGAGACATCCTTCACGATGGGGAGGATAAAGCTAATCTACTAAACGTTTACTTCGCGAAGGCGTTCACGGCAGGTGGAAATAGACTTGAAGATAATCTTATTCCCGATGGATGTACTCGGATGGATAATATTAAAATCTCTGAGGCAGGAATAGCGAAGCAACTGAGTGCGATAAATCCCAACAAAAACCCAGGACCAGAAGGAATTCCCGCGCGTGTATTAAAAGAACTAGCAGAAGAAATAGCTCCCTTCCTTCGGATAGTTTTCGAGAAATCTCTTACCCTCTGTGAGGTTCCTGATGATTGGAGACTAGAACACGCCACACCCATTCATAAGGGAGGTGACAAAGAAAACCCCGAAAATTATAGGCCGATTTCTCTAAAATCATTATCATGTAAGATTTTGGAGCACATTATTGTTAGCAACACAATGCGTTATCTTGAGAGTAGATCGCTCTTAGTCAGCTGTCAACATGGCTTCAGAAAAGGTAGATCCTGTGACACCCAACTCGGTCTGTTTGTGAATGATGTTTTATCATGCGGCGAAAATAATAAGCAGGTCGATGCAGTGTTCCTTGATTTTAGAAAAGCTTTTGACAAGGTTCCCCACCGTAAGTTGTTATTAAAATTGGGAAATCTTGGCGTTAATGTTAAAGTCATTAACTGGGTTCGCGCTTTCCTTTGGAATAGAAAACAAAAAGTAGTCATCGATGGTAAGTCCTCGAGTGTGGCAGATGTAGTCTCTGGAGTGCCGCAGGGTAGTGTGATCGGACCTATGCTTTTCTTGCTTTATATGAACGACATCAGCTCAGTTGTAAAAAGTAATATCAGGCTTTTTGCGGATGACACCGTAGTCTATAGAGAAATTAGTGGTCCTAGCGATTATCGTCAGCTTCAGGATGATCTGGATGCGTTATCTGTTTGGTGCAAGGAATGGCAGCTAGAAATCGATCAGAAAAAGAGTAACGTTCTAAACTTTTGGAAATCTAGAAGCCCATCGTCCGTGTTTACCTACTCGATAGATGGTGAGAGCATTCCTGTTTCGGAATCCGTGAAATACCTCGGGGTAACCTTGAATCGCGACCTGTCTTGGGACACCCACATAAGACGAGTGATAGGTGCGGCAAATAAGAAGTTGGCTTTTGTGCGTAGGATAGTCAGGAAAAGCACGGAAAAGGTGAGAGAATCCTGTTATTTATCGTTGGTTAGACCTCAAATGGAATACGCAGCAGCGGTTTGGGATCCATATCAGAGGGGACTCATAAAGGATTTAGAAAAAATACAGCGGCGAGCAGCTAGATTCGTGAAAAAGAATTACAATAAAAAACAGAGCGTTACGTTACTCATTGATGAGTTGAGTTGGCCATCGTTGAAAGATCGTAGATTACAGGCGAGACTTAAACTTCTAGATAAATATAGGTCGGAGATATTCGTAAATGAAATGAAGGATATTATTCGACAACCAACGTATATCGGACGGAGGGATAATGAGGACAAGATTCGCGAAATAGATAGTAGGACGGAGAGGTATAAGGAGTCCTTTTTCCCTAGGACAATACGTGACCACAATAGATAACTGTGAATAATAATTAGTTAGGAACTTGGTGCGCGGCACCCCCTGCCATCCACCGTCAAGGTGACTTGCAGGGTAATATGTAGATGTAGATACTACGGGATACAGCAGGTAGGAGCGAAGCAGCGGGAGCAAAAGTGAAAGCACGTCTGCTCTCGTCGGAGTCCAGCCACTAACTGCTAAATCTCCGTAACTATAATTCGTGATTGTGGTCTAGCGGCTCATTGTGGTAAATGAAGTCCTCTATCCGAATAAATTTCTTAATCTATACATAGCAGATCATACGTATAAGGGCGTGGGATAGAAAAACATGAATTTTAATTGTTATTTGTCGAGAGAACCGTCTTAGCGATCGAAGTAAACAAAATATACAATGATTTGCTTAGGATATTCTCGAATTTTTATCTCCGAAAATATAACTCGTAATTATGCGGTCTCGCGGGCTACTTTGGGGTAAACGAAGTCCTCTATTTGATCATTTTTTTAATCTATGCCTTACAGATCATATAAGAGCTAGGGAGAGAAATTAACGATTTTTACGCTGGTTTCCAAAGGAGACATAGCCTTATGAAATGGTCCTGTGTGTGTGTGTGTCTCCTACTAACAACTTTTGCATTAATAGATCGATTTTTATGAAACTTGGTGTGAGGCTCCTGTTGTCAAGGTCTACCTCCGGGATATATTTTATTTCGCGAAGATTGAAGTCCCGGGTTCGATTCCAGCATTTTTTACCCTATTTGATTTACACAGGAAATCCCAAATCCATCGTGCAGAGATGCTTTCTTTAATACTTTAAAATATTTTAAAATCGTGAAATTGGAGCGAGGTTTGTACTGTTCTAAGAGGAAAAGAATGTAGATTCTAATTCTTATCACATAATTGACCGTATTTTCTTTAATTTCTACTAAAACAGCGTTTTTGCGTTTTAAATAGCATTTTATCGTTTTGTTGCCATGGAGACGATTATTACCGAACTCGGTTTGAGCATATACGAGTGAACAAATGGGTTATTTTCTTTTCCACTCCACTACCCTTCAGCAATGGACAGTTGATCTATGCATATTAGCGTATAAACAGGCAGGCAGGTCGATGCCATCTTCTTAGATTTTAGGAAAGCCTTTGATAAGGTATCTCGCAGGAAGTTAATAACGAATAATAGACGATAAGAATAAGAATCTAAATTCTTTTCTGCGTAAAATAGTGCAAATTCTGCGATGATATCTCAATTTCGAGACATTTAAAAATGTTTATGACTATAGGTCTACATGTTAATCGAATGGAAAAATGGAACGCGTTTGGAATCGAAGCAACGGACTTGAGAAAAAATGAACACCTGTTGCACCATCATGAGAGTCCGTGTTTTCCAACCATACGACATTTAAAGGGATTTTTCTTTCGGCTTCATGAAACTACGCGCATTTGAAAATATTACTCTTCCTTAGTTACCGCTACCAGTTATCGGTGATTAATAATACTGGTCAACAAAGATTTTGTTAAATGTAAAATTTCAACTGTTTCTTATGTATTTTTGTGCTGATTTATTAATTAAGTCAGAATTTTTCTATCACCCACCATTTTTGTGTAGCAGACATAATAATATGTATATATAAATTAGCGTATAAATAAATATTACTTATTGTGTTTATAGAATGAAACATAGCTAGTTTGTAAATGTTGGTTTGTTTATGTATTGACTGCTAACATGAGGTCATTGTTTGCACCTCACCATAGTCCAAAAGCTATGAGCCATCACCTTGGATCTCTTTGCTCTCAGTTGAGTGTCAGCTTTCATTTGTGAAACATGCCTAGTGTCTGTGAGTTCTAGCTTACTGGTCAATATTTTCAGTGTGTAGTGTGTGTTTTTTAAGGGAAAAATGCCTCGAAATCGTAAAAGTCACACAAACAATTTTTGCTATATTTGTGGTGAGTTAACTTTTAAGGCACAGAGGCGAAATATTACCCCTCAAGTTAGTAAATCATATGAGCTTTATTTTGGATGCAAAGTAGGTGATCAGGACAAATCTTGGGCCCCTCACATCTGTTGTGCTTCATGTCCTACTGACTGACTGGCTTAAAGGATCCCGTCACATGCCATTTGCAGTTCCTATGGTTTGGAGAGAACCTAAGGACCATTCATCAGATTGCTATTTTTGCTTGACTAACATATCTGGAATTACATCTAAGTCTAAACATACTGTAAAATATCCAAATATTCCTTCAGCTATCAGACCTGTGTCTCACGGCCGGGGTAGAGTGGTGGTTAGCGTGTCTGGCTGCCAATGCTAGGGTCGCGGGTTCGAATCCTGCCGAGGACATGGTTATATGTGTTCGTCTTTGTTAACATTATTACGCTTATTGTCTTCCCATCTTTTGCCCGAATAAATAAATTTTTCCCGCATCTTAATCGACAAATTTGGCCACTGTATTTTTTATAAAATTATCATAACAAACAGTCGATGGAATCACTTTTCAAGTATAGTTATTTCACTCGAATTGATTTCCAGTGGAAGAAACTGCATCATAATATGTGGCCATGAATCTCAAATAAATTAAAACCTTGGGCAGGAATTGCAAGCTCTAGGGATGCGACCGGTGGAAACACTTTTGAAGATATATTCCAATTTATCTTAACCACCTTATCCCATAGAAAGGCTGGTTTTGTGGGTCTAATTTGTCATGCGAATATCTGAAAGTCAAACCTACAAAACAAAATGAGTTTCCGGACTTTGAAATCGATTTTAGCGATAAAAAGTGTATTAGTATGGCAAGGAAAGTGTTGTTATAATCTAATAAGTACAATTGGCTAAATTGATGCATACAAATGTTCAGTTGAAGAGAAAGCAAATTGTACATATAGGTCGAAATTGAAGAAATGTTATAGAAGTTTTCTTATTGTACCTTCTGTGATATCTTTCACTTTATTCCTTTCAAATGTTAATGAAAAAACAAATTTCGCTGTCAATTAAACGGAACGAATAGATACATTCCTATCAAATTTATGTATACTGCTTAAAAATAAAATTTGAAAATAACGATTCAAATATGACGCCATTAAAAGCATGAAATCAATGCTATTGTAACATATAAGACTAGAGAGCCTGTGACGCTTCGCTGTCGCATTTAGTTGATTTTGATTTGATTTTTAAAAATAATTAATTTGATCAGACACATTTATTTGACAAAAGATGTAAACTTCTTTCTTCATAAATTGAACAGAAAATTCTATTTATTATTAACCTGTATTAGGATTAAGGATAGTATAATTTAATTTTTCAATTTTCCAAGTGATGTGATAAATATGAAAGTGTGCTAAAAGAAAGGCTAGTGGCCGAAGAGAGTGAATGGAAGGAGGAAATGAGAGAAGAGAATGTGGAGAAGGCTTGGAACAGATTGAAAGGTATCATCTTGCAGGGTGCTACTAAGGTGTGTGGAACTGCAGTTGTTGGAAGAATGAGAGGTGATGCATGGTGGAATGAGAGAGTTTTCATTTGCTCGACATTTTAAAGGATTTACAATAACTTCGACAAAGAGAAAAATTTTCGCGTTAAATACATCTTGCTTGGATGACAAAAATTATTATTTTTCATCTGAAAATTCCAAAAGACCGAAAACCTTTTCACACCACGAAATACCACAAAACACGCCTCGATCTACTAACTTTTGCTTTAATGGGAGTGTGAATTTCTATAAGATCAAACTCCAACAATGTAGAAGCGTAAATACATCGCCAAAGAATGACGACAAACTAAACTTAAAATGTAACGCGAGTGAGAATAAAAGACCATACTCCAGCAATGTAAACGTGGAAATAAGTCGACTCCCGGCCCACGGATGATCCACCTCGTGGTTAATCGGGCCCCGGGCGCTCTACTGTACATTCATTGTAATATTTTTTCATCTATCATTCATTTCTATCATTTGCATGATTTATGTATGATATTTTCTTATATTTAAAAAAATTCTTTTATATATAATTACTCAATGTCTGTCCGTCCGTCTGTCTGTTGGTCTGTGTCTGTCCGTCCCCCCTTTTATCTCTTGAACAGTTTGTCAGAGAGAAATGCTGTAAACGACACTTGGTTTCTACCAACTAGGAGACCCAGAGAAAACTATTTTCGTTTACATAAGTGTCCAAGATTCAACTCCAGGAGACGATTATATTTTTCCCATATGTTTACACAGTTGTTTTGATTTTTCAAGGTGCAAGGTTTCATTAAAATACCCTAAATTCCCAAGTATAACGCGCAGGCCAACCTTCGGCTGTTTTCCGCATATCTTCAAAATTTCTAGTATAACGCGCACTTGTGTATTACGCGCAGGACACCCGCAGAACATGGGATCGTTGAGCTTAGCGTTTTTTTAAAGAATGATACACTTTTAGCGCCCTTCCCCAACTCTCCTGTGCGAAGGAACCCCTGGATACCGATTTTTCCCATTCTTATTTCCGATACAATGACCACTCGAGGGTCAAAGAAAACTGGTTGGGGAGTGAGGTGTAAGGAAGTGGTGAGGGTGTCATGAGATGTGTTGGAATGGTGGGGGTGGGTAGAGGTGCACAAAACAAAAGAAGGACCAGACCTCAAGGGTGGTACGACAGGGGGCAAGAGAAAGCTAGCATAAACAGCCAGAGAATCTGAGTGTGGGAACGAATGTGGAGGGCACACATTGTTGACTCACAGACAGAGATACGACCTGTAATCTTCATCGCCCATTCATTTGTGGTTTGCAGTCTGGCTGTAACGTTTTGATCAACGAGGTAGGGCACTGAAAGTACGGAGTTTCGTTCCTCTTTGACAGAAACCAGGTGAGGTATTTTCAAGGATATTTTGTTTTCCTTAAAAACATTGACATTATTTTTACTGAAACTTGTTGACTTTGTCATTTATGGAGTGTTACCTATTTAATTTTTCTTTACCTGACTAAGAAACGGTGCGGTTTCTGTACGGTATTTCTTGATTTGGTAATGCACAGTTATTGAACCTAATGAAAAAATATTAATATTTTTTTTATTTTTTAAATTGTAGACCCACCGTTGGACCATAACCCTATTTAAAAATGCCAAAAAGAAGGAAATCTTACATGGCGCAGAAAAAGTTAGAAATGTGAATTATGCCGAGATTCGCGGTAATCGGTCAGTGGCCCGTTTCTTCGAAGTGGGCGAATCCAGCATTCGCGAGTGGCGGTCCCAAAAGAATTAGTTGAGTGTTCTACCTGTGGCAAAAAGGGCACGAAGGAAACGAAAGGAGTTTTGGCCAGATCTGGACCAAGAATTGAAGGACTGGGTCTGTGCGCAAAGGAGTGAAGGAAGAGGAGTTTCAACTGTGTCACTTAAATGCAAAGCAATACAAATAGCTCGCGAGAAAAATATTGATAATTTTAAAGGCAGTAATTGCTGGTGTTATCATTTTATGAAGCGAAATAGTTTAACAGTACGAGCAATTACATCTACCGGACAAAAGTTACCAGAAGATTGGAAGGTGAAAGTGGAAGAGTTTAATTTGTTTGTTGGGCAGGAAAAGAAGGGCGTTGAACCAAGTCAGATAGGGAACATGGATGAGGTACCTATGAGTTTCGTCATGCCATCGAAATTTGCAGTTGACGTTAAAGGCACCCAAGACATAAAAATATGCACTGCTGGAGCTAAAAAATGCTGCTTTACTGTTGTGTAGTGACGGCTGATGGAGAAAAGCTTCCCCCAATGGTAATTTTCAAGCGGAAAACCATTCCTAAATAGGAATTTCCTAAAGGTATTGTTGTGTGCGTAAACCCAAAAGGCTGGATGAATTGCGATATGTTGCGAATGTGGTTAACTGAGGTATGGGGAAAAAGGAAGGGCTCATTTTTTAAACCAAAATCGCTGCTTGCATTGGATTCAGCTAGGTAAATGATTCGAAAATATTATTGAAAAAATATTCCAAGATTGCAGTTATTCCTGCAGGTCTAACAAAGAAGCTGCAACCACTGGACATCTCCGTAAATAGATCATTCAAATCGAAAAGACGGAGGCACTAGGAAAAATGCATGGTAGATGGTTTCCACTCCTATACAAAGTCTGGAAGGATGCAGCGAGCGAGCTTCTTATGCTGAAATTTGCAAATGGATTGTGAAAAGTTGGGCCTATGTAACCCGTGAATGTATAATTAATGGTTTCAGGGTATCGGGAATTCATTTCCCTGATGTTGATGGGGGGATAGAGGGTATTGTGATTCATCATCTGATGAAAGCGATAATTTTTCGCTTGAAAATTTTCCGGACTCATTGGTTAAGAACTTGAATGATTACGATATAAATTGTGACTGAATCAGAAGATTTTTATGGTTATGTTAATTAATAATCGAGTGTGAATAAAAGTTTATGAAGAATTTGTGATTTTTTTATTTTTATATGTGAATGTGTTTTGTTTTGGAATTCGTTATCTTATTTAAAAAGGTATTGCGTACATTTTTTTCAACTAATAACTTCGAATCTGCCTTAATTTGTCTTAGGTTGAATAATAATTAGGTAACTGAAAGTCGATATTGTATCTGTAATGATTGAAATGAATGGTAATTTATGCCAGAAAATTTGTTTTTATCAAAGGAAGAAAAAGAAAGAAGTTTCGAAAGATTTCAGCCATTTAGTGATTTCACGAAGTTAGTATTTGAACGCTTTAAGGCATTTTATTTTATAAAGCTGTACTTCTTATGCATAACGCGCACTAGTACGTCTTATGTATAACGCGCACTAAATAATTCCGAAAATTTGTCAAAAAAACCTTGTATAACGCGCGCGTTATACTTGGGAATTTAGGGTACGTAAATATGAACCGAGTGTTCCGTTTTTGCTTTATTCGACGGCTAAAACTGTAAAATATTTTATTCTTGCAATGTTTAGACGTTACACGGAATAATTTGTCAGAAATATGCATTTTTTTCGAAATTTTATGGCTTTTTCGTACCATTTTTGGGTGTTGCCAATGCGACCCGCATTGTCGCTTCCGACTGAATTAGAGTCTATTAACCTTTCAAATAAACGAAAGAACAGAGTTATTCGTTTCGCGCTTTTTATGAAGCATCGAAATTATAGTTGTATCAACATCAAACTTAATAGATTGCAACGTAAATAATAGCAGATTATTATTATTCAACAAACTGCGCGTGGACTGTGAACATTTTTAACAACTGACCAAAAGAAAAAAATCTTTTTTATCTAAATACTGGAATGTTACCCTTTTCGTAAGGGAGAACAATTAAAATTGCACATATAAATAATAAAAATAAACATGAAATTCAAAATGTCAGTTGTCTAATTTTATGAGGAGAAATGGGCTATTATTACTTTTAAACATGAACATTTCTGACTGACTTCGCAAAAGCTTTTGCGGGTACCACTAGTAAATTTCAAATAATCAATTTCTTTCAAATTGTTATGGCAATTGACGATGTGAGCGATCCAAATTAGTGATTTGACATGTGAACTATTTCGCATAAATGTAACATACCGTATTGAGTACAAACCGCACATACAAATACATAAGTAAGCAGCAGCTAAAACGTATGGTCTGGGTACGTAGATAGATATGAGAAAATATACTGCACCTATCTTTTGATAATGGAGTTTTCGTCGTTTCTTTTGTAAGACATAGTAAATACATCTCAGGTCAAATTAAAAAAGCTAAAGAATTTGGGTAAATAAAATTGAGGATTGGTGCTTAGATTTTTGAAATAGGGGTGGGTGCATATTAATTCTTTTACACCTCAGAAAGGCTGCCTCCTCTGACCAAATAATAATCCGTAATCTTTAAAAAAAACTTAAATGAAAAAACAATGAGTTGTCATTTACGTAAGCAGCTTCGTAGCTAAAGAAGCTGTTGTTATTTTTAACTGACATACAGCCATAAGTTAATATGTACACATTTTCGAATGAATTACAAATGAGATGATAAAAGTTGTCCGTTTGGCCAATAGGTGGTGCGAGTGAAGACCGATGCTTCGTCCTTTTTCGAGAGATTAAAAAGAGCCGCTCAGTATCGCTATCTATCCTCACTATGGGAACTAATTGTAGAAAGACAAAATTTCTCATCGTATGGTTCAAATTACACTTATGTTAGTAGTATCTTTTAAAAACAATCATATAATAATTTGAGCTTAAATCGAATAGGTTTACAAAATGAGATTTTATTATCAAAAGCAAATTTTTCAAATAAAGTCTATAAGAAGCACTAAAAGGTTTTTGGTCATGTTTTTAACAATATTAATATTAACGTTCTTATTCCAGTTACTTGCTATAATTCTACTGTAAATGTCTTCGTGTTCAGTATGTCCCTGTCTCCATAGAATTTACACCAACACTTTAATTTGTGTATATAAAAAATGAATTTATAATAATTCAATTTCTTCCATTAAAACAGTTCAAATTAATTGAAAAAATTATATTCTGTTAGAATAACCTTCAAATAAACAAATAGACATCTAAAGTATAAGACGCACCTAGATTTTTAAACAATTATTTTCAGAAAAAAATTGCATTGCATGAAAGAACTTGTTTCTGTGAAACCACTCTCATCAATATTTAGGAATCCTTCTACACCGAAACCAATCCCTTCGATTGCATACAGATATCAAAACAAGTAGTGCATTTTACAAGTCGTTATCGCTGAATATTAATTTTTACATCCGTTAGCTATATCCAAAACGAAGTTTTAAAGACGGAAGTGGATAAGAACTATCGAGTTGATTATTCGCGAATGATACAATACAAAAACGAAAAACCGGCAAGTCTTTCGATTTTTTCGGTTTCGTGGTAACACGTATATGAAGAGCCGCAGTGAGGGCGGGCAAACTGGGGCATGTGCTCAGGGCGCGGCTTCATAAGGGGGCGCCAAATGGAAGTTACACTAGGTAAAATGTGAATTGCAGGAAAATAAGACGAAGAAAAGAAAATTTCATGACAAGATGGAAATTGAAGCGCCCTCGATACCTGAAACAATCAGAAAATGCTCTCTACGATGCTGTACATAAGACAATAAATTCTCTTCAAACGCAAATGCCGGTACGATTTACATCTTTATATGAAATTGATAATGCTTTAAAAATTTTAAGTTGTGCTGTACCTATATAACATGATACTAGCTTGGCTAGTTCCGTCCCAACCAAGGAAACATCCGCGTTCAGAAACGAGAAAAATTGTTCTGCTACGATAGTTCAGAGGTAGAATATCCGCCCGGCAAGTGGAAGAACCGGGTTCTATTCCCGGTCATAGCAGACTTTTTTCTCGTTTCAAAATTATTCACAACTTGAACGAAGATGAAATTATAAATTCCAGTAAAAATGCTGCTAGTATGCATAAAAACGATGTGGATGAACGCGAGTTAATCGAAGAAGTTCGTCGTTTGAAGCACTAACTGCCTTCGATTTAGTTTTAAAATTACGCAGAAAGAAATTTTAGGATTTCTTCACGAATGTGGAAATTTTACTGAGAAAACTAAAATTGATGAAAAATTACCTACGGTCATCAATGATCAAACAGAGACTTTCTGGTCTGGCCATCTTATCTATCGAATATGAGACTGCTAAAAATATAGATTTCAATGACACAATCCATATGTTTGCTGCAAATAAAGCACGAAAAATAAAACTTTAAAGAAATGATAGTTTATTTTTAGTAAAATACTCTTTAAAAAATACGAGCTTATAATTTTATTATTTGGGGCGCCAAAAGTGGTCACTACGGCCCTGCGTATATGTGTACAGCAATACCCCGATATACGCAGATTCGTTATTACGCGACGCGTTTTATCAAATATTTCTTTTTTACACCGAAAAACATCTCCATCGATACAATACAAGGTGATCCGTTTGGCTATGAATAAAATAAAAACCTTGTGAAAATAAAGCAAGTAGGGGTACGGTGTTCATCCGTTGCGTGCATGATCATAAAAATTGTGAGTTTGTTATGCGATACTCACTGCAAAAGCGAGGCATGAAAATCATGGGAAATCGAAGATGGCGGCAAATGCAGAAAAACGAGCGAAGTGTGGCCCGTGGTTTGATAAGTTTGAGAGTGTAACAGCGGAATGCGTGAGTTTCTCCCTGTCCATGGTGCTCAGAAAGCTCATAAATGCGAATCCATAATGCACACGTTCGAAGAAACCGGATAGATCCCTAAACCACACGCCGGCGGTCTTATGCGTTGGCTTGAGACTGAAGCGGTTGTTGCAATGAAGATTAGCCCCAGGAAGAGCCTTAGACGACCGTCTCTGGAGTTGGGTGTGCCACACACGACGTGCCAATGTATCGTCCGGCGGTACTTGAAAATGTATTCATATCGCATGCAGCGTGTTCAAGCATCACGCGAACGGGACAACTAAGCGCGTTTCACGTTTGCAAGCATCATTTGCGAGCGAATGGAGTTGGACATGAGTTTTTAGAACAGGTGGCTGTTCTCAGACGAGGCGACTTTCCACGTCGATGTGAAACGTCATCAAATGGGGCACTGAAAACCAATATGTCGCCTACGAATTTGAAAGGGAAAGTCCAAAGGTTCGACTTTAGTGCGGAGTGACGTGCGACAAGGCGCGCGGGGTCCTTTTTCTTCGCTGAGGTGACAGTGCGTTCGGAACCATACCTCGATATGCTGCAACAGTTTCCCGTGCCACAACATGGTCGTTTTCCAGCGGAGCACCATCACACTGGTCGTCAGAAGTCCATGCTTTTCTGAACGACACGTTCAACGATAACTGGTGTGGTTGCGGCGGGCCCATTGCCTGGCCTCCGAATTCATCCGACGTAATCCCGCCCGATTTATTTGTGCGGGGATATGTGAAGTACATTGTGTATGCTAGACGTACAGAGGACATTGATGACCTGAAGACAATGACTGTCGCAGCTTTAACGCAAATCATTCTGTTCGACCGCTACTCTCTTGGCTCATTAATGGTTAAGTGACTCTGTCCCTGAAGTCCGGCCACATAGGACAACTTTGTTATTTTGCAACATATCTAAAAATAATAAGAGATCAAAGTTGTTTGCAATAGGCTATTTTTCGGGAGAAATGTTGATTTTTTGAACGTTAAAATGAGACGGCAACATCAACAATCACAGTATCCACCGAAATCACCAGTAAATTAATTAATTCGTTGTTAGGCATTGGCGGCCACACTAATCCATTTTAATGCCAGCAATTGATATCGATTGTTGTTGACATTTTTCAAATGCCACACTCTCTTGCATAATTCACACTTCTTGCCTACTCACATAGCTCCTTTATGTGGACGTAGGAATTTCCGCAGTCACTTAACCATTGATGAGCCAAGAGAGTAGCGGTCGAACGGAAGGCCCTAGACAAAAACAATCAACATTTCTCCCGAAAAATAGCCTATTGCAAACAACTTTGATCTCTTATTATTTTTAGATATTCTGCAAAATAACAAAGTTGTCCTATGTGGCCGGACTTCTGGGACACCCTGTATAAACAAAGTCCATATTTTGTATCTGAAGATGGCGTTTAACCGTTGAAACCCGGGTCGTATTTCTGCTAAATAAAGTGGTTTTTAGTGATCTTTCTTATCTTTCATTTTAACAAAAGATTATTTTTGTTTTGGTTTAATTGTAGGTGCAAATTATTAAATATACAATTAACAATTTTATCTCCATCGTATTATACCATTATAAAGAGTTGAAACGATAAAATTGATTTTGTTTTCTATAAACGAGCGTTTAATTGGCGTATAATGATAATTCCTGTTCATTTCAAATGGAATCATTCCATCATTAACATAAAAAGTTAAAATGAATTTGTGAGAAATAAAAAATGTATTGCGGTCACTATGACAGCAATGTGTTACGCAATCAAATTAAAAGTGCGTTAGTACAGAATTAAAAAGTAGTGTCTTTTTCATTGCAGATCGTGTTGTAATTAGCTCGTCACATCAATACGTCATATTATAAAAATCTAATTTTATAAATGCAACTTTTTGAATGACTTTAATGGTAGCACACTCGGGCCACAGAAAAACGTTACCAACGAGACTTCGTTAATATCACGAAAGAAACACGGATACTCCGTCCAGGCGTTGAAGTCACCGCACTCATCTCCATGGTATATATAAGACGCACGCATGTGGATCAGTTGATAATTTTCACCAGTTTGTAATTAGACATTAAAACTGTATGCACTCAGGTTCCAGTTAATACGACGAAATTGAGAAACGTAACACGACACAATATCGAAACGAATCAGATAACTTTAATCGTGTCGATTATTTGATACCCCTATCTCCACCCGTCTGTCATTTTACTTCCCTTTCTTTCTTCCTCTGCCATTGGAATAAGGAGCTGCGTCGGATGACTGAAAAGTACGGTTCATGAGTGTTTTTTTTTTTTTTAGAATGTAACGCGACCCTTCCATGGTCTATACTCCCGTTGATCGCATCAGAAAAAAGACCACCGATGTTTCCGCAGCTCCTGCGGTCAAATAGAACATTTTGGAGTTGTGAAGTATTAATTTTTTGCGCTAAACCAAGAAAAGGTGCCAAGGATCAGTCTTAGTTTGAACCATGTTCTATTTGCTTTTATGATATTTTCCGGGAAAAAGAGACATTACATATTTGAAATAACCTCCATAGTTTTGCTATGTCTTATATAAATCTTACTATTAAAATCTTTCCTCTGCCAAAAAGAAGTTGTTATTTCCTTGTTAAACAGATATACTTATATTAATCTTCTGGCTATAAAATGTCCTTAAAAGTAACCTCAAGAGCTTAAAGTAGGGCAGACTTTCTGATGCCACATGTTTCTGCATGGCCTTTAATTATCGCAACCTCTCAAAATATACCAAGCCTGATAAACGTCTCTTCGCAGAAACTGAGTTATCTGTAGACGAATAAAAACTGAAAAGGCCCGGAATGGTTAGCTGACAGATACCGAGCGGATTGGATCAAGTTTTAAAAATGAGTGTAAACGTGTAAATGCAAGCACATCACTTTCAAAAATAAAAAAATACTGAGCAAATGCCACTAAATTGAGACAGTACTTACGCTAGATAACTGCAAATCGCTAGTCGTTCGTACGGCAAAGGAGCAAAATTAATACGTATACATTAATAATATCGTATAAAAAGCTTATAAAACCTTACATTAGGCGATAAGTAATATAAAGGGCAGCTGGGAATAATTAATAAAGGAAGTAATAAGGCAGAGAGGAAGTAAGAATACAAATCAAACGTTAGGACTAGATGAGTAAATGGGGGCCATGTGGAGCAGCATTTAGTTTTTAAGACAGGAAGACTATTTTCGAAAAATTTCAACTCGAAAACATAGCTCAGTTAATCGTCTTGTTCTATAATGTAGCTAGAAGCAAACAATACATGTTTTAATCGATAATTTTTCATTTAACAGAAAAAGGAGAAATGTACATTACTACCCTGCAAGCCACCATTAGCGTTTGGCAGGGGGTGTCACTGCACCAAACATATCCTCTATTGGACCATTTTATCGTATCTGGGAAGAATGAGCTGTAGTATTTCTCCGCTCTAGCGAATATTTCGACGTATTTCCTGGTGTGGAGGGCGTTAAAACGATGGACTGAATATCCAAGCATCTGAGTATATCTATTAAAATAAAAGGCAGTCGTGTGTCCATAATGCTCCGTGATTTTCTTATTTTCAACCCGTCATCACAACTGATTTTGATTAAGTACAAGCAAACTAATCGGTGAATAGTAGGAAATTAATTTCAAAACTAATAGGAAGTTCCACAGAATTTTCTAAATTTATCAAGTTAGTATGCAAAATATAAATGTTTTCAGTTACTGTTTTCGTCAGTAACACTAAAAATTTCCGTTTTTCGTTATTCATATATTTCAACGGGTTTGAAGTTTAAGTAATAGGTACTTTGGTTACGATAAATAATAGAACGATAACGAAAATAAACAAATGCTCATTCATTCATTGATATTGTGTTAATGAAGTAAAATATAGAGATTAAAATTGCTTTTTTGAAGGTCTTTGAAGACATTTTCTGCTAAATCTGAGTAAGTTTTTAAACTTTGACTAAAAACAAAAATAAAATTGATATGATTTTATTTTAACAATGTCACTTTTTATATGCACTAAAATGTAGAAATAAATGTATATTTCACACAATTAAATATTCCAGAATGAAAAATAATTTTGGGCATATAAGTAGGTATTGTTTGGCGTAATTTTAAAAATAAATTTTTATTAATATTTCTTTCCTACAACTTTTATATAACCAAATCTACTTTTACCTTCCGGAACATTCAATTACGTGAATTTTATATTTATCGTTTACTCTTTAGTGCATAAAATTCATCATTTAAAAAATTTAAATTAAATGTGAAATTGATACTTGATTCGTCCATATATTGAATATCCTATACCGATATTTACTCCGCAGGTGCCAGCATTCTCTATTCTGATCCTCACAACTTGATTCACGTATAGATCCTGATCAGTCTCCTGTCTTTTCAATCTATACCTACGTATATCCTTTTTTATATCCTGATCAGCGATACCCAATTTACTCTATCGAAGGCCTTTTGCCGGTCGACGAAATATAACCAGCATTCTTAGCTGTACTTTATTGCCATTTCTGATATGATTCTCACAACACCGATGGCATCGCTGGTTCCTCATCCTTGTATGAAGCCGAACTGATCTTCTCTTAGCATTTCTTCGACCTTTTTCTTTTTGTGTGGTAGTAGGCTTAACGCTGTGTAGTCTTTACACTGGATTGACTTTGGTTTCTTCTTTACAGGGTTCACTTTATATGTAGAAGATCCTGCGGCCAATCTACCGAGGCAAGAATCTTATTAATTCATTTCGTAATCACTTTTAGTTAAAAGTATCTCTGCCTGTATTCCATCACCGCCTGTGACTTTTCCTTCAGTTCTTGAATCGCTTTTCCTACTTTGCCTTCCATAATTCTTAGCCCCAAGTTGTCTTCTTCAAAGTCGGCCTTTTCTTCCAGTTCTATTTGTGCCGATGGGGGTGCCGGTGGTGTAGTGTTCAGGACGCTGGCTGCTACTCGCCTGCTGCTCGAGAGGGCAGCGGGCACGAATCCTGCGGAAGTGGGATTTTTTCCAAGGTCGCCCGGCTCCCTGTTTGTGCGGTTTGAGAAGACCGCGCAAATTCAGCCTTCCGTCCTTCGGAAGGGACGTTAAGCAGTTGGGCCCCTTGGTGCTTTTCACAATGAGTAGGCTAATGCCGGAATCGGGTTCTCTTCCCTTCTGTGTGTGTCCAGTTGATGACAGTGCAAAATGACCATAACCGTCGACGCACTTAAAAAATCAATAACTACTATTTGTGCTGATCTCATTTGCTTGTTGTATAGTTAGTTAAATATACTCTTCCCTTACCTAAGCTACATCTTTTGCTTCTGTGACTATCTTCCCTTCTTAGTTCATAATCATTCTTCCACGAATACCATTAGGCTTCACTGCACTAGCGTACATCACCTCCCAATTCTTTGCGTCCGTTGTATCTCGTCACATTTCTCCTTGAACCATTTTCTTTAGCTCTCTTTGTCACCATTCTCAACCCATTGTTTATTCGTGTATAGTTAATTCTACCTTCATCACCGTGTTTGTGTGTGTGCAAACTAGATGTTAGGAAGGTTAGTGTAATGGTTTTCAACCTTTTGCATCTTGCGTCCCACCAACCATTTGGTCAGAAAACATTGATCACACCATCATAAAAACAAACATTAATCATTAATTAAAATTTTCAACTACCTTAAATATTGCCGTATGTACTTTTTTGAGAAAATGTTTTATCGTAATTATCTTCGAAATTTCGCGTCCTACCTAGACAACCTCCGCGTCCCACCCGTCGAGAAACGGTGTCCTAGTGGACACGTTCCGATAGGAGAGCCACCGAGAATGCGTTAGAGGCAATAATGGAGATACGGAGGCTAGAGCACCCTACATCAGCCACGGATAAAGATTTCATTCTTCTTTCCACAAGTAAGTAGAAAGGTAGGCGTTGCAAGTGGGGCCGCGAGACGGAAATCAAACTAACAAACAGTATCTCGCCAAGTGATATAGAAAGGCTATGGAAGCCTGATACGCATTACGGCTACAAAGCGGTCGTCATCAATGGTGATTCGACGACATCAAAACAATCTATGATGAATCTACTATCGTTAAATCACCACCGACGACGAATGCTTTGCAACCGAACGGCGCGCCATGTTTTCTCAAACTTGTTACGGCTATTGGAGAGACAGTTTGTACATCAGAATGTGCCTCGTTTGGATTATAGATAATAATGCTGTTAAACGTTTTCTTGTATATAAAATCCATAATTTGCAAGTAGATTCGGCGACACCGTTTACTTGCAGGGTCAAAGGCAAAGCAAATAGAGTAAGATGATACGATCGATCTACTGCGGTGTCGCGGGAGGGGTGGTTATGGGAGAGGCCGATAAAACGGCGAAAAAGGTGCCGTTGCGTGCTCATTTGCATTCTCAAAGAGAACATATGGGAGGCGCTGATCGCCTCTTTCGGGGAACAAGTGACCCACTCCCGCAGCGACGAGTTCGACGACCGGTATGTCGCCCCCGCAGCCAGAGCTCGGCCGTCGTTCCTTTCGGAAAATGTGCCTTTTCATGAAGCGAGTGCAGGAGAACTACCCTCGCCTCGCTACCAAGTTCTAGATTATGATTTTTCTCATAACGAGTCGATTTCCTTCAAGTAGCTAAAGAAACATGAAAAGATACGTAGGCAAATGATACATTTTGATAGGACATAACTGCCACCTAGCACGTTGAAATAATCGACTAGGGAGATGCCCGTTGAAATTCAACGGGAAAGTTTTTTGTGAAATAAAAATTAATATAAATATGCCTTGACTTTCTTTAGATGGCAAGAAAACAAACTTTCGTTCATTTCGGCGTTCGTTGTTTCAAGTTTCGAACTCCTGCGATGATTCTAAGTACCTAATTTTAATATGCAAATGATTAATGTTCTACATTCAAATGTCATCCTTCTCATAAATAACGCAACGAATGTTGTTTACATTGGTTGCTATGAAAAGAATCTCTCTCTCCTCTCTCTCTCGTACTAATTGTAAGAGCATTCAAAGCACGCTTTCGCCCATAAGGATTGAAATAACTATTGGATTTCAAGGTTTAAAAATGTAACGGGTTGGCATGGCAACATCCCGTTAAAATGGCAAGATTTCCCCAAAATATGTGAATTAAACATTTAACATGAGGAATTTCGAACTGTATGCGGGAAAAGGTGAACGGAATAAAAAACATCATAGATTTTTCTTTGAAATAGGCGAGATCCGAAGATTATAGGTCAATTTATTCTTATTTAGATCTCAAAAAGAATTAAAGCCTGCAAGTCAAAAAGTCGATTTTTACCTGATATCATATGGAAAATGGAAATGCCTACAAGTTTTTTTGTAAAATTTTTGGAATTTCTTGGTGCGCTTTATGTATAAGGAATGCCACTTTTTAAGAAGGTATATCTACATCTACACGATACCCTGCAAGTCACCGTTTTGGTGGATGGCAGGGGATTCAGTGCACCAAGGGTCCATAGTTTTCCTACGTTATATTTTCCTATTATGTTCTCTTATCGTCCTAGGGAAAAACGATCCTCTATATCGCTCCGTTCTACAGTCTATCTCGCAAATCTTATCCTCACTGTCCTGCCTTCCGAGATACGTCGGGCTTCTGATAAGTCCTACTACCTCATTCGCTAGTCACTCCGACATAAATTTTTCCAGTAGTTTAAATCGAGCCTGCAGCCTAGGCTCCTCTAACGATGTCCAATTCAGATTTTCTATTAATGATGTTACGCTTCGTTTACTATCGTAATTCCTCTTTACAAATCTAGCTGCCCTACGCTGAACCTTTTCTATCTCGTTAGTGAGTCCCTTTTCGTAGGGATCCCACACAGCTGAAGCATATTCGACCTGTGGTCGAACCAAGGATAAATTACATAATTCTTTCACTTTTTCGGAGCTATTTCAAACTATTCCCACTATAAAGGCCAGCTTTTTGTTAGCGGCGAATGTGGGTGTCCCACGAGAGATCACGATAGATCGTGACTCCGAGATATTTAATCGAGTCTGAAACTGGAATCTCTACTCCGTCCAACGAATAATTATTATCCAACGAGATACTCTTGGTTCTCCAGAAGTTGATGACGCAGCTTTTCTTTTGATCGATCTCTAACTGCCATTCCTTACACCATGCAGAAATAGCTTCTAGGCCATTTTGGAGATACTTGCGGTCTTCCGGATTGTTTATTTCTCTATAGATGACGGTGTCGTCCGCGAAAAGCCTAATTTTACTTCTTACTACTGAGCCGATATCGTTTATATAAATTAGAAATAACAACGGACCAATTACACTACCCTGCGGAACGTCAGAGACAACCTCCACTAAGTTCGAAGATTTCCCATCTATAACAACCATCTGCTTCCTATGATTTAAAAATTCACGGATCCAACTAACGATTTTAGAATTAACGCCTAAGGTTTCTAATTTCGTTATTAACTTCCTGTGAGGTACCTTATCATAGCATAGCTTTAAATCTAAGAAGATGGCATCGACTTTCCTATTATTTTCTCAGTTTCTCAGTATACAATTCACAAAAAGACCGAGCTGAATATCACAAGGCCTACCTTTCCTGAAGCCGTGTGACAATCATCTAACAATGAATTACTATCAAGAAATCGCATTATGTTGCTAACGAGTATATGCTTGAGAATCTTACACGATATCCAAGTTAAGGAAATCGGCCTGTAATTTTCTGGGTTCTCCTTGTCGCCACCCTTATGAATTGGGGTAACGTGCGCTAACCTCCGGTCGCTAGGGACCTTTGCGCGAGAAATGGATTTCTCGAAGATTATCCGATGAAAAGGTGCTATTTCTTCAGCTAATCCTTTTAAAACGCGAGCAGGAATTTCTTCGGGGCCAGTGGCTTTGTTATGTCTGATGGAACTCAATTGTTTTGCTATTACCACCTCAGGTTCCTCCTTATTGCGGATGCATAATGTACGCAATGGTCGCTGACGGCTGTGAATGCTTTTACAAAATGACCGTTTAACAGGTTGGCTTTCTCTACGCTATCATGAATAACGGCACCCGAGTCATTACGCAGGGAAGGTATGGTAGAGCCTCTACCTTGGACCTTTCTCACATAGGACCAAAACGCTTTAGGGTCCTCCTTCAAATAATTATTTAATACCTTATTCCGGAAGTTAGTAAAAGCCTCACGCATAGTATTTCTCGCTTTAGCGCGGGATCCCTTATACGTCTTAACTTCAGTTGCTCTATATTCATCGGATGATGTAGACGGCATATTTTTTTATTTTCGCGTGGCTTATTCTCTGACGCCTAAGCGCACTCCTAACTTGCATATTGCACCAACGTGGCTCTTTATTGTCGACCTTCAATTTAATTGGAATATACTTATCGATGCCCTCTAGCATTATATCCTTGAATAGTGTCCATGACGACTCAGCACCTGATCGTTCGGTCATATTACGGAAGCCATGTAGTATTTCTCGTAGGCGCGACCTGAAGCTTGAGAAGTTAACCCAACTTAATAAAATATTAATTATTTTGATGCAGGCAAATGTTTCAAGTTTTGACATTTCTGATGAAGTTTTTTTAAATTTTTACCTTTTTCTCTCCGTTTTCCGCTATTTTCACACTATACGTATACCTTAAAAATATGACTCTTGCATTTACGTAGTCGCTTTCACCTATAGCTTGGGCTCATCTTTATCTCACAATAAACAATGCTATTGACAGAAGTTCGTTTATTTACGTTACCATGATAAAAATATGAAACTCGCATACCCGGTTTTCCTAGTTCAAGAAGTCGGAAACAATTGGATATACATGAGAGCCATAAGCTTTAGATTAAAAATGTCGAAATTTTGCTGTTAAAAGTGTACTTTAGGAAATCTTTGGTCCGTACATTTGAAATTCGACGGTAGGAAAACAAAACTTCATTCATTTCTGCATTCCTGGGCTCATGTCTGAAACTAGTACTAGGTTTATTAGTAATTTTAAAGTCCAAATTAAAATTTGTCTACACACATTCCCGTGTTATTCAAATGAAAAAAATTAGAAGAGAAAATATTTTTAAAAATTAAAAGGGTTAATCAAATCAGTTTAAAAACCCTACTACACCAACTTTCTCTGCACTGCGATTAAAATGATACCTTTCACTTCTATTTTCTGTAGTTCTCGAGTTATAGAATCACACACATACATACAAAGACTTACTTTTATAGATATACTAGTAGTTGGTGCTTGCATTCTGCAAGCATATCATCTCAACATAAAAAAACATTCATTTTTCACATTTCATCATTACAAATATTTTTTTAATTTTAAATATTTCATCTCCGGAGCGATTTTCGTTTTTCCCTTATGTAAAAATAATATTTTAAAACAATCCCAAAACTTTCCAATTTTACGAATTTTATACTTTCTCCATTATGGGATACTAATGCTACACATTTCTGCCAAATTTTAAAGTTGTAGTACTTCTAGAAGTGAAATAATATTTTTCGAATTATTTAAATTTTAAACATTGTTAACGGCCGCCGCAATATGTTGATGGAGAGATACAAATGTTTATTTGTGCAAATTCACTACTCTGTACATAACTTGAAAATTTCAGCTACCTAGCTCATCCCGTAATGGCAGTTGAACCTTGTTCACTGCCAAGGCAGGTTCTCCCCTGAAGATGCCCACTTAGTGGGCGAAATGCATAGGGCTTACCCTACAATTTTTTTTGGCTTAAGGAGTTTTATACAACTGTCTAAACAGTTATCTATTTGTTTAAACTTTAGGAATTTTTGACTTCCGAACAGATTAAAATACCAAAATTTCTATAATCCCTATTTCGTTTTTTTAAGAATTCTACTTATTAAAAAAATTTCAACTCCGTAGCACATGCGGAACTACATAAACCTTGAAAATTTGATTAAACAATTGCGAATTTTTAGCTGCCGCATTGTTGCACTTTTTAAAGATTTTTGTTCTTTTCTAGTCGGTTTTGCACAAAATCCTACCTAAGAAAAAAATTTCAAATCTCTAGCTCATCTGGAAGTGCCTAAACATTAGTATCCTCCTATATGTTATATGTTATCTCCTCCTCCTCTGTAAGAAACGTCTATATATCATGACTAGTAGAAGGTGCTTGCATACTGCAAGCATTTAATCTTAACTTGAAAAAACATTAATTTTTTAGAGAGATATTTCATCATGGGAAATATTTCTTAAATTCAAAAGATTTCTCCTAGGGACCAAATTTCTTTTTATCCTTATGGAACAATAATGGAGTAAAACAATTGATAATTTTTGCAATTATTTGAATCTTATACGTTTTCCACATTGGGTTAATAATGCCACACATTTATGCAAAATTTTAAATTTGTAGCACATTTAGAAGTGAAATAACATTTATCTAATTGTTTAAATTAAATAATTTTTAACGGCCGCAATAAGAATTTGATAGATACAATGAAATGTTTATTCGTTTAAATAGACTAAACTCTAAATAACTTGAAAATGTCAGCTCTCTAACTCGCCCCGTAGTATCTAAACATTTACCTATTTGTTTAAACTTTAAGAATTTTTACTGCCAAACAAATTAAAATATCAAAATTTGTATAATCCCTATTTCGTTTTTTTACAAATACTACCTCTAAAAAAATTTCAGCTTCGTAGCACATTCGATAATACATAAACCTCAAAAATATGTTTAAACAATTGCGAATTTTTAGCGGTCGAATTTTTTTATTTTTTTCAAAATTTCCTTTTTTCTATGTATAATTTTCTATAAAATGATTTCAAAAACTCGAACCTACAGCGTATAATTTCCAAGATAAAAATTATTAAACTTTAAAGTACAAATGGGGTTATAACGACCCCTAAAAATTAACAATTTTGAAATTTTCGATTTTAATAGTTGGTTATGAGAAAAATTCTATTGACCTGCAATATTTCAGCTTCCTTAACCTATTAGATTGGTCTGCACACTGGGATAACTTTTTCCCATGCTAACTTATGGGAGATATTCCGGGGTACCTGGAGTCGAACCCAGGACACTGTAAGCAAAAGTAACAATAATTCTCAATAGATATTGCGGCCGTCTAGCAACACTGAAAATTTCATTTTTCTAGCTTACCGGCAAGCGCCCATAATTAATTTACAAAAATGGCGCAATGCTTTTCTTATGGGAAAAAACGCAACTTTCGGAATTTCTGGAGTCGAACTCATGTCACTTAGGTGTGAAGTCTCATTTTATCTGTAGGTTTCTCCATCATATCTAAAAAAACTGATCGTTATTGCGGCCTTTAAATTTAAACAATTAGATAAATGCTATTTCACTTCTCATTGTACTACTGATTTAAAATTTGGCAGATGTGTGGCATTATTCACCCAATGTGGTAAAAGTATAATATTGCTGAAATAGAAAAAATTAGTGATTGTTTTACTCCATTATTGTTCCATAATGAAAAACGGAAATCGGTCCAGAGATAATCTTTAGAGTTAAAGAAATATTTCTCATGATGAATTAACTCGCTGAAAAATTAATGTTTTTTAAGGTGAGATCAAGTGCTTGCAGTATGCAAGCACCTTCTACTAGTGTGTGTATATATATAAATAAATAAATATATATATATATATATATAGACTTAAGGAAATGAAGGAAGCCCAGCGGACACTTACCAAGTCGGAGACCAAGTTGGCAGGCTGCTGGGGGCGTCGAAGAGACACGTTGAACACACGAACACAAAAACAAAAAACACGCAAGCTTATCGGGCCTATGCCCTTCTTCAGCAGTAAATGGGAGTGACACACTGCGCGGGGAATGACAGGGTGATGTGGGGAGGTTGATGATAGGAGGAGGCGGGGAGTAGGAAGGGTGGATAGCCAATAAGGAGGGAGTGTGACGAGGTAGAGTGCGAATAGTTACAAAGTAACAAGGAGACATTGTAAGGGGGCAAATAGGGTTAGCGGAGGTTGAGGCCAGGCGGAGAGAAAGAGTCAAGAAGATGTATGTGTGCAAGTTCCCAGTGTCGGAGAAGGGGGGCAGGAGTTTCATTGGGTAAGGCGCGAATAACCCTTACAATGTAGCAACTATTGAAGGGGACATTGTGGGCATTGGCGTGTAATGCAATTGGGAGAGGGCGTCTGAGAGAGACGCTATTCCGGTGACCGTTCATGCGGATATTTAACGAATTGCTGGTGAGGCCTACATAAAACGCGGGACAAAGAGTGCAGGTAAGGAGGTAAATGACGTTTCGGGTGGTGCAGTTGCTTCTAGAGGTGATGGGGTAGGTGATATTGGTGGAGGGACTCGAGAAAGAAGATGAGGATAGGTGGATAGGGCAAGTGAGGCAGCGAGGTTTGCCGCAGGGGTGAGACCCTATTGCAAGAGGCGTGGTGGAAGTGGGAAGTTCCTTCATCCACAAGATATTTCCCAAATTGGGGGGCCGGCGGAAGGAGAGGAGCGGGGGATTGGCAAAAAGGTTGGTAATCAGGGACTGGTGGGAGGAAGAGGGAAGAATTGGGTGGGCAGCATGGAGGATTGTTTTGAGGGCTTCGTGGATACCAGGAAGGAAAAGTGTAGTAAGAGTGAGTGGAGGGGTTGATACAGGGATAGTAGGTGTGTGTGGAAGGGATCCATGGTGGGTAGGCGTCATCGCCCTATGGATCTGTTCGCGGACCAAAACTGGAGGGTAGCCACGTTTGAGGAGAGCGTCCTCGAGGACAGAGTAGTATTGTAGAAGGGAAGCTCTATCATTACAAAGCCTCCATCCTCGACGAGCAAGGGCATAGGGGATAGAGGTTTTGGTATGAAGGGGATGGCAGCTATCAAAGTGGAGATATTGGAGGCTGTTGGTGGGTTTGATATGAACACAGGTGCGAATTTTTCTGTCTTGAAGGTAAAGATCGACATCCAGGAATGTGATGTGGGAGGTAGAGGATTGGTGGGTGAAAGAGAGTGAAGGATGGGAGGAGAGGCGCGAGAGAAAGGAATAGAGAGAGTCAGGTCCATGCGTCCAAATGAGGAAGGCATCGTCGATGTATCTCAGCCACAAAAGTGGTCTGAGTTATACGTTGAGGAAGAGTCGTTCCCATTCTCCCAAGTAACAATTGGCGTATGAAGGCGCCATACGGGTGCCCATCGCAGTGCCTCTAATTTGAAGGTAGTGACGCCCATCGAAGGTGAAGTTGTTCATTTTTAGCACCATAGCTGCCAAGTCTAATAAGAAATGGGAGGAAGGTCTATCGTCGGGTGGTCTTGAGTCCAGGAGTTTACTAAGGGCAGAGAGTCCATCATCGTGGGGGATGTTTGTGTAGAGGGAACAGACATCGATAGTGGCCAAAATGGTATTGGGTGGGAGAGGAAAGGGGAGGTGTTTGAGGCGTTTGAGAAAGTGGTTAGTGTCTTGGTTGAAGGAAGGGAATTGACGAATGAGAGATTGTAGGTGGGAGTCAACGAAGGCGGAGATGCGTTCTGTAGGGGAGATAAAGCTGGCAACAATGGGGCGGCCGGGGATGTTGGGATTGTGGATTTTAGGGAGAAGGTAGAATGTAGGTGTGCGGGGTTTGTAGGGGATCAATAGAGCAATATATATATATATATATATATATATATATATATATATATATATCATCATCATAGGTAGTCTGTCCGTAGACAGGTCTGTGATTATTCATGGTTAAACCTGGTTCTCCATATACTCCTATTTTCCGCTGTCCTCTTTATATCTTGATAACTCTCTTTCCCTTTCAGATCGTCTATCAGCTGAAACCTTTTCCTACCTCTTTCCCTTTTCCCATCTAGTTTTCCTTCTAACACGTCTTTAATCATACTCTCTCTCCTCAGGTAATGTCCAACCCAGTTAGCCTTCCTCTTTCTGATAGTCTGTATAATCATTCGCTTCTCTCCTATTCTTCGTAGCACTTCATCGTTTTTCATCCTATCTGTCCATTTTATCTTCAACATTCTCCTCCAAGTCCACATTTCAAAGCTTTCCAAGTATTTGATGTCATTTTTCCTTAGCGTCCATGTTTCTGCCCCATACAATGCTATACTCCATACGTAGCATTTTATCAACTTCTTGCGGATATCTTCCCTTATATTCCCTGTAAGTAGTTGTTTCTTTCTCCTGAAAGCCGCTTTTGCTTTTCCTATTCTAGTTTTGATCTCATCCGTACATTTTGCCTCTCCTGTTATGATACTTCCAAGGTATTTATATTCTGAAACTTGTTCTAATGGCTTTCCCCCAATAGTTATGTTCAGATTCTCTTCTTTACCCGATATTCGAATGACCTTGGATTTTTCTGTATTTATTTCCATACCATATTTTCTACCTGTTATCACTAGTCTATTTATCATTTTTTGTAGCTCCTCTTCCTTTCTTGCTAGAAGTACTTGATCATCTGCGTATTTTACTGTTCTTATAATCCTTCCTCCAATTTTGAAATCCCCTGTGCCTTCTAAAGCTTCTTGCATTAGACTTTCTCCATATATATTGAATAGGGTTGGCGATAGGCAGCATCCTTGTCTTACTCCTCGACCGATATTTATTCCGCAGGTGTCCACATTCTCAAACCTGACCTTTACAACTTGATTCTCATATAGATTCCTAATCAGTCTCCTGTCTTTCCAGTCTACACCTATATCCTTTAATATCTTCATCAACTTTACCCAATTTACTCTATCAAAGGCCTTCTGCCAGTCTACGAAACATGCGCAGATATCTTGACTGTATTCTATTGCCCTTTCTGATATGATTCTAACTACTCCTATAGCATCTCTATTTCCTCGTCCTTTTCTGAAACCGAATTGATCTTCCCCTATTATTTCTTCTGCCTTTTTCTCCAGCCTTTTATTAAGAATCCTCGTGATGATCTTCGATGTGTGTGACAGAAGGCTTATAGTTCTGTAATCTTTACACTGCATTGCCTTTGGCTTCTTCTTTAGAGGGATCATTGTTACTTCTAGGAAATCCTGAGGCCACTCTCCCGTGTCGTAAATCTTATTAATTAATTTCGTGATCGCTTTTAGTCCTTCTGATCCTATGACTTTAAGTATCTCAGCCGGTATTCCATCGCTGCCCGTGGCTTTCCCCTTCTTAAGTTCCACTATCGCTTTTTCTACTTCGCTCTCCATAATACTTGGTCCTAAGTTATCTTCTTCAATGTTTTCCTCATTTTCCAGTTCTATTTTTGCCGCTCCTGTCTGTTTGCTGTATAATTCCTTAATGTATTCTTCCCATACCTGTGCTACATCCTTTGTTTCTGAGACTATCTTCCCATCCGTATTCATAATTCCTTTACCACAAATTCCATTAGACTTCTTATCTTCTAATTCCAGTGCCCTAGCGTACATCATATCGTACCGTCCTAACTTCTCCATTTGTTCTATTTCATCACATTTTCCTTTTATCCAATTTTCTCTAGCTTTATCTGTTACCCTTCTCAACTCATTGTTTATACGCCTATAGTTGGCTCTACCTTCTTCACTGTTAACGTTTTTCCATTTTCGTCTCTCATCCATTTTCTCCAGCATTTCCTTCGTGATCCATGGTTTTCTGATTTTCTTCTCTTGTTTTCCAATCTCTTTATCCAAGGTATCCTTGATACTGGTTTTAATTTCATCCCATTCTATATCGACGGTCTTCGGTTTGTTTTCCAACTTTCTTAGGTTATCTTCCAACTTCATGCTGACTACATCCTGCCTTTCTTTCAGTTTTTGTAGGTCCCAGGTCTGTCTTTCTCTTCTCGTTTTTCTTATTTGTTTGAGCTTTGTACTCACGTCAAGTATTAGAAGGCTGTGATCTGAATCAATGTCTGCTCCTTGCAATGCCTTGGCGTTCTTTATGCTGTTCCTAAATCTTTGTTTTACAAGGATGTAATCTATTTGGCATCTCATTCTATCTCCTGGGCTTTTCCATGTGTATAACCTTCGTTTATGGTTTTTGAACCATGTATTAGTCACTACAAGGTCATTATTGATGCAGAATTCTACGAGTTTCTCCCCTCCTCGATTTCTCTTCCCAAGTCCGTATTGCCCGACAACATTTTCTTCCTGTCCTTCTCCGACTATGCTGTTCCAATCTCCCATTATTATGCAGTTTACCTTTCCTCTTCCGTCTTCTTCGTAAATTTCATTAATTTGCTCATAGATCTCATCTATTTCTTCATCGTCATGAGCTGACGTTGGCATATATACCTGGATTATCAGCATGTCCACTGGGACTGCTTTTAGCTTTATTGCCATCAGTCTATCGTTCGTTGCTATTATCTTTGTCACGCTTTTCATCATATATCATATATATATCATATATATATATATATATATATATATGCAGCCTGCCAGCTTGGTCCTCAACTTGGTGAGTGTCCGCTGGGCTTCCCTCAACACCTTGTTGCCACCCTCATCACTACCTTTTCTTTTCCTTTAGTTAATATATATATATATATATATATATATATATATATATATATATATATATATATATAAAACAGCTTACGGAAAAGGAAAGGTAAAATGGATATATGGATGTCAACAAGGTGTTGGGATGAGGAAACCCAGTAAACACTCACAATCAGACGACTTCAGGTTGGCGAGGCCCCGGGGATGTCGAAGCGACACACGCAAAAGAACACTAAAACACAGAAACATCACAAACGTAGAAGCTTTCGGAATTGTTCCTTCATCAGCTACAGAGACAACGTTTGTGATGTTTCTGTGTTTTAGTGTTCTTTTACGTGTGTCGCTTCGACATCCCCGGGGCCTCACCAACCTGAAGTCGTCTGATTGGTGAGTGTTTACTGGGTTTCCTCATCCCAACACCATGTTGACATCCATATATATATATATATATATATATATATATATATATATATATATATATATATATACACACACACACACACACACACACACACACACATACATACATATATACACAGATGAAGACTTTCAGTTTTCCCTATCAACTGCCTTTCTCCTCCAAGTTGGCCCTAAAACCTTCACAAGCTCTCTAGCTCTCTGTCCCATCAGTCTTTCTGTATTCTTTTTGGTCTCATTTTATCTGAAGGTTTCTCCATCATATCTACAAAAACTGAAACTTTCAGCTCTGTAGCTTTTGTAGTTTGGGCTGGACATTAGTATCCTCCTATATGTTATATCCTCCTCCTCTGTAAGGAACGTCTATATATAATGATAAGATAAGATGTATGTGAATGGAGATGCTTTACGAACATTACGCTCCTTAGTTGCAGCTAAATAGCCAATTTTCTTTTCGCGAACCGTTGTGATAGCCTCAATCGTATGAGAGATCATCTCACTGTCCAACTTTCGAAATAAAATGATAGCCACACAAGTTGTTGAAATACATAAAAGGTTGAAAACAATTATATCGTATATATAGGTATCCTCATATGATTTCGTGACTTCAACTCCAGCGCGATTAAAAGAATGAAATATAAATTTATCTTAGCGCTAAAATTGAGATACGCGTCGAATCTGTTCGAATTGGATTGAGATATACATTATTTGAAAGGTGGCGTGAAATGTTGTTTTATTGAGTTGTGAAAATGAAATCATTAGTCATGATAGAAAAGATTGATAAGTAATTATTACAGAGTCTAACAGGAAATATTCATCTGGGAAATTATTTGTGCTGAATTATTGGATACGTCTTTAAAATAACCACCTGCTAAATGAGACAATTGAATGAAATAGATATTTGAATTTGGATTAAGGCGAAAAAATTTCCTTACTGTGGTTGCAATTAGGAGAGGAATTTTCATTAGTCTTTTAGGCGTTCATTAGAAAAAGCACAATGTGAACGCCTGTCGTCGTTTCCGTCCGTCCGAACGTGTCATCTCTTCAAGTATTCGTGAAATTCGGTTCTTCCGGGCAAAGGCAATATGAAAATGGTGTAAATGCTAAACATAACCGAATCAGGAAAGCCAAATGATTGGAATCAAAAAATGAACTTTCCATCATATCTCGTAAAATAGAAGTCGTACCAAAAAGGTTTTCAAGTACAATTTGTAGAATTAATTATATGGACAATATTTCTTGCCTAATACATTTCATCGAAGGGGTAGCCATTTCAAGACAAGAACATTCAAATTCACTGAGAAATAAGAACATTTCTCGCATAGCCCTTTAATTGTTGTCCAAGAAAACAATTTTCGCAGTAAATAAAATAAACAACATCTGCTGCAAATACGTAGATACGTTTATTTTCCATTTATGCACACAGCGTTTTGAAAGTATAAAGAAATGAATAATAAGAGAAAATTATCAGGAATAAGTTTTTCTGACAGAGGTCCACTCGCTTTTTTCAATAAAACAACCCTCTCTATATACTACGGTAGCAGAAAGTAAAAACTGCAATGTTTTACCGCTGAGATTAAGATCCTAGAATTGAAGAAACGCATTCAAAACTTGGGGAATCCGAATCAGCGTTAAAATGGCGAAGTATACGAGATAAAGTGGACACGAGAAAGAAGTGGGCTCAACATAGTCTTCATGAAACAATGCTTCAATTAAGGGCGGCTAGGTCTCCCAGTTATTATAACATATGCACAAAACGGATTCATTTTATAATGATCACCAACTTCTCGAGGAGCGACAAACGTCACCACCAATTTTGACGCATTTTAGTATAACCAGCTTTTACAGTTTGATTCGGAATACGGTGGAATTCTTTCCGCGGACGCATTAGATTTTTAATCATATTCCAAAAGCGCGATTTCCGCGGAAAAGAAACGAAAAGGGGTTTAACAAGATGGAAAAGTACACTCCATAAATGGAATACACAGAGATTTCAAAGGCGTTCTTTATGAGAAATACGTATCGAAAGATTGGGCGATTCTCGAATTTTTATCTCCGAAACTATAACTTGTAATAATGTGGTCTCGCGAAACTTTTTGTGATAAATGATGTATAAGGATCATACGTACTTAATTTGATTAAAATCCGTTGAGCGGTTAAGGAGATGAAAGTTACGGACGAACGGACAAGACGTGCCGACCGTAGTACTCTTGAGCAGTCTGACGGTGCTCTTTTGCCGTGCTGAAAATGGTGCTCGCGAGCACCGCAGTGCATGAAAGTGTTGATTTTGAGTCTTATGCCTCAGAACTTGCTGAAGACCGCCACTACGGCCCAATATACTGAAAATGCTAAATATGGCGATAAATTAATATTTTGACTCCGAAAGGTGAAATGGTAATTCCGAATGAATATTCTAGGAAACATAAGGATAACGGATGACTAAATGTGTTTTCCCTTCATTTTTATCGCTAGCAAATTATCTTGGTGAGGGGCTCCTTACAAACTCATTAGAAAAAAGGGAAAACCGACCGTAAGAACACAATCCGAGTAATTTCTTCCTTCTCCGAAATTCTTCCGCATGTCTATGCGGGCTACAAATTGGTCGAAATATCTATCTTTGAGGCCAGGCTACTACTGCAGGGGTGGGTAGAAGTTTCATTTGACGGCCAACCCTTCCCTATTCTTCAGTTTCGGCTTACAACCCTGCAGGGATGCGACAAAGTTTTCTATGGACGGAGTAGGGATTCCAGTTTCAGACTCTCCAAAATGATCTAGAAGCTATTTCTGCATAGTGTACGGAATGGCAGTTGGAGATCAACCAAAAGAAAAGCTGCGTCGTCAATTTATGGAGAATCAAGAATATCTCGTTGGATGTTAATTATTCGTTGGACGGAGTAGAGATTCCAGTTTCAGACTCGATTAAATATCTCGGAGTCACGATCCATCGTGATCTCTCGTGGGACACCCACATTCGCCGATTGATAGGTGCCGATAACAAAAAGCTGGCCTTTATAGGGAGAATAGTTTGAAATAGCTCCGAAAAAGTGAAAGAATTATGTTATTTATCATTGGTTCGACCGCAGGTCGAATATGCGTCAGCTGTGTGGGATTCCTACGAAAAGGGACTCACTAACGAGATAGAAAAGGTTCAGCGCAGGGCAGCTAGATTTGTAAAGAGGAATTACGATAGTAAACGAAGCGTAACATCATTAATAGAAAATCTGAATTGGACATCGTTAGAGGAGCGTAGGCTGCAGTCTAGATTTAAACTACTGGTAAAATTTATGTCGGAGGGACTAGCGAATGAGGTAGTAGGACTTACCAGAAGCCCGACGTATCTCGGAAGGCAGGATAGCGAGAATAAGATTCGCGAGATAGACTGTAGAACGGAGCGATATAGAGGATTGTTTTTCCCTAGGAACGATAAAAGAACATAATAGGAAAAGATAACATAGGAAAACTATGGACCCTTGGTGCACTGCACCCCCTTCCATCCGCCAAAAAGGTGACTTGGAGTGTATCATGTAGATATAGATTAAGAGCGTATGATAGTTTCTACGGTTAAAATTTTTTAAAAGCTGTTTCTATGAAATTTACGTGGCATTTAGAGAATTAATTACAATTAAAAAGGTTTATTATTTTTCTCGGAATTTTAGTTATTTTTTGGGCGAGTTACCGAAAATTCGCCTATTGGGCAAATTTCCGGATAACGATATTTACGTGACGAAAATCAGTGAATTTTACATTGGGAAAATGTTATTTTATTTGTAAAAGTTTGTTATAAAAAATCAATGTTTCGTTCGAGGACCCATGCAAACTCTTTGCACCGGGCCGCGCAATTTTACAAGCTTTCTCTCGCCACTGACTCATTTAGTTAAGTCCGGATATAGGATGCACTTCCAGCTCATCTGTTTTGTCTGTATTCGTCGTTTTGTAAACATAGTCACCAGTTAGTTACAGGTTAGTTTTTTCATTTATGATGTTAAATAATATTTTGTTTCCTTGTTAGGCATTTCAAATTCATTATGATTTTTTCCGTTATTAAGGTATTGAGGCTTGAGAAAATACCAATTTAATTTTGGCGCAGTATTTTAACTCAGGAGGTTAGTTTCAATTTTTATTTAACCTTTTTGTGAAATCGGGGTTTCTATTATATGGGAGTATTTCATAAAAATTACGGTATTTTCGAGAATTTTTTTCACGCCACTATTTATTTGTGCCTTTATCTCTTAAGGTGATACAATTTTGATATCGCTTTCCTCCGTAACAAGTCTTTTCTCAAAATCTTATTCGGGTGTGTAATTGTCCGTTCTTTACAAGCATTTTGTGTTAATACACATATTTTCCATAAAGATCTTCCAATGAGATGTCCATTCTAAATTCAATCAAATTGCCGGTACTCCACAGTGGCAAAGGGTTTGACGTATGACGTATTAAGCGAGCCTTCTGATTAACCGTCAGAAGTTAAAGACATTTATCGATTACTTTTAATTTACTTTTACACACGCAGGTATAAATTATTCCCTTGATTTGATTGAGCTTCCTCCAAATTTGACTCTTGTACTTAAATCTTCCTTCTTCTCTTTAATCATTCAGCATAAATAACAAACAGCTAGCGTAATAGCTTGTCAAATAGGACGGATATGCGCGAAATAAGTATTTAGCTAAAATAAAATTTAAATAAAAAATCTGATGTGGCCACCACATGACTTTCTCCATACCTGTCATATTTCTAATAATTGCAAATAGGTTAAATGATAATAGATATTTTAAGGAATTGCGAGAAAAATTCAAAGACCTTACAAAGAAATGATATGAACTCAAACTGTAGATATTGGATATAGCCTCGAAGCTCCAATAATTAGAAAAAACTGATGTGGTCACCACATGACTTTCTCCATACCTGTAATGTTTCTGAAAATTTCAAATAGGTTACATAATAATAAATATTTTAAGAAACTGCGAGAAAATTTTAGACTTTACAAAGAACAGAAATAGACTCAAACCATAGCCTTCTGATATTGGAAATAGCCATAAAGCTCCAACAATTAAGAAAACACCCAATTCCGGTTGAGGGAGGGGGTAGAAGGAGGGGCGAGAGGGAGGGGCTAGAGGGAGGGGGTGGAGGGAGGGGCGAGAGGGAGGGGCGAGAGGGGGGAGTGGTTGGGGGAAGAGAGAGAGAGAAAGGGAAGCATATTAAAGGATTAACCCAGAAGTCTTTTTTTCCTCCGTGATGATGACGAGGACGACCTAGCCACTTCGACTCGAGTGCGCGTCTGAGCATAACCGTCACGGACTGTTTTTCATGCCTTTGAGGAGGTGGCGTTGGATAGCGGATAGAGAGGAGATGCAGGAGAGCGCAATGTAAGAGAGATATGAGTGAGGAAATTATTGATTTTCCGAAGCTTTAAAGTGCAAGAAAGCGAATCATTTGGATCAACATTACTGATTTCTGTGATTATAAGTTGCCCGCAAAAAAATAATTCAGTATATTTCACGTTTCTTTTAACATCGATAAAAATGTTTTAGATGTTTTTAAGATAACAAAATTGACTAAATGACATCAATCACAAATAATGAGACACTGAGGTAATCAAAATTAAAATCCGTATACATAATTTTTCAACTGCCTGTCCCTCGTCTGTATCGCAAGAACTGTCCGTCATAGAGAAATGCGGCAAACGACATTTTGATTCGGTCAGCTTGGAGACCCCGGGAAAACTATTTGCATGTTAATCCGCCATATGGAAACAAAATGGAAGCCATTTAAAATATTAAAATATTTATATTTATGAAAGTATGCTTCGGAGAAATACCGAATAAAATAAGATCAACTTCAAAAAATTGTCAATTCAGCGAGAATAAATGCGAGGCGCGTAGCAGCAGGGTTCCTAGTAGCTTAAAATCGAAAGATGCAAACAGACAGACTTAATTCGGGCGAAATAGAGACCCCCTCTTACATCCAACCCATCGGCAGAGATATTAGGGGAGAAGAGGATATGTACGGCAGACAAGAAATAATAGAGACGAGATTAATATAACCTTAGAAGAAAGATGGGCAAAAAACCAAAAGAACAAGATTAAAGAACAATCACGAAATATGCCATACGAGAGAAAAGTTAGATAAAGGGTAGATGTACAACCAAGTCCAGGAATATTAAGACAAAGCTGGCCGAAGGCAAAGGATATCACATTCACCCGCAAAAGCTAACTGCACCTATCTATAATAATATAGCTACTTGTGCCTCACTCACCGACACAAAACTCTAAGGTACTTCTAGAAGGGCTATAAATCTGAAATTTGGCATGTAGATTGGTCGAGTGGCACAACCGAAGAGAAAAATCACAAAAACGTTTATATTTAAGGAATCTTTTTAACCCCAATGTTCCATTCTAATACCCCATAAGAAAAGCATGGGATCCAGTGAAAGGCTTTCAAAAAATGCATTTTTAAATTACTTTAAATTGAGATACGAATTCGGGAAAAGAACAGTTGTCTATCTGAAAGAACGGAGTTCTTAATTTCTGACAGCAGAATTCAAATACCTACCGAATTAGCATAAATATCTGCTTTTAATCAGAAAAAAGTGTGAATTGTTCGTCTTTTCAACAATGAAAATTTTTAAATACTATGGCAACGACCTCAATGTTTTTAAAGGGATTTGATATTATACGCTACGATTGCAGTGATTTAATGCTTTTAATGGAAATTAATGCTGTCATAACGAATTACAGCTGAACTTCCATAACTCGAACCTCAAGGAAAAGTATAATAATTCGAGTAATAGAAAATTCAAGTTAAGTAAATATATTTTTAAATATTTGTATATATACAGTGAAACTTCTATAACTCGAATCGCAGAGGAAAGCAAAACTTATTCGAGTTATAGAAAATTCGGGTTACGGAAATATTTTTTAAAATTTTTTCTTTAATCAAATTAACATTAAGTTTATTCCCATAAGCATATAAACATATAACTCGAATTTTCAATATCATGCATATTATGAAAACATCATCACCAATATTTTCTTCCGTTAACATGTAAGATTTTACTCTATCCAAAACACTAATTGCATCACGCACTGTGATTGAGGGTATCATGGATAATTGCAATTCTCACGTACTACTGAAAACACAAACATGACGATTAAATTTTGGTTATCGACTGCAGGAAGGAGCGAATAGGTTTGTTTTTCTTCAGGGCTATAAGGGATCACAACAGGAGAAGCAACCCTGACAGCAGTGACGGTAAAACCTGAAAAGTATTTTAATGTTGTGTTTCGTAGTTTTTCTAGAAATTTGAACTCTTTTCAATTGTTAAATATAATGGGGTCATACATATTTTGCGATTGTTTTTATACAAATATGTACCAAAGGCATGGATGATAGCACAATCTTAACAGAAAATACCCTAATTTCTCCATAATTTTTCATGTATAAGGTATTGTCTTAATGATGATTATTCTTATCGCTCATGCAGAGCGAACTGAGTCACTAAACTTGAAATACGAAAACTTGGATACGAGCCAATTGCCAGAGAATTTGGAAACTACGGATAGTTGCCTTAATTTCACGGAAAATTATGAATATACTGCTACTACTCATGGAATTTATTGTTTAATAAGGCTCCACGAGACTGAAGTGATGTTGCCTTGGAGATCGCGTTGGTTTATTTACGAGTTTAGATCTTGGTGTATGGCGATTTTTTAAGCACTTGCAGTATGCAAGCACCGACTATTCGTATAACTATATACCTACATGAAAAGTTTTTTTCGAAAATAAATTTATTGCTGTAAATAACACTAAAATTATAAAAAATTAGAAATATTTTCATCAAGCTTCAATTCGCGCTTAAAAGAACGTTGACGGAACTGCGTGAACTGACGTGGCAATCTTTACTAATAATAGTGATAAACCATTGGAGGACAACTCTACCTGCTTGCTGACGTGAATAAATTGGCTATTTTTAACCTACTTTCCAAAAATGGTAAGTAGTCTTATGAGATCGGTTCGGTGTCCGTGTGTGTGTGTCCCTAACATCTTCTTCGTGAATGATCCGATTTCAACTAAATTTTCACATAAATTAATGACCAAAATGACATATTTGGACCGGATCGACTAAGCAGGGGTGCCACAATTGCCAAATAAATCTTTTCGCTAAGGATGAATTTGTAAGGAATTGGCCAAACCGATATCAACGAAATTTTGTATGAAGTAGGCGTGCAACATAAAATAACAAAATCAAGATGCTTAGCGTAGATATAAGAAGCAGGGCTGCCACAATACAAGGAATAAAAAATTCTTTTTACACGTATTTATGTTGAACTAACCGCATCAATTTTAACCAAATTTAATACATATAATGTGTACATATATACAAAACCATATTAGCGTATTTGAATCGAATAAGTCAAACAGGGGTGCCACAGTTACAAATTAAACTCTTTCAGTAATTAAGAATTTTGAAGGAATTGGCAGAACGGATTACAATTAAATTTTGTATATAAGATTTGTACAACATACCATAATAAAATCAAGATGCTGAAAACGGAGCTAAAGAGCAGAGCTACCACAGTAAAAAGTTAAATAATATTTCTTTTGCACGTATTTCTACAGAACTGACCTCATGGATTTTAACCAAATATAGTATATTTAATCTTCATATAAATAAATAACCAAAATATCATATTTCAACCGGGTCGACTTAACAGGACTACCACAATATCAAGGTTAGAATTTTTATGTATCTATGAATTTTGAAGGTATTGGCTGAACGGAATTCAAAGAAATTTTGTTTGTAGGGCGAATAAAGAATGGAAAAACGAGATGAATATGTTTAGAACGGATAAAAAAGCAGGACTACCACAATATAAGGAAAAATAATTTTCTGATTTCAAGGCAAATACATTAGTATACGCTTATACTATGGTGAATTTGACGAAAAGCACTTCTGCACCACTGGAAACCTGTGTACACTCCTACCTGTTATATATTAAAATTGTACTGAAAGGAAAGTAGGTGGATTAGTTCTTTCCAGAACTACTTGTTTACTAACGAACACAGGATTTTCGTAGGAAGCTCAGTGCTGCAGCTAGATATGATTAAACTCCTACTCCAACAATAATTTACGATTTAATTAAATCAGTAAATATCTTTGAGTTTATTTCACGTTGAATGCGTCACCACCGAAAAATAATTCGCTGAATGAAATTTGTAATGTATCATCAATATGTAAACATTATCCAAGCGCTCATGATAAATTGCTCTGGTTATACAATTAGAAAACTAGAGGCTATACAACTTAACAGAAAAATAATTCTAAGTAAGCGCTTCAACTAATTTATACCAATTAACGCTACTTGAAGAAAAGACGTTAAATGTTTAGTAATATAAAAAATACCGATAATTGAAATGAGACAATTAATAAAATACGGACTAAAGTATTCGACTTATAACTGATCACACACTCTTCAAACTCATCGATACAAGAAAGCCAGCACCGAAATAAATAATTTCGATGAATTACGAGCAATTATTGCGACCAACAACACCTGGCCGAGAGAAAGGCTATCAGGAGCTGAACGAGAGAGAGAGAGAGAGAGAGAGTTAAGATTCCAGAGCATCGAAGCATAAGAGGAAGAGAGAGAGAGAGAGAAATGGGAGCAGGGGAAGATGACTCTTCAAGGTTGGCTGGAGATGAGATCATTGGGGAAATATTTCAAGCGCAACGACTAAAGAATCTTTCAAGTCAGAGAGGAGATTCGACGATGCCCTCTCGAGTGAGATGGAGGGGCGAGGCGGAAGGGCGAGGTGAAAAGGCGTGGAGGGAGAGAAGGTAAAGGCCGTAAAAGCGGAAGCAGAAATTGGAGGAGTGCCCTTCGATCGGAAAAGACCGATGACATGTTGATGAGGTAACCGTAACGACACGCACGCTCCCCGTGGGATTTTAATTCGCACCAATATTTTAATCCTCCGCCACGTATAAGCTACTTCCGAGGTGGATTCTCGCGAGATACTCCTTCCCCTAGTCCCCTCTTGATCCCTCGTAACAATAAGCAAAATGGCGATGACCGCAAAGGGATTTAAAACAATCAGTTTTTCAATGCTTTGGCAAAGCAAGCGCAGGGCGAGAAAAATTTTGTTTCTTCTTAAAATTAAGAGATTCCTTTACTATTCTCTTTTGTATAGTTTTATGCAGCATCTTTGTTGATAAAACAACGATTTATCGTAAAAATGTTGTATTTGGTATAAACGAATGTACAGTTATACTATCGTTTCTGACAGAAGCGATTGCTTTCTATCGTTTTGCAACCGACCGTTTTCACTCGCCTCTGTCTGAACTGATAGTATAGCTGCAATAATGCTTTGATTCGCCTTGTGAAGAGAAAGGGAGGCGAGGGATTTCAGATTTAATTTAATTTACATTGAAATACTCGATTAGTCATAATTTCCCTAAAATTTCAACATTCGTTATTAATAATCACTTGGTCTATGCAAAAGCGGCTGAAAATATGGCATATGTCTACCTCAATAAGTTTGTAAGATTTTAAATTATATTAAATATACAATTTTTCCCTTTTAATAATAATAATTCCAGAAATGGTAAGAGCGCTATGACATATAACTACGTTGAAATTTAGGGACTCCCCAACGGCGTAAAAAAGTTGGGGGTAGGGAAGGATACTCAATCATACACAATAGAAGCACTCTATTCTCCCGCAGGATATATAATAAAATAAAAATCTCAACAAATGAAATTAAATTCTTTAATCACGCAGAACAGGAAACATATGAATGTAAAACCCTTAGCGTTTACAGTGTATTTCATCTTGGCTAATTAATTTGATTTGATCGTAAATTAAATAAGGTAATTTTATATTCGAAAATATTTAATTCACAACCAATGAGTGTGGAATTGCTCCTCTATTTTTACGGAGGAAATGATAAAATGTTTTTATCATTGCTAAGAGAGGTGATTGCCATTGAAATCTATCGTTACATTACTTAAGCAGTTTATCTAACTTGCTAAGGATGACGCAAAAGTTTATTTTGATTGATTTGATTTCTTCGGGCAAATGTGTATCCAATTCTTTTAGTCTTGTTGTGCTTGGCTGATATACGAAACATGACAAAATTTATATGATAAATCGTAGTATAGTGTACAAAAATGACGGATAAAAACTATTAAAAAACTCAAAAATAATAGTAAGTGAATAAAAACACGACAAATATTTACTTTTTTAACTCACGACCTGGGTTTCGGTGCTTGGCATCATCATCAGGTCTGGCAAGAATCGAAACTCGGGACAAGTTTAAAAAAATATATTGCCGTGTTTTTTCAGATGGAATACCACTAACTGAAGGCCCATACAGCCAAGTTTTATAAGTGAATCTTTTTATTTTTTCAAGGAAATTAACAAATTTTTAAGATCTTTTTCTCCGCCGGTTTTCATACACGCTGATTGAGTAACTGCAATTTAAATTTTGTACAATCAATAACAAACATGCTTTTAGATAAGTATGACCCACTTTTCATTAAATTCTTTATTAACCACTTCAGACCTGGTGTACATTACAACGTACATTAAATCAAACTTTGATATTATTTTCTTTAAACTTTGATAAAGAAACCTTATTTCATAAATAAAATAATTTTGTATCCTTTTTGTTAATTTTTTATGTAACACGTTTCATGTATATTTAAAAACTTCATTAAAATAAAGATTTTTATTTTTAAAATTTCTTTTTTCTATTTATTTTGAATCCAAACAGCATAAATCCACTGAAAAAAATCCCCAAGAAAAAAGTCAGTTATGAAGGGGTAAATAACTAGTTTTCAAAATGATAAGAGAATTTAGAATTTAATTGAAATAAAGTAATTGCAGGGCGGTAGTCGATCGACACACTTTGACCTCCACAAAACGAATGAAAACATTTGTCTGTAAATACGATTGAAAACCGATCGTTTTTGTCAAATATCGATTAACAAACGAGTGTAAAAACAAGCGGTTGTGCCCATCACTAGTAGCAACTGATATGATTAAAGCTAATCGGTCTGGGTGAGAGAGATGGACTATAGATGGAGAGAGAGAGAGAGATTAGGAGGGAGAGCGAGAAGGGAGAAAATCTGTAAGGGGAGAGAGCTTAAGGAGCGAGTGGAGAGGAAGGAAAGACCTGAAGGGAATGGATGTGGAAGGGAAAGAGGAGGGGTGGGGAGAGGGGGGGGAGAAATAGAGAGGGGGGGGAGAAATAGAGGGGGGAGGGGAGAAATAGAGGGGGGAGGGGAGAAATAGAGGGGGGAGGGGAGAAATAGAGGGGGGAGGGGAGAAATAGAGGGAGAAGGAGAGGGAGAAGGGGAGGGGGGACGGAGAGGGGAAACGGAGAGGGGGACGGAGAGGGGGGCGGAGAGGGGGGAGGGGACGGGGTGAAGAGAGAGGGGTTTAACACACGAAGAGGAGAATAGATTGTGAAGCAGAGAAAAGAAGTGGAGATGAGCGAGACAAGAAGGATAATTTAGAAAGGGAAGGAGAATCTGCAGGTAGAAACACAAGAGGGATCGCACGCGTCCAATGCCAACCCTAAACTCTCACTATCTTCGTCAAAAATTTTATTGTACATAAGAAACCTACACGATACGTTCCGTAGCAGAACCGGACCCTTTTCCATTAAGGATTATATTTTTTCACTATATATAATTGTATCGATCCAGAAATTCCATGCTAGATAATTCCTTCATTAAAACCTTATAGCCACTTTTATATAATTTATGAAAAAATGCTCGAATCATAAGCGGTTCTCTCATTCTTCCATTTAAACCCGTATATCGTTCTGACACTCACACATATACAGATCAAGCCTTTTACCTATTACAATAATTACAATTAGCAAATTCAATATAAAACACATTTTTGTAACGAGGCACTCATTAAGTATACCGACTGGGCCATTAACATTAATACAACTTTTACCAACGCATTCAGTAACACCATATCTCGATATCAGAAGTTTAAAACACCTCTTTACCGATTTGAAGATGGCCTCAAAATTTTATTTACGTATTTATGTCCCCAATAGCATCACGCCAGTCATGCATTTGAAGGCTTCATGATCAAGAAAATCATTCGAGAAAATTTGCTTAACGGCGCTTTTCCTCTTTTCAGCTCGCAGAGCGCTCTTTTCGCTCTTCTACGCGAAGCGCGAGATCCACTTACCTCTATTCGCGAACTTCGGGCAAATGTTTTCTCCGGCCAATACAGCGTCTACTAAGAATGATTTCTGGTATCTCTTGGTCCTTGCAACTCTTATCTAGCCCTACTAGGTAAGTTGGCAGGGGATTTAAAAATGCATTAATTCCGAGAAAGCTGGAAAAAATTTTAATCGGTCAATTTCAAAGTCCTAATTAATATTCTAAGTTTTCTCCTCCTCCGTGGTGAGCTTCAGACGCCATCTTGGGAAAATGGCCGCCAAAAACTATTTTTTGCACAAATCTCATTTAACGTTGGCTTTAGAGCAAACACATGTATTAAAAACATTAAAGAGGATTAAATTCTCTACAAAAAAGGATCTATTCGTTTTTTCTCCAGGACCAATAGTTTCAAAGCTATATTCTGGAGAAGTGAGATGCAATTTCGCATACATGCGCTAAAACGTGTTTCCCTGCCATATTTCTTTTTCTTACTTGCTTTAACATTTCTTTTCGTGTATGTTACGAAAATCAAAACATTTGACGGTAATATTATTAAAATAGAAACGTCTTTAATTATTATTGTTTATTTATTATAATGAATTTCCAGTGATGTACTCGTTTCCACACCTCCTAGCGATAGAGTAATCGGCGCGTTTTTTACAGTGGTATCCCCATTACGCGTAATCCACTGTCGTCGACATATTATAATCTTATTCTTTTTGATGTTGATGGTTCATCAGCTTCAAAACACTCAATAGTAGATGGTACTACATTTACACTCAGTAAGACAGTAAGACTATGACAGATACTGTTAGCAGCAATTTCTGCGACGTGAAACTTAAATGAAACAGTAGGAACAGTTAATTCGTCTTTCAAAGTGAGAGATGAGGTGATACCGATCGACATAGCATTACTTTTTCAGAGAATTTTATTAACGAAAATACAAGACGAAGATTTAAAGGACTATTTTAAGTACGAGCTAGCGCCATACCCATTGTCACTTTTCGACGAGTCTGAAATGCGCAAAACGATAATATCTACACTTTTCGACTTATTTTTCTCAATGATTAATCTGGGATTGATTTCGGAAGGAACGTACACGTGGTAGACGGAGGCTATCTTCTTCATAGAGTTGTGTGGCATCAACATTAACATCAACAAGAAACGTTCGCTTCGGTTCTCACAAAGTACGTAGATTATGTGATCAAGTACTACGGTGAAAACGCAATCGTCGTTTTTGATGGGTGTCCGGAAGATGCAGCTGCTTAAAGTACGAAATCTGCCGAGCGTCTTCGTCGATTAAACAAACATACTTCCTCGGACGTACTTTTTAATGAGTCAATGTCAACGACAACTTCGCAAGAAAAGTTTTTATCCAAAGACAGACATAAAAGCTGACATATCCATGTTATGTGACAAACTTCAAACTGCAGGAATCATTGTCAAACAAGCTGTCGAAGACGCAGACACCCATATAGTTAATACTGCAATTAAGGTATCAGCTGTGTATGATTCAGTTGTTATAGTTGGTGAGGACATTGATCTTATAGTGCTTACTGCCTTAGCTGAATCTCGCTCCCAACATATACTTTCTAAAACCGATCGGGGAAATCAGTCAATAAAATTGATTCTTCCAATAGATTCAAATATGAGCTAGAAATAAAGGACAAAATTTTGTTTCTGCACGCATTCAGTGGTTGCAATACCACTTCAGCGTTTTTCAGGCAAACTACAATTTATGAAGCTATTGAAGAAATATCCTGAATTGCAAAGTATTCAGGACCCGAATGCTTATCCAGATATGATTGCGACAGTCAGACAACACTGTGTTCTAACTCTTTATAGAGCAGATATAAAGGATCATTCTCTGAATACATACACATACCACTGCTTTGCAAGCTCAATTACAAAGAGCAAGTTTAACCTCGCTTCTTCACCAGCTACGCAAGCAGCGGCCCGACAATACTCTTTTCGAACGTACCACCAAAATCAACAGTGGTACGGAAACGCGAAGATACCTCAAGGTTGGGGTTGGTGAAACTCAGGAAATACCCTTCTTTCAGTAACCACATTACAGGATCACGCTCCGGAGAACCTAGTGAAAATGATTTCATGCAATTTCACAAAAGGATGTAAAGCAGCTTGCGGCTGTAGGAAGGCTTGACTACAATGTTCTACCATTTGCTCCTTTTGTCGGGGACAATTTAGGATTATAGATAATATAATTGACGATCTATATCGAGACCAAGAAATCGACATTCAACTGCAAAGTTTTATTGCTGAATGCAGGAACAATGGCGAACCGCAAGACTGCGCAAACGACGAAGATACGAAAGAGGACGACTCAGACTTACAATTAGAAGTAAATGTAGTACCATCTGCTACTGAGTGTTTTGAAGCTGATGAACCATCAACATCAAAAATTACTCTTATTAACTCCTAAAAAACAGGATAAAATGTGAACGAACTGTCAATTTACCACCAAAGGAAAATTGTGTAGTAACCTATTTACTATTAACTAAATACATGATCTGCAATGAGTTTTAACTATATTTTAAGATCACACTTTTCTTTTAACTATATTAGTTTTGAAATTTTACCAGAAAAATCACTTTAGTTAAAGAAATTTAAATGAAAATCATTAAATGTTATTTTTTCAATCCTATTTTAAATTCGGTTTGAAATATTTGCTGTATTATCAGTTAAAGAAATCCATTGAAAATTACGTGACGTGCAATGGAGCTTGATTCAATAGTATAACATTTTTATAATCAATTATAATCTTTTTTTGTGTTTTGTGAGTACTGCAGCTCCTTTCAATCCTATACAAATGCTGTCATTTTCCTCTTTCTCAATTTCTGATCATTCCCATTCTCTTTTCCTTCCTCCTCTAATTACCTAATAGATTCAGTAAATAAGTTATACCCATGTATAAGTCCAAGAATAGAATTTAACAATTGAAACAACAGTGGCCCAATAAAATGCATGAAAACGTTAAAAATCGTATTAAAACGTAATTTTTGGAGATTTATGAATGAGATTTAAATTCTTCTCTTCGTATAACTAATGTAAGGTAAATATCTCATCCTTGAAATATTTTAAAATGTAAACGAAAAAGGTCTGCATGTCAAGGAGTGGCTATTTGCGTGATTCATACATGCGATGGGAATTTATAACTTCGGTTAATTATAAGATGCACCACAAAAATCTATGAAAATAATTATAAAAATAGTTAATTACCAAAAATTTCAATAGGAAGTTAACTGAAAACAAATAAATGAAAAACACGATTTTAATTATATATTATATATATATATATATATATATATATATATATATAATATTCTCTTTCTCGTACTCAAGCATTCAAAGGACGCTTTCCTTAAACATATAGAATAAGGACGACAATACAATCTCGAGGTTTAACAACGACACGGTCGGCAAGACAACATATCTTTTAAAAGCTTACAATTTTCCAATAATTGTGATTTAAACGTCTAACTTGAGCGATTTCCAACCGAAGGCAAATTTCGACGATAAGAATCTGTTTATTTTTGTTAAAATGGTCAGGGTCCGAAGATCGAGGGTCATTTACTTCTAATTTCATTTTGCAAAAGAAAAAAAGCCTGTAGGTAAAAAAAAGTAATTTTAAGTGTTCTCTTAAGAGGATTTATATAGAGCGTTCCGTCGGACCAACGGACGGACGGACGTACCAACGGACAGAATAAGGATATCATTATATGTAGACGTTCCTTACAGAGGAGGATATAACATATTAGTAGTTGGTGCTTGCATACTGCAAGCATTTCATCTCACCTTGAAAAACATTAATTTTTCAGACAGATATTTCATCATTACAAATATTCTATTAATTCTAAAGATTTCACCTCCTTAGCGATTTTCGTTTTTCCCACATGTAAAAATAATAGTTTAAAACAATCCCCAAATGTTGCAATTTTAAACATTTTACACTTTCTCCATTATGGGGTACTAATGCTACACATTTGAGCCAAATTTTAAAGTTGTAGCACTTCTAGAAGTAAAATAATATTTTTCTAATTGTTTAAAATTTAAACATTTTTAACGGTTGCCGCATTATATATACGGAGAGATTGAAAAGTTTATTTGTGCAAATGCACTGTTCTGTAAATAATTTGAAAATTGCAGCTTCCTAGCTCATCCCGTAGTACCTAAAAAATTATTAAACCTTAATGTCCAAATGGGGTTAAAACAACCCCTAAAATTTACAATTTTAAAATTTTAGATTTTTATAGTTGGTTATGAGAAAAGTTCTATAATCTTGCAAAATTTCAGCTTCCTAAACTTATTACATTGGTCTACACACTGGATTGCGTTTTCCCATGCTAACTTATGGGAGATATTCCGGGGTCTCTGGAGTCGAACCCAAGACACTAAGCAAAGGTGACAGTAATTCCTAATAGATATTGCGGCCATCTAGCAACACTGAAAATTTCATTTTTCTAGCTTACCGGCAAGTGCCCAAAATTAATTTACAAAAATGGCGCAATGCTTTTCTTATGGGAAAAAACGGAACTTTCGGAATTTCTGGAGTCGAACTCATGTCACTTAGGTAAGAAGAGAAACCTTCAGATAAAATGAGACTTCTTACCTAAGTGAAAAGGAGGAGGAGGTGAAATCTTTAGAATTAATAGAATATTTGTAATGATGAAATATCTGTCTGAAAAATTAATGTTTTTTCAAGGTGAGATGAAATGCTTGCAATATGCAAGCACCTTCTACTAGTATGTTATATCCTCCACAGTAAGAGTCGTCGATATATAATGATAACATATAACATATAGGAGGATACAAATTTTTAGGCACTTCCAGATGAGCTGGAAATGCGAAATTTTTTTATTAGGTAGGATTTTGTCCAAAACCAACCAGAAAAAACGAAAATCTTAAAAAAGTGCAACAATGCGGCTGCTAAAAATTCGCAATTGTTTAAACAAATTTTCAAGGTTTATGTATTTCCAAATGTGCTACGGACCTGAAATTTTTTTTATAAGTAGAATTCGAAAAAAAACCAAATAGAGATTATACAAATTTTGATATTTTAATTTGTTTGGCAGTTCAAAATTCTTCAAGTTTAAACAAATAGATAACTTTTTTAATACTTTAACCTGAATTCCTTTTTATTGCAAAAATGATGAAATAACTAAGGGGAAAATCTTTTCCGTTTTGTGATTACTAGCATCTGTGACTTTTGTAATTCTATCAATAATTCATTTCTACAAAATAACCCGAGAACATTTTAAATGAGAGCTACAGTTTTACTTCGTACGCTATTTCAGTCACAAAAATTTCTTTAAAGAGTTAATTGCTACAAGTAGCTGATCGATAGGAATGATGATGTTTGACAATGTGATAGGTCATTGTCAACTCACTTTCTACAGTAAGATGATCCTCCATTGGATTTCTCACATTAAAGTACTTCGTAATATTTTGTGATGTGCTAATATTTCCAACGCAAGTTGATTCGACTTTATGCTTTTCTGTATTAATTTGGTCGTTTACGTCAGATTTCCCTCTGTGACCAATGCTTATATAGCAGTTGCACACTTTACACTCCACTTCGTTATCATTTCTTCCTTTCTTGATAAATCTCCATTTAAAAAAATACTCTTCATTGAAGGTACAATTTCTCCTCGGCATTTCTGCTGAGTGGTTCTGTAGAAATTATTGCCGATTAAAAAAAAAAATCACAATATTCGGCAGCTTATGTAGAAAATACGCAATATTTTTGACCATTAGATTCCAAAGAACTTTGATAAATTAATGTAAACTAGGACTTAAAGTTTATAAAAAAATATAATAAACTTTCTTTGTGAATGGAAATATCTGTACTGATTTGATTATCAATAGCGATTATAACACACAAGATATTTAATACCTTTATAAAATAAAGCTATTGAACATCTAGGGCGATAAACTTGAACACTTGTTAACTCGGCGCGAGACTATAACGAAAAAAGTGGTATATTTTTAATAACACACTAATATTATTAGCAGAGATTTATGATTACCCGATATTTTTGAAAGTGGAATTACTGAGGTTGAGTAGTTTCCCGATCCCTTTTCTTAATCACCTCACTTGATATGCGGCATACGCTCTATGTTACGGTTTTAAATGCCCACCGTAGGTCCGGATACAGCATTTAAATTGGTTATTTAAATAGTACACGTGTTTATTCTAATAAATTCTCAAAACTGATGATCTATAGACTTTCAAATAACAACCATTCAGCAGTAAAAATTATTTACCAGGGAACAGGAAATCGCTATCGCCTGCTGCCGCATAAGCCAATGGTTCGCCAACGACTGCATATGATCAACTAAAGCGTCCTAAACTGAGACGCAGATGCCCAAATGCCAGAAAATTAATATCAGGGATCGGAGCATGTTGGTGTTATGAGTGAGAGACTCGAGAAGCAGGCCAGAGAACGATAAGCATTCTCACAGACAGGGGTTCCGATTGTTCTCCGCTTGAAGACTAAATCAACAATGAGCACATAAGTTCATCCAATTTTAATATTGCTTACAGCACACATCCAGAGCGATTTTCTCACGTTCCTCGCACGTACATCTTTCTGAGTGTGGCTCAGAACCTCCAAGACGCGGGCCCCTGGTCGACTGCCCGCCCAGCCTCCGTCAAAGATTATCACTAATAGTTTAAATTTAATTTTGAGCACCACTATTCCTACTTTTATCGTTACATCTTACGCTTCACGCTTACAAGAGAAAAACCGTGACATTTATGCGTGCCAAAAAAAAAATTCGGGACACCGGAGCAAAACTCTGAAAACCGGGACAAATCCCGAGAAACCTGGACGCCTGGTCATCCTACTCTAGATGATAGTGGGTAAATAAATAATATTGAAAAATGTAGAATGTGTTACATGCGCCAAGCATCACTGTACGTAACAGTAAATAATAAAGTTCTAATTTTTTTATAATATTATACAAATACAAACACACCAATTTATTATTGTCTCTTATCTTATTATAATCATAATACAATCTTTTCTTATTTCAAAATCCGACAAAACTAAACTGCTATCAAGGTTCAAAGAACGTTACAATATTAGAAACATTATTTTTATAACTTGCAACTCTTTATGCATTGCAATTTTCACATTTCGACTCCCCACTCAGCGCCGTTCAGCAGTGGCGGATTTAAAGGGGATCGCATATGGCGCGCGCCAGGGGCCCCGTGATGTACGGCAGTGCTTCTCAACCCGGGTTACGGGGAACCGTAGGGTTCCGCGAATGATTGGATTTCCGTGTGGATCCGCGAAAATGGGGGAAAAGGCAAGATTTCCCTCCCGCTCAGTTACCCTCAATCTTGAATTTCTCCCTCAAACTCAGTGGCGGATTTAAGGGTGGCCGCACTTGGGGCGCGACGGGGGCCGCTTGAAATAATGTTCATGTATATAATCTCAGAAATATTAAAGGTCTCAATTTCAAAATCAGTGGAACTTCTCTATGATTCCATAGAAAATCGACCGTTAAGACGTGTCACAAAAGAGGGTAGCCGTTAAGAGCGGTTTCACTATACATATATTTAGATTTCTGGGCCTCCAACTGCCAGGGGCCCCCAAATGTTTAGCGCCAGGAGCCACAGGTGGCGTAAATCCGCCACTGCCGTTCAGACTCCACTGCCGCCAGGCCTTGACAGGTACGCTTCGGACGTAATATGTAGATCTTGATCGCATACACATATTCGTATATCATCGTGACGCGCGAGTGCACGAGTGATTGAAATATTTCTATTTCTATACCTAATACGTAAATAGGTACTGTGTACACAGCAGGCACACTAACAAGTTTTGTAACAGTCTCCACATTACATTATATTGAAAATAAAATATTAATAAATGCTCATGAATGGGCTCCCGAAATCACGGGCCCCCAGTCTTTGCCCACCATGCCTAGGCGAAAAAACGGCCCTGACTTTAGATTAATTCCACCATCTCTATGCAGAACTGCGGAAACATCCAGAGAAATTTTACAAATATCTACGAGTCCATTGCCACTTTGGAACAATTACATACTTTAGTACTCCTTACCTTACAAACACAAGCAATAATAACACTAATGGTAGTGCCTAATTATTTCGCAAAGTAATTTTTCTTTACTAACAATTTAAGTCAGGAAGCACAGACAGTGAAAAAATTCATTTTGAACCTTTTGTAAAAATATAAAGAAGCACGAAGTACTGTTTACATGTTAATTCCCCGACGATCGTAAAACTGTCATTAATGTCAGATTGGAATTGATTCGTAGGCTTGCCAAATTAGAACTTCAGACAGACATTATCTCCAAGTTAGTCTTTGTAACTGATCAAGGAGCTAACCTTGTGTGCGACCTTCAACAGTGCATCAGACTAAACTGCAGTTCCTATATGATCAATACCATACTAAGGAATACCTTCAAAAAGGAGTTCCTGGAAACGAATTTCCCGCATATTTACTTACTAACACTCGAAGTTAAAGACGTTGTGACATATTTGAAACAGTCTGGTCACGTGCATCATCTGAAAAAGACCGTCCATCAAGAGTGTGAGTCACATTGGTACAGCAGACTATACATGTAAGAATCTTTTGATGCCAATTATGAAGACATTGAAACTATTCCAATAAAACTTCGGGAAGAAGAGAGAATGGCTCACGTTCAACATGCGACCCTACAAACGCTAATTGATTTCCTTACACCATTCACAGAAGCATCTTTGCAACTTGAGGGAGATAGATATGCAACGCTTCCGCTTGTTCTACCAATAAGATTCAACATCTGAACGGGTCGTCTTCTGATTCTCATGAACTGGCTTAATTAAGAAATCATGCTCGGAGGATTCTGAACGAAAATTTTTCATTACATAAATTGCACAGGATCGCTTCGTTTTTGTGGCCAAATTTCCGCCAATTAAGAATGCTTTCAACCCAGGAACAAGAAGAAACCGTGCGAGATATAATAGACAGGTATAAACGTGACGAATTGCAGTTAGAGTTACAAGAACCGATTGCAGTTACAACACCTGCAAATCTGTGCGATACAAGTGCGAGCGATGACTACAATGATCAACATTCTAGAAAGAGACAGAAAATTATGGATTTCAGTGTTCGAGGTCGGAGTTGAAGTGCCAAAATATCAAGACGACGAAATCGAGAAATATTTGCATATTAATGTGGGTCACGTTGAACTTAATGACTTACTGGACAGGTAGAAAAACCATGAGGAAGAATTCTGATATTTATCTAGCGTAGCCAGAAGTGTGCTTTGTGTACCAGCCACCAGCGCAAGCAGCGAAATAAATTTTAGTGCAGCCGGTTTAGTAGTGCAGGAGCGTCAAACCAGCTTAATGAGCGAAAGTGTTCACTCAATTCAGTTTTTGTACAACAACATGAAGTAAGGAGGAATTTCATCTTGGAAGTGCATTAAATTCGTTGATAATTTATTTCATGAATTATTTTCCTGCAAGAGCTCTGGAAGTTGGGATCGGTAGAACGTCGATCTCGGGTACAAATCTCACCGACTTCTTTTTCTCGAGGAGTTTCATAGCTACCCTCTCCCCGAAATAGTGTTGTAAGGATGCCGAAAGACATCGTATAGTCAGCCGCAGCGCCACACTCATTATTTACTCTATGGGTGAATCAGGCCCTTAAGGCACGCTGTCTCAGGGCAATGCGCCCTTCGGGTGATTCCCCGCTCGCTCAATCACCCACTTCAGGGGATGACTAGCGCTTGACCTTTGTATCTCATGTTAGTATATAAGCGCGGGTCATCCCTGAGGCTGGGCGGTGTTTCCTCGCGACTCCTCTGTCAGTAGGATCGGCTGTGTTAGCGTCAACCTTGACCGGCTAGCCCTTCCTTACGGGACTAGGATCGCCCGCCCCTCCGCGGTCCCTCGTTCGTTGGTCCAGCTACGTTTCTGTCAAACCTCGACCGGCTAGTCCGCCTTCGCGGGCTACGTTTGCGTCGGAACTGACTGGCTAGCAGCTCCTACGAGACCAGGGTCGCCAAGGCGCCCCGCGCCACCTCCCCCTTGCAGGATTAGCCGAGTAAGCATGTTGGGTATTATTAAAGAAATCCGCGATTGACGGCCTAACATTAAATAAAATTAATATTTTGAGGATATCGCAAATTTTGTTATTCCTATAACCGTAGGTGTCACATTGATTCGCTAAACGGATCAAAGGATGTAACGACATTCTATCGGAAACAGGCGGCTGAAGGCAGTAATGCATGGATCGAACGAACCGACATTTTTTTCTTCCTTCAAATGGTCGAGAAATCTAACGAGTAAAAATGGCAAGCATTTGTGAGCATTGAAACAGTTAAACCAATCTCTTTATATTCTCCTGTTATTTTCTTCTTTTTCACTTATTTTTCTCACGGTATGCAATATTAAGTAGTTAACAAAGGAAATTTTTTTCTCTAATGTTGGCCACTGATTAACGTTCTTATGCATTTTTCGGTTTTCGTGATGATTAAGTAATTTTTTTTACTCTAACTTGACCCCACTACAAGTGTCGAGTTTTGTAAGATGTTTTCATGTATTTAAAATTTTGAAACGCGACGGAAGAATTCTGTCATTATGGACTGGTTGCGCACAGATACGTCACGGTGTGATCACCATTTTCTCCTACCTTGGGAGTCTCACCCCGTACAAACTCAAGGTTTAATTAATTTCACGCCCTCCGTAAAAACTATACAGTCCCAGGGCAGTAGTGTTGATCCTCAAAACGGTGCGATCGGTTCTCAGCCGGCAGTACAACCTGCCGCAATAGGAAGCCAAATTAATTTTATCCCAAATTTTAGTGGGTACGATGAAATAACAATCGATAACTTTTTGGATAGTGTTCGAATCACCAGCCACCTGAGTGGCTGGAGTGAAACTCAGACATTAGGTATAGCCCGCCTACGGCTGAACGGTACTGCCGCCGATTTCGTAAGAGCTAACCCCCATGTAACAGAATCGTATGAAAATTTCTCAACACATCTTAAAAGGAGATTTTCCTCAAGGGTATCCCCAATTACACTTGAGAGAATGTTCAGCACCTGCATACAAAAACCACTAGTGTGTCGATGAGTTTTCGACTAGGTTGCGGAATATCGCCCATGAACTACGTCAGGTAGCGATCCAAACTCCGAGGCAACAAAGAAAATGACAGATAATAGACTTCTCGCGCAATTTTTGATTGGGTTGAAGGAGGAAGTCGGCAGATTTGTTTTAGTCCGTAACCCCAAAAACATCCTAGAAGCGGAAGAGTATGCCGCCATCGAGGAAGCAAACGCGAGAAATTACACATGCAGGAATCAGGAAATTAACTCGCTACAACACTCTTGTGCGTTAGCACCCCAACCGTTCCCTCAGAGCCAACCCATGATATTGCCTCAGTTCGCGCCGCATCAGCAATATGTGACAAATCAGGACGCCCAAAATTTTCATTTTCAGCCAATGCCTCAGCCACTTTTGAATTGCACAAGTTAGTTTAACGCCGTACAAGCCCCTCAACACCCTCCTTCAGGAAGGCACGTACGCGCCGCTCGAACCCAAGTGTCAAATACACAAAACGGGATACGTACCTGCTATCACTGTGGGAAAACCGGACATTTTGCCCGCTTCTGTCGTTTCAAAGAGAAGAGCCAATCTCGCGAATGTTTCAATTGCGGTGACGCTACACATATCTCCAAGGACTGTCCTCTCATGCTCTGCGGTGTGTGTAAACAGAACGGGCATCGGCCTATTAATTGTCCTACTCGTCTAATTCCCCACAATTCGGGAAACGGCCCGATCCCGGCCAACCGGTCGGGAATGAATTAATTCTGGCAGTAACACCTGAAGCCGGTTTGACTGTCTCAGTTCGTATATTAGGAGTACAATATAACTTTCTTGTCGATACTGGAGCAGCCGTAACCATCGTTAGCAGTAAGAATTTTCCATTCGGTAAACTCAAAATTTCCGAATATCACTCTTCAGTTAGGAGCGCTTCAGGTCATGCCTTACCAATCATCGGTCAGTGCTACGTTCCATTTTTTATAGACTGTAGCCCATACCCGCATGATGCCCTGATAGTAAATCTCGGTCATACAAATTATGATGGAATTCTTGGCCTCGACTTCATGATCCGTTATGGGAGTAGTATTTCGTTTGACAATCGCAAAATAAAAATAAGTGAAGGTCATGAAACAAATTTTAAGTCTAGCAATAATAGTACTAGGAGTCATGAAGATTGCACTGAAGATTTAATCTCTTTTGAAGTAGAAGTCACGGAACCCAAATCCTTTATCAACATCACTGTAAACGAAAATAGTTCTGCCTTAGTCTCAAACGACTTGACATCATTTGATAGCGAAAATGGGGAAGTTTTTTATGGAAGAAAAGACCGCGCATATAGTAGACGTTTTTGGATCGAGTATAATAGAGTCTGGTGAAGCCGATGTCCTGCCGTCAGTCGTTGATTTTAGCAATGGTGCTTGTAGTTATACTGACGATGTCCAAGAGACTGCCACCGATTCCGGTTGTAAGATAGATGTGTGTCACTATTCAAATGTGGAAAGTGGTCTGAATGTAGCTGTCACTAAAGAGTCAATTAAAGTACCTCCTTTTTCGCTTGTGTTGTCGAAAGTAAAACTGGATAACTTGCATGGTAAAGAAGTCTGTGTGATTGAGGACGACCAAGATATAACTATTCTCCCAATTATAGCCACAGTGACACCAAATGGCACGGTTCCTATACTTATGTGCAATCTACGTGGTAGTACTCAAGTATTAAAAAAGCACTACAGGATCAAAGTCGAGCTATTCACCAACGACCAAAATGTACCTCTTGTGAACGAGATAGATACAGGCAACGCAGAGTTATGGCCCGAACCTCCCATTGTTGAAGATTTGCTTTCACTTTTTGACTTAAAAGACGCTCCGGTCGAGGCTGTTGAGCCACTAAAACAGCTCATTAGGGAATATGCGGATATTTTTATTCATGGCAACGTCCGCTTAGGGTGCACCAACATTGTAAGGCATACTATAGATGTGGACGATTCGAGACCAATCAAGAAGCGACCATATCGAGTACCCCATTCTCAGCGAGCCGCTGTCATGGACACTCTGCACATAGGTCACACAACACAAGGATCACTGCGCACTTTGGAGGAGTCTCTCGAGCTTGGGTTTCCTTTTACGAAGCTTGTTGAGCTCGCGCCGCCTTTGATAGTGGCTTTTTCGACCGATGCTGATGAGGTCATGAAGCGTTGTTCCAGAAGGAGAAGGATCACGCGTCATCTTGATGACACGCTCTCCAGAATAGTGGGGAATTATTTTAAGGTCGGCAGGCAGCTTAATGGTAGGAAGTGCCTCCCTTGTAGCTCGAGGGTCCTTGGGCAAGGATGCTTGTAGTCCATCCCCTTTAGAGGGCGTTTCTAGTCTCACCCTAGGAGGAGGGTCCAAATTACGTCCCGGCGTGGGTGGTGGTTCGACAGGCGGTGACCTGTCAAGCACCGTCAAATGGTCGTCGGGTGAATCAGGAACCTGCCCTTTCTGCAGGGTGTGGAACAATCTCCTGGCGCATGAAAGTTTCAACGATTTGCCCTGTGTGGGAGGGCAAGTATTGGGGACCTCGGGACTGCCTCCGTACACCACTAGTGATTGAAGTGGGCTCCCAAAAATGTCTTTTAGCCTTTTCAACTCTCTGGAGGAGATGGTTCGTGCCACACTATAATTAGAATATAAGCAGCACAGTTATTGAGGGAGTGTCCTCCCTAGTCTAGGTCTTAGGTTGTAACGTGGGTGGGGAGAGTTAGGGGTAGGCACGGAAAGGGAGTTAGGAGGGGGTGGCAACTGTGACTGCAAGGGTGGATCAGATTTATTTGGAAATGGGGAGGAATCGGGTTCTGCTGGTATGGACTCAGGAATGGCGGGTATCAATTGATCCGTGCGATCATTATTGAGCAGGATTTTGGAAAGGGTAGGCTCAGGATCAGGGGGTACGGGGACCAAATTCCTGTGGTGAGCCATGAGTATGCGTCCATCTTGAAGATTTCTTATGTCGTACGTTACCGGGCTCCTGACCTTCACTACTTCGTAGGGACCTAACCAGCGGGAAACCAGTTTCCTGGCTTGCCCCTTTGAGAGCGCCATATTACGTAATAAAACTAACTGACCCAGACCAATTGGAATTAATTTTAGATTTCTATTATACCTATCGTGTTCAGCCTCAAAATTAGTTCTGTTCAACTCCGCAGCTTGTGCGTGAGCCATTTGGAGCCTACGTCGCAGGACGTAGTCGTAGGATGGTTCCTCAGAATAAGAAGTGTGAGCTGGTGTTAGAATGTCATCCCACGGCATGTTGAGTACCCTACCATACATAAGATATGCGGGACTGAACCCCGTCATCCTGTGCTTGCTGTTACGGTAGGCAAATAAAGCAAAATTAAGTTGGTCGTCCCAGTCCTTGTGGTCTTGGGAGACATAGTGTGAAATGACGGCAGCGAAGGTTTGATGGGCCCTTTCTAGTCGACCATTCGCAGCTAAGTTGTAGGGCGACGTAAATATAGTTTTAATTTTCAAAAGTTCACATATGCGACGCATCAACTGAGAGGTAAAATAGGCACCTCTGTCGGTAAGAAGGTATTTTGGAACACCGTGACGACAGATGATGTTCTCAACAAAGACACGAGCTACGGTTTCCGCGGTCTGATCTGGGATGGGAAAGGCTTCGGGGTATCTTGTGAAATCTTTAGCTGGTGTGAGTGATATAAAATAATTGTGTGCAATGTTATTCCAGATACCATGGCCTACCTTGTGAAAACTATGTTGCTGTTTTTTGTGCTGTCGGTGACGGTGCCATCAGTGGACTCCTCAGGACTTCTATTCGTGCCAAAAGGACAAATTGTGTTTGCAACAGGAGAGTGGGTTGTTCATATAGACTTACACATTGACACCTTTGGACAAGGAATACGTGGAGTGAACGAACAATATTCGGAATTTTGTAAATTAAGTTCAAGAGTTGCAGCACAAGCTGTATCAAATGTCGTGCTCAATTTACATAATATGTCACGAGTGTATGAGCATAATTTACACTATGGAATTTCTAGTTTAAATGATGATTTTAACAATCTAATGTATATTTCAAATCGTAGTCGTGTAAATAGAGGATTATTTGATGTGGTAGGCTATGGGTTGCATTTTCTGGCAGGAACCGCGACTGATGATCAGGTTAAGATGTTGTCAAAAGAAATTTCCAAACTCGCAGACCAGACTAGACAATCTTTAAATTCTAGATATACGTTTCTGGCAAACACGTCAAATACCTTAAAAAGACATGACAAAATGCTTTCGCAACATATAAGGCTCTTCAAGCCTTGCAGCAAACCTTAAATCATAGCAACAACGAACTTTCCCATGCTATTTCTAACACAAACCTTGCGGATAAACTTTTCAGTGTTCTACATATAAGCTTTACTTCTCTCTCTCGGCATATTTCTCAACTGGCCCATGAACTAAATCGCTTAAGTAATACTGTTGTCAGTGGAGCTAGGCACATTAACCCCTTCCATCCTATCACCCACTCACCTTAAAGGCATCATTCAGAACGCCTTACCAACACTTACCTCTGAGCTGACACTCGTTGGCTATAAAAATAGCGATGTAATGCCTGTCTACGGCATCGCCCGAGTGAGAGTACTACGGCAATCAGGGACCTTAATGTTGCTGGTAATATTACCACTTTCTCACAAAGAGAGGAGTTTCAAGGTACTTACGGCGTACTCCTTTCTATCAGCTACGGCTCAAGATCACCATGCCGTGCTCCTGAAACCAGACTCGCCCTACCTAGCGGTGACGGCTAGAGGTAATGGCTTTGTCTTACTCCCTAACGAGTACTCACAGAACTGTATCAAAGGCGACATATACGTTTGTCCTCCTACCTACCCCATCCTTACCGATGCAACTAGCTCCTGCAATATAGCCGTGTTCCTGAATAACAGCGATAACATCAAACGTAATTGCGATATACATCTTGCGAAATCCCCTTACACCGTCTACATCAAGGGCGAAACGCCTGGCCGATGGTTCTACAGCGTAAGCAAGGAAACCACACTTAATATCGTTTGCCTACAGAAATATTCACGCTTAAGTATAGCTGGTCAAGGGAGTTTGGAAATGCCTCCAGGTTGCTCAGCATACGACGATACAAATTACCTGCCCGGAATAACAAATGTCTTCAGAAGCAGCTCTTCCATCGACGTTGAAGTGTCTCTGGAACCTCTTGAAAAATTCGATGTAAATATAACTGACTCAACATATCTTGACATAGCAAACGGTTCCAACGATCTAAGGCATATTCTTACGTCGATCGAACGGCTTGATACCCATAACGTACCGACAATTTCCATGTCTGAAATAGAACGTAATGTTAAGTTGCTGTCACCAGTTGACTGGAGCTTAAAGAAAATTCATTATTTTGGTATATCAACCATTGCTATCTTTGTAATATTACTTTGTTGTATTGTTTCACTATTGTACTACAAATTTAAGAAGCCTGCTATGCCTGCAGATGTACCATTGCAAATCGTCAGCACTCAAAATATACCGCCGAGTCTGGCAAATAACCCAATTACTGTTTATAACATTCCACAATGTGCTCAAGATTCTACAACGTGCATAGCTCCTGTACATGCACCGTTGTTTCCGAGGTTGAATTAAGATTATTATGTAAAATCGGCTATATCCTGTACCCGTCCCTAGGAAGTGAGCGAGTGGAATTCAGGTTATTATTATTATTCTTTTTTTCTTTTCTACCCCCGGGGTCTCAACTGTCGCCGAGGTGATGTTGTAAGGATGCCGAAAGACATCGTATAGTCAGCCGCAGCGCCACACTCATTATTTACTTTATGGGTGAAGGCACGCTATCTCAGGGCAATGCGCCCTTCGGGTGATTCCCCGCTCGCTCAATCACCCACTTCAGGGGATGACTAGCGCTTGACCTTTGTATCTCATGTTAGTATATAAGCGCGGGTCATCCCTGAGGCTGGGCGGTGTTTCCTCGCGACTCCTCTGTCAGTAGGATCGGCTGTGTTAGCGTCAACCTTGACCGGCTAGCACTTCCTTACGGGACTAGGATCGCCCGCCCCTCCGCGGTCCCTCGTTCGTTGGTCCAGCTACGTTTCTGTCAAACCTCGACCGGCTAGTCCGCCTTCGCGGGCTACGTTTGCGTCGGAACTGACTGGCTAGCAGCTCCTACGAGACCAGGGTCGCCAAGGCGCCCCGCGCCACCTCCCCCTTGCAGGATTAGCCGAGTAAGCATGTTGGGTATTACTGATCACCTGTTGTACTCTATGTAACGTTTGGGTATTACTGATCTCCTTTTGTATCCTATGTAACGCTTGGCAATATATTCCTTCTCGTACTAAAACGTCTTACGATTACTCGACACTCCCTATGTCACTACGACAATAGTTCAAGATAACACCTTACCAATATGGCGGCCGATATTATTGTACCATTCCTCGATTGTCAAAATAACCTCAAATGTTCTTATAGCGTAGTTAAATAATTAATTCAAGGATTATTGGTATTTACACATTAAAGGAAATAAGCATATATTACTGACACTGAAGTCAGGGCAGATTGTGTGTACATCTGGCCAGATTAAAAAGAAGGCGGGCTTCGGACGGGTACGGATAAAATATTTTATGGTCAACTTCGGGTTCGGGCCGGGTCGGGCCAAATGCTCTTCGGGTCGGGCCGGGAAAAATTCTAAATATTCGGCCAGTGCAGACCTCTAACAGCGCCTGGCTGACTAGTCTGCCTGCGACACCGTACGTAGTAAGATAGATTCAGAAAGAAAAGCTACCCTTTTGTCTGCTGCTGCAGGAGCGGTTTTATTGGCTGAGTATAACAGTAAAAAGAAAAGTCCGCCCGTGTTGGGTGAAATCTTGGAAGTGCAGAAGAGATGAGCGAAGCAGTTTTCGTTTTTTGAACAAAGAATTACTATTGGAAGACGCAAATGCGTATAAAATCTTGATCAGTACGGTGGAGAGACTGTGTTTTCCTTTCAAGATATTAAATCTCCCGAGAAAATCACCTCACGGGAGACTGCCTTAACACGACGGTAACAAACACGTCACCTCTGTCACATGACAGTCCTCAGCCAATAGACGTGTTCTTGACATATTTGGAATCGGAAGTCGCGCCCGTTTCGTTCCTAACGCCTTTCTTCGAGGGAATTCGCCTGTGCGCATGCGCCGAACGTCAGGAGCCTGTTTTCAGGCACGAAAACGGGAACATGTAAGCGGGCCTTAGAGACACATTGTAGTTTTCCCATTTAGAGATTTAACATTCATCTTTCTCTACATAAATAAAAAGAAAGAAATAATAGTTTCGCTCGTAACAATGTCACAAAGAGTAATTCTTTATGCAACCTCATCGGGAGTGCCCGCGAGCAATATGTTTTTACTATATGCAGAGCACTTAATTAAGTGGTTAGAGCACTGTTATGCTCTCGAGCACCAAGTTGCGGACCTCTGGTCTACAGCATCCTACAAGTACAGAGCAGCTCAACTTCAGAAGTATAAGGAAGCCCGCGCTAAAGCGACAAATACTATGCGCGAGGCTTTTACCAATATCAAGAATAAGGTATTAAATAGGTATTGGAAAGAGGACCCTAAAATGTTTTGGTCCTATGTGAGAGATGTCCAAGATAGTGACTCGAGCATACCTTCCCTGAGTAATGAATTGGGTGCCGTTATTCATGATAGCGTAGAGAAAGACAACCTGTTAAAAGGTCATTTTGTAAATCACTTACAGCCGTCAACGATCAATGCGTACATTATGCACTCGCTTTGAGGAACGATCTGATGGACAATATAGAACTTTCTGGGAGGGAATAACAAGGCGATTAATTTCCATTAGACCTAACAAAGCCCAGAGCCCCAAAGAAACTCCTGCTTGTGTTTTCAAGGAATTAGCAGAAGAAATAGCACCTTTTATTAGATTAATATTCGAGAAATCTATTTCCCGTGGAGAGGTCTCTAAGGAATGGAAGTTAACGAACGTGAACTCAAAATATAAGGGCGGTGACAAAGAGAACCTAAAAAATTATAGGTCGATTTGCCCTAACTTCGATATTGCGCAAGATTCTTAAGTACATATTCGTTACTAACATAATGCGATTTATGGACATTTATTGACGTCATTGGGGGAGGGGGGAGGGGGAGGGGGGGGAGGGGGAGGGGGAGAGGGGGAGGGGGAGAGGGGGGAGGGAGAGGGGGGGAGGGAGAGGGGGGAGGGGGAGGGGGAG